>VXBL01009881.1:35942-130002 GCA_013400195.1 Aramus guarauna
TGCCAGTCAAGCTTCCTTTTTTTTGGTATAAATCAAAACAGAACAAACAACCAGCAAGTTTTTCTCACAAAAACATGCTTTTTAATAAAAAAAGATAATAACGTTTATTGAGAGGGATTGTTTTCTGGATATGTACAATACTAATGCAGGAAGATTATGCTAACAGAAAACGCCAAACATCATGAATTGACTTCCAAAGTCTGGACAGTCCAAAGAGCAATGTCCTTAGAGCAATGTCTAAGTAAGTCAACAGGAACAAGTGAACAGTGGTTTTATTTTTTTTTACGACAAATTACCAGCCATTATGACTGAAGACCTGACACATAATAACCTGCAGTGCGATGTACAGAAATCCATAAGACAACATAGAATTTACACAAGAAGGTAACTATTTGTTTAAGAATTTCCTCCAGAAAATGGAAGCATGTTCTAGACGCATAGTTTTGGAAAAGGAGAAGGAAAAAGAAGAAGAAAAAAAAAAGGCAGGAAAATACTAAATTGGATATCCTCCGTTCACAGTGAATGCCAGTCTTCCCGGGTCCAAGTCCTACCTGTAACCTTTATCTGCATCCTTTCTGCCTACCCTCAAGTTATCCCTTGATCATTGTGATTTAACAAAAATTACTTTTACCTGAGCCTTCCCCTACTATTTCCTCTTTGCTGCAGCTCTTGTCACCTTGCACTTCAGACAAAAAGTGCAAATTTAGACATACCCTCAGGCGAAAGACAAATACACCTTCCCAGCATGAGTGGTACTAATCACAGCTAATCATTTCAGCACTAAGCAATGCTACACAAGACATCATACAAACCCCGTTAAGCAGACTCAGTAGCAATAATTTTGGGGGAGGGGAAAACACAGAGATTAATAATTGCTACCAGTTAAATTTCCCACGTGTTGCAGTGCTTTGAAGCAATTTCTTCTATGGCCTGCCTTTTGGGTTTATTTTTTTTTTCTTATCCAGAAACAGCGGAGAGTACTGAGAAGTGGTGAGAGGTTGATTTTACGCCTCACTTCTACTGTGACCCTCCCAGAGAGGCGGCAATATAAATTCAAGACCATATTTTTGCTTTCAATTTTTACCTCCACTTACTTTTCTTTACAAGCAGAGTGTGACTCAGCTCAGTCCAGGTTGCACGCTCCTGACTGCCAGATGCAATCTGCTGTGGGGCTTTGTTCCACTTCCAACAATCCTTACAAAAACTCTTCCTGAAATACCTTTCACTTAAGGGTTAAAATCTCTGTCCCACCCCAAAGCATGCAGAGGATGTCATTACTAATAATCAGGTCTGGGGATGTGGGAAGGAGACCCTGTGCTCCCATCAGCTGCATTTTGCTTAGCGTACTCCTGAGAAAGTTGTTTCACCTCTCAAAAGGGGAAACAGTTTCCATGGACCAGTTCACAAAGTCAAATTAAAAAAAAAAAGTGCAATTTCTCTGTCTTCTACCTAGCGGGACATACATTTCTATTTCTCAGCAGCATGCTCTCTGCAGTATCTCCTGCTAAAATAAATGATGGTTCCCTAAACAGTAATTTTTGCATCTTCAGGCTTTCTCCCATTTTTGACAAAAGCTTCCTTCTGTCATATATATCCCATTCCATAAAAATTATCAGGAGAGGACCATAATGTTTTAATTTTATTTTGAAGATTACTCCAGAGTTTCAGCAGATTTACTGGCTTCTGTGCTTGAAGGAGTTTACATCTTCTGTGGTTCAGCAAATCTATGGGGTTTAGCTTTTGTTCTTTTTAATCTTCCATCTAAGGACAAGTGCAGTGGTCAAAATCAACTCGGTCTGTGCAGACCAGCTAAAGAGTTGGAGCCAGCAAGCCTGGCACGACCTACTTGTCAGCTTGTAGCTCTGAAAAGGTTTATTAGTCTGGTCTAATTAAAGTTCAGACTGGCTAGACAGGCCTGGGTGATGAAGTAGATGCAAAGACTAGGTACAACACAGACCAGCTAGTGCCAACATACCTGGTGTTACCAGCGCATCTGTGGTCAGCCAGAAGAATGCTGCTGCCTCTCAGTGCCCACTGTGGTACTGATTTATGCAGCTGGCCAGAAACTATGGACTGAGATTACTGATCCAAGATGGACTTATGCTACTGAAACCAATACCAAGAACTCGGTGGCATCAGGCAACTGTTTTCAGCTCTTTGGTGTTTCCACGCAGATCGAGCAAATGAACTCAAAAAAAAAGGTGGAGTGGGGACTGTATTTCAGACAAGAATAAAACAATAAAAGACATAACATTTGTGTGCTTACAACAGCAGGACATGGAATGTCACCTCCTACTGTCAAAGCAATGTCCAAACTGAAGGAGTCTTGAGGAACTTTGCATCATTATTACCAATGCTGGAAAACTGCTTGAGATGAGGTGGCCAACATGGGGAGTAGCGTAATGCTGCGGCACCATCTGTATTTACTTATGTTTATCCATAACATCAGTTCACAGAATGAGTGGCTTGAAGAAGCCTGAAAACAAACATGGCCTCATTTACTGGGGGCTGAAACCCCAAAAATCCTGCTCAGTTTCATAAGGACTGAAGGTGCTAAGCAGGGGGTATTCAATGCTCCAGAGGATAGAAGTCCATAAGCAGAGAGGTCAATTATTGTGGCATTTTGGCAGGACGAATTTGCAGAAAATTGCCCTTAAATCTATGACACATTTTCTCCTGGATTCTAGGAAATTCTCCTTTTGACAGATTAAAATGTAGTGCAAAAGAATTAAAGTGTGTTGGAATCGCTAAAAGCAGGAGAAAATGGGCTAAGGGGAACCCGTGCTGACGTGGGATCAGGTTTGGCTGCTGTAAGCCAGGCAGCAACTAGATCTAAGTCTATGCATGGCAAAGCTCAGCTACTGGCACCTGGCAAAGGTCAACCAGCAGAAACTGGAGCTGCTCTGGTTAAATGTGCTCAGAGAACTTTAGTGAGTAGTCTAGGTGGTACCAATTTATAATACCACAATCTATTGATAAGAAATGCTACTGAGAAATTGGTTGACTCTGTGCTCTTTTAAACTTCAGGTAATCTTTAGGCTACATCTTGAATTTGGTGCTCTGGCTTTTATGAATGCTAAAAGAGACGGAGCATCGAAGTAAGAGTTGCAGGAATTGGCTTCTGATTATTGAGGTGACCATATCTAATACACATCTGTTAAGCATAACCATCCCCTGAAGGCAAAGAGATCCAGATGAAGAGAACACGGAACAAAGGTGCATGAAAGTCAAGATAATATTGAGTTAAAAAGGGGAATTCATCATCCTCCCTGATTTTACCTAAATAAAGGACCCATCAAAATTTCCCAGTGAAACGTCTTACTCATGATAAAAAATACTACTTAGTGAGACTTTATCTATTTGATTGAAATTCTGACTGGAAAATACATTAGAAGTATTTAAATATTTCTAAAAGATTGTGAGACTTTAAAACTTTTTAATCCTTATTCAGTACCAAACTCAATTTTAAATTCCATCTGGGGAATAGCAACATCATGTTTTAGCGTGTTCTAGTCAAACCAGTGCTAAACAGATAAAATAGGAACTTGCAATTTCCTGCCCCCATAAAGGTGTTGGTCATTCAGTAGAGACATATTCTTGATCACATTTTTTTTTCTCAGAAACAAAGGCTGTAATTAAAAAACAAACAAAACCCCCACAAAAACACTTAGGCAAATCTATAAAGTGGATTACTGTAAAGTATGGAGAAAATGACCTTCCGACGTTAAAGGAGAAGCTGAAATAGCCAATAATTGAAATGTCATAGAAAGAACTGAGCTGGTAAGAAAAAGCAAATATTGAAAGATGAGAAATATTTAACAAGTCATTGGATTAATTTCTCTGCCAAGTTCATCAGGAGCAAATATATTTCTATTTGATGTCAGGGACATCAGGTAGAATCTGACTAACCTTATGGGTATAAAACAACCTTGGGGACTACTTTAGCCCAGAATAGGTTTAATGTAGAAGTCCTGCCAGTGAACATCTATTTTTCAGTGAGGTAGATCCACCTTGGTGTTGAAGACAATTACATTTTATAAAAGAAACTTATAATTGCTGTACAAATAACTGCTCATTCTTCCATCTTTTTACTGCTTGCTTTGAAGGAGCTGCTGTTCTTAGCAGAATCCAGCTCTTTTATTTCAAGCTAACTATGAGATACTCCTGTCACTCAACATGCACAGAATTATGACCCATCAGGGAGCTGTTCTGAGTTTTACTCTTCTCCTTCACTGGATTCTCACCATCTCTCCTCCATGGAAATATCGTGGTGATTAAGCCAACAATCACAAATGAAAATTTGATTGAGATTTCAAGGTGATTCCTTTTCTGTCTTCTTCATCTCCAGCCTAATTGCACATGCTTAGCAAAGGTGTATACTTTCATGTTTTCAATCTACTGGTTCAAACTGCAGCATCGCTTGAACTGTGAACAGCCTCATTTTTCAAAGGGTTGGGTCTTAGAGGGACAAAATTTCATTTAAGGAAAAGGCTGGGAATAGGTCTCCAGACAGAGTCTGTCTATGCAATGCTTTGACATGATGAAGAATTCCCGTTCCTCCTAATTCTTCCTAACGACACGGTGGGAATGCAGGTGTTGAATGGAAAGTGGCCGGTGCCCCAGTGAGGACAGACAGACAGCTCCTGCTCACTGCTCGGTACCTCCCTCCCCATTCTCTTGCACCAGCCGGGATCGCAGAGAGCAGAGTCCGTGAAACGAGGGCTGCACTGCACTCCTCCTTACGGACCAAATCCCTGCGCAGACACTCCTGGAATCAATATCTACTTTAAACGGTGCAAACCTTTAGCCATATATTTCAGTTCAGTCTGAATTTTATCTTTATGTGTACTATTTTTAAGAAGAAACATAAACACAATAATCAGGTTAGTGAACATGGCAGAGTATACACACTCCTAATAATACTAATGACGGTGTCTGTTCCATTATGTTCAACGAAAAAGATGATTTGTGTATGTTTACGGTAGCCCATGATTTAATTCACACACAGTTGAAAGGGTTAAATTTAGAATGTAAACAGTAGATCATCTGTATGTACATCCTGTATTTGGACAGTTCCTATATTATTGTCATACTGATAAAATTAATGTATTAAAGGAAGATATATAACAAAGCCTAAGCTTGTTCATTGAGCACTCAACACATGGCATTTTAGTGACTGGAAGGGGGGGAAAAATTAAACAATTTGCATACTTCAATACTGTAGCAAATGACTGCATTGACAAGGTCACCATGCTAAATTGACATCATCCACACCACATCCAACTTCTAAAAAATCCTCCAATATTTGCACGGTGATGCCTGTAAAAACCCCATTCTGTGTCAGACTCAGGGTTTTTTTCCCTCTTGCCTGTTTAATAAGCGATTTTTATTTTTTTTTTAATTAGGAATTCAGTATGCTTTTAATTTACATGGGGAAAAAAGCTTGAGTGCCCTGTTTTGTTTGTGGTAGCACGGCTAGCAGTATAAAACACCATTTCTTCCTCCACCACATACATAATTGTATTTCCAAAGGTAACTTTCATCGAATCAGATAACTAGCAACTTCTTTTGTAATCAGAACCTAATTAGGTTGTTGTTTACAGCATAAGTGATCAATAGCTTTTATTCTGGATCACACAGTGTCAAAGCTCTAATAATTGGTATTAAATGTAATAGAGATACTGTAATCAAACCAAATGTAAAAAAGCTTCAAAAAGTATGTACTATACTGGGAGGTTATTAAAATTCCTGATACTGCTTAAAATGATTAGTGTGCTGAATACAAATGCTATTTTAAAGAAAGCTTTGTGGATCAAAGATGAATTTAATAATTGTACTGTTTATGAATTTGTTTTGAAAATATTTTTAATTGGATAATGTCAGACTTTTGAATTATAATGCTATGTTCATTAGCATTTCAATAGGTTATACTATCAAATCCTTTTGACATAAAAGAATTTGATTTATTTTTTAAATCATGAATCTCGTAATCTTTTTTCTGTTGTCACTAGTTTTCAATAATTTGATTAGCTTCTACAATAAGAGCAACAGGAACCACATGGGCTTTGCTGGTAATGATGTGCTATATATTTCTTCTCCGAAAGCAGCTCTAATGCCTTTGAAAGTAATTTGCAGTTTCTTATCAGCACAGAATTAAAGAGTAATATTGTCTAATTTGTTATGTTCAGTGGCACAGAGTATCCTAGAATTCTATCACATACAGAGTGCTTTGAAACCTATATTATGTGACCATAATCAAAGCTACATAAGTGAATTTCAGAATTTATGGAAGTGTTTGTTATTAGCTAAGAAAAAGCTCAAAAAAATGAACTTGTCAATAGGTTTAATAATCTTTTAGTAAGACGTGTATTTTGCACACTCCCAAACTTCATTGCAGTTTATAAAACCGTAATTTGTACTTTATAGCTGTATTGCAAATAGCTGATCTGGACATTTCAGAGCAGGCCGGGGCATAACTGCGTAAGTCTCAATGTAAATCTGTAAATTCAACACGATGAACTCCTTGCTTGGCAAAGTTATCTTCTACTTTCCGTAGAAACAAAAACTGATTACTGTTGATCATTTAGACGTAACTGCTTGTAACAGTCAACAAGCCATCAGAGTAAGGTATAAAGACAGCCCTTAGGAGAAATGCTGCCTATTTGATGACATTTAAAGCTTTAAAGAATTCCTTCTAGTTACTGCAGAAAATCAGCAGGAGCCAGAACAGGCTGTCAATGTCACTGAATGAAAACCAAAGCGATCAAATCATGGACACTGGCAATATTGCCATCCAAACCATTAAAATAATTTATGGAACTGGTCTTGCAAACAGTTCATCACGTCAGCAGTGCCAAGGTCTGCAGCAGGAACCACCAGGGTGAGAACAGGCTGTCACACGGGTGAGTGTGCATGACGCTGCCTTGTAATTGGATTAACCACCCTTTTGTGTTGATTTTAGCAGTTGAAACGATAACCTGCTACCTCTTTTCCCTCCACAATGTTGTGATAAGAGAAGTAAGGCATGAAGTTCCTGTAACTTTTTGAGCTATTATCAGCTATGTATAAACAGATAATGCTGTTTTAGTAGAGCAAATAAATTGTATGTCATTTTTTATTAGACAAAGAGTATAATAACTGGACTATATTATCACAATGGAAGCATAGAAGACCACAGACTGTACAGCTGAAACCCTGTAGCAAAATTTCTTTCCACCGCTTATCCTCAAATTTAAAGAAATGTATCTTAATCAAGCTTTCACAATGGCTGCTTCTTGTTAATGTAAAGAATCTTCACCCTTGTTAAGGCTAGATGATTATAATTAAAAGATAAATGTACTGTTAGAAAGTTCTATGCCACACGCTATTTTTATGAGAACTTAACTGAAAGATGTACATTATACCTGTATGCGAATTATAATGGCTTCTCAGCAGGGAACGCAGAATCACTTACAGTACGTAAACATTTAAAGAGGAAAATGCTAATACACTGAAAGAGTTTAACATCAGTAGCAATTTGTCAAACGAAGAAGTTTCATAAAGTCCACTCTCTGGGAGAACATTCACCATTAGACTGGGATCCTTGATAGTCTGAAGTTCAATTAATTTGAAAACCAAAACCATTCAATGAGATTAATAGGATCTTAAGAAAACTGCCATCCTCCTTCTCAGGTAAAAGCCAGAATTAAAATAATTGTTAATAAAATAATCCAACCAGGTCGCTTTACAGGCAAATTTACACACTGTCTCTTTAAAACACTGCATGCCCAAAAGCCTTTTGGGTTTGGAATGTAGCACTGCACCAAGTATTTCACAAAGCCTCTAAATATCACAAGAAGCTTTTTTAGAGAGAAAAAAAAAAATTCCAGCTGACTGAAACTGTTCTAGCAGAAGTGCCTCAGCTTAGCTCCCAGACCTGGAATTCCAGATAAACAACAGAGGACAGGAAACAGATTTTTTTTTTTTTTTTTTTTTTTTTTTTTACATGTCCTTTTGTAATGCAGCTACAAGACGACTGATGAGCTTAGGAACAAACAGAGTGAGAGTGCAAGTGTCATCAGAGTGAGCGGTGTGCTTAGATAGAAGCTTCTAGGAAGGGCGAGCGAATTCTCTGAAGATATGTGACTGGTGGAGACTCCTGCTGTGTTGTCTTTCCCAATAGCATTCTGCAAGACACAATACTTTCCTTGGTCACCATTACACATTTTCATTGCAAAATATTTAAATTGACATCATTAAATTCATCTTTTGTTTGTTTGTGTCCCGCCCTCCACTGTTACCTATATATTGCTGTCACAGATCGAAAGATACAAATGGCAGAAACCCAGATGTTAAAATGACAGTATTGTAAAGTTAGCTTAAAGGATAAAAACACCAGTACAGCACAATTTTTTTTAAAAAAGAGGAAAGTATTAAGAAATCCGTACTTCAGTAGTGGCTTCATGTGTAAGCCTGCCCTTGTTAAGTACGACAATTTTTTTAGCAATCTGTGTGTATCATGCCAATGTATTTTAAAAAGCAAATGCAGGACCTGCAAGAGAAACTGCAACTTCTGCACAGTCAATAGAACAACTTTGTAACAAGTTACTTCTGGATAACAATAGATAAAATCTAATCCAGGGGATCAGAAGAGATGGAGGTTTCTAGCTTATGAAAAGTTATCTTTCTCATGCCTTTTTTCTCTTAATTGCTGCATTATTTACATTCTTTGTCTTCTTTGCTACCAGCAATTAAACAGTATGCTGATGCAAGTACAGATTGGCAGATTACAGCGAGCTATTTAAGGAGGAGGTACAAGAGGAATATTTCTCATTGCTCATCATCCTCATTTAAAAAAAAACCAAAACAACAAACCAACAACAAACCAAACCCAAACAGGTATAATCACAGAATCAGAACAATTTAGGCTAGAAGGGACCTCTAATGTCATTAAGTCCAACCTACTCCATCCGAAGTTGATCAGAGCCCAAAAAGGGGACAAGCCTCCCCCCATCCTGGAGAGGCAATGGGCCAAGGTACAAGCTAGAAGTACCCAGAAGAGCAGATACAAAGAATGAGAAAAGAGCATCAGTGTCCATGGGAATGACTGTCTACAGAGCCAGGGAGGCATCCAGGGATAAATCTCCGGGCCATTCCCTCACTTTGCTATCACCTGCTAGGACTGACTAACTGGAAAGCCTTGAGATGTAAACTCTTGGAGGTAGTAGAGGCATTGGGGGAATTATCACAATATGCTTTTTTATCCGCAGCCCTGGGCATCTGCTTTTTGGAAAATGTCATAGACAGAGTATGGAAAAGATGGACCAGCATTTGTTATGGTAAGCTACAGTTACTAGGGCCTTCTTGTGAAAGGTCTTTCAGCCAGCACAAGATGTCAACAGATCTGTTAACCTTACTGCATTGTTCCCTCATGTGTTATTAGGCTTCATTCTAGTATCTACAGGAAAATTTTAACAAAATCTAAAGAATTAGGTATGGGCTATAGAATTGTCATTGTTTACAAGAACTGTGTAAATTCGGACTGGTGAAGGAGAACCTGACAGATGGTCACATCCATGTGGTGGCTTATGCCATTACAGTTGGGCTTGCTCCAACAGCTAGGCTATGTGGTTCCACATTGTAAAAATTAATTTACGTACATCACTAATTATTAAGCTTCCTGAGAGGCTCATTGCAAAGGATACGGACTGACAGACAGGAAACGGATGCACTGTTTACATTTGAAAGGGGGTCTTGGAGGTCAGGCTGAGCAGACCACTCCAACAGCACCAGGAGGTTCATTTCTCTTGGGGCTGTCAATCTGTCTCCTGATGTAGGAGCATCACATCTCCTGATGTGAACATCATCTCATGCCCTAAACTGGTCATACTGGTTAGCCACAGAATGATGTCCTGTATGTTTCTGTGTATTTGTTAAAAGCCGTACCAACTCGTGTTCTTGCAGATTATTAACTAATTATACTTGCTAGGTGCAATAGTAATTACCACGGGATCTGCCTAAACATGTACTACACAGCTATTAAAAGATAAAGTCAGCTGAGGCCACTTTGAGCCCAGCTCCAGGTTTCTCAGTAAGATCATTCTTTAATATGTTACGGTATCTAAACATAACAATACTAACAAGACTTTAGCCCATTATAGTCATGACAGACTTTGAACGTTTTATATTACAGGGAGCCACCTGTGCTGTGAAATACAGAGGATCCACTCTCTTACCTCATTAAGACAGAGCTCTGTATCTAGAGATTCATTGGATTTCCGCTTCTTCTGTGCCTATGAACAAATGCAAAATTTATTCCCTGTAAAATTTACACATACAGCAGCACAAAACAATTAGATAAATTCACATGGGTTGTCATACTCCTATAATTTTGACAGTGATTTGCACATGATTAGCGAATAAACTCTCCAAATGTAACTGCATGTTTTCCAATAACATTCACATTCTGATTTGAATTTACAACAAAACTTCAAACAGTCAGCTTAGAGTACTTAGTAATTACAGTGATGAGTGCCATCAGCTGCAGAGAACATGTTATGTTTTGTGGCCCCTCAAAAATGATGCTGGATGTTCATGGGAAGGAATTAAATATGACAGTTAATAATTACCATAATACCACTGCATATTAACAAAAACCCTATCATATTCCTCAGTTTTAGGAAAATATACCACACAGGAGTATTTTATCCGTAATTAGTCTTGCCATTTCTCCAAGTATTACTATGAAAATGCAAATATAGTTTTAATATATTGCACAGCTGCCACAGAGTCTCTTCCAGAAAGTTACAAAAAGAACATTTTGTGTCTTTTAACATATATACCTGTAAGAAAAATTGAGTTGTTTGGTTACATTGCAATCACTGATTATTATACATGGAATATTATTAAATGCAGGAATCTTTTAGATGATCAAAGCCTAAAAAATGAATCTGCTATATATTCAGCCATGACTTATGATGAGCATCCATCTGTTGCTATTACTGTGTGCTCCCCACACTGGCTAAAGTAAGAAACATTTCTGGTGGCGGCATCATACAAAATGAAAGCAATAGTATGCACTCTGTCTAGCATCATGAGGTGTTTAGTATTTCCATTGCTCAAGTGAACATGACTGGGCTGGGAGTTTTCTGCTTTTCTGTAATGGCAATAGCAATACCCATGGTGTTGAAGATATTTTCAGTAAATGGTGCTGTGGTTGACTGAAGTACTTCAGTGATTCTCAGCATCATTTCTTTCTTTGTATATTCCAGAAACATAAACAACACTTTTTTATAGGAGCTACCACTGTTAAATGTACAATCAAGTCTTATACCAGAAGACTTGGATTTATGCACCGAAACTACTGACTGCACTGAGCATGTCTGACACGTCTTGGAAGTTTTGTTGTACATGCAATTTATTTCCTGCAAAAAATGAGGATCTGTGTTGCATTCATTTTGCACTGCAGAATCCCACCTGTTTTGGCAGAGATGGACTGGACTAAAGTTGACGTGAGGAAGTGCTGAGCATTCTGATTTTATACCCTCAAAAAATTTAGCTCCACATACGGCTATTTTATTTTATATCTGAGAGCCATTGGTGCTGCCTATGGATATAAAATAGTCTTCAACCTAATTACTGATTTTAGAATCCAAATGAAGGAGCTGAACTTCTCATTAGGAAGCACATTCCCTGCTTTTCATTATACTGTTATATTTATAGATAGATATATGAGAGACAACTGAAAACCTAAAACAGCTGGGATTTAAGAGAAAGCTCAGCTATAGTAAGAATGCTTACTGTATATATGTTGACAGTTTTCAAATCTATGACAAAATAATAGCTCAATTCATTAATACCCTCCATGAAATCTCTCTCTTACATACCCTTTCTTCTAATTAGTACCATTAAAGTGGTTATGGTAAGCATAAATTTCACTATCTAAATGGAAAAAGAAATGCCTGGAAGTAAATTCGCTCCAAGAAGCAACGCAGTGAAGGCTTCCTGCTGTGTTTGCAGTGGTGGTGGTATTCACAGAGGTTAGGAAACACCTTTTAACGGCAGCTGGGTAGATTTCAGCTCCTAAATGGAGACGGGTACAGAAGGAGAAATTGGATTTCAATCCTGATTTTCTTATGTCCTAAACTCCCATACTGCATTGAATTAGAATGTGAGGCTTCATAGGAGGCTTCAGGTTCAGAGCTTCAGATCTCGACAGTGTAAACTGCAGGGACCGTACAAGCCTCGTACTTCTTGTTTGCCATTCCGTACCAAATCTCCTAGTGCACACGAGCATCTGCCTATTGGAAACATTGTGCTTTGCTGCTTACGCCTGCGCTGGATTTGTAACACTGTGCTAACTACAAGTCTACTCTTCATAGTTGATCTCAACACCAAAGTTAGAATTTATGTTCCTTCTGTAGTGCGTTTCTCAAATGAGAAAACAGAAAAATAGCATTATTTTGTCTATATGCAGTAAAATCTTCCTTTACTTCATTCAGCCTGATAAACAATAGAGTGCAGAGCTAAAACATATTTACCTTTGAGAACACTATTTTAAGGGTAAAATCAACAGCTAGAAACAAAATCAACGTAAAAAAAAAAAGCTTTTCAATCATTTTGATCGATATTCCCTAGCTTTCATTTGGAAAGTAATACTTCTCTGTATCCATATACTTAATGTAGTCATTCTAACATCAACACCACTTATTCACACGTATCCTCTATTACAAAGTCCTGCTTTCTTAGAATTGAAAAGTAATTTTAATAAACAGGCAGGCTTTTCTCTTATCAAAACAGCAAGGATAATATCTTCTATTTAAAAATACAGCAAAAATGCAACTTCTTTTGGTGAGGGGGAAGGGAGAGGGAAAGAAAAAAATATCATTTTGAGGATGAGATGAGACATTACATGCCAAGTTTCAAATTGGAAGAGTACGTTTTTACTGTTGAGTTATAAACCTGTAAAAACGGGTTATAATGGAAATGCTGGCATAGGCTGCACTACTATAATACAACAGTGCATCACTAAATCACAAGTAATGGAAAAAAACCCCACCTACGTGTTGAAGAGAGTGCTATAGAAAGTTTATGTCCTGTAATTACAACCTAAGGGGGAAATTCTTCCTGCCCTACTCTTGGGCAGAAAGGACACTACATGTAGCAGAACTGCTGGATTTGTGCTGCAGTGAGTGAACACCTTATTAGAGGTAAAAAATCAAGGGTTGGTGGTTGTGCTGATAGCCTGGGTGGAAATACACCCAGGCTGGGAGACATGTATTTGAATTATGAAAGCTATCCTCATCCATCAGATATTTACCTTATATCTTCCATTATCCAAAATGATTAAACAATAGAAATGTGTGCCCATCACCTACATCTGCAGACAATTCTGACAGGGAATATCTATGCCATCAACAAATTTGAGAAATGACAGTTGTTTGTTATACAAGATGCCAAAGATTCACTGCCAACCTCCATCTCAGGTCTCCTACATGCGTAATGTAGGCAAGAAGGTATCTTCAAAGGTGCTAGAAGAACCTAATTCCACAGGAGTAAAATAGCACACACAAATGGCTAATAAGTCTGTATTCAAACTTATATTTTTTGAATTTTAATATAAAGCTCTTATCTGGTGACAAAAAACCTATGGGAATTTTGTCATTATACAAAATACAAGCAGAGTTGGGCTGATAAAAATAATAATTAAAAAAACAGCGAAAGAAAAGCAGCTTAAAATAACTGGTTAAACATATGGAAAGAGGTATGAGATCTTTTCTACGGAGGTAAAATAGCATTTGCTAATGACACTCAGCTGTGACATGCCTCTGACTGTACAACAAAGTTATGTAAGATGGGTTGACACTCACCCCAGCTTCGCAGGGAACTATAATTCAGTAATGTGGGCTACTCTGACAAAGCTGCCCCCATACTGCCAACAACCTTGCACTCACTTAAGCTTTTCTATTCTGTAAAAATGAACATCTGCTTTTACAGATAATCTTATCACTGTGGTAGCACAAGCAACAGATGATATTTAGAGATAATCATATTCATGCACCTCCTGATGAGCTCTTCAGTATCCTGTACATTAGTCACACAAGCCTTGTTTTGGTCTTCGCAACCTTTAGCTTTTAATACTCAAACTAAAGTGTTGGACTTAGTCAAGGACTGGTAGAGAAACCAACTGCATGTCCAGAAAACAAAAAACTCTCATGATCAGAAGCAGAATATTACTTACTTCTTTACTAGAAAGAAAGGAGGAGCAGGGCCAGCAGAAGACCTAGTAGTTTTCTGAAGAGAGAAAGAAATATTGCTTATAGAGATATTTCTCCTCCAGATGCAGGACTCTGTGGATCTCCGTGTTTCCTTCTAATCCCAATGACTCCTAGATGAGTTCAATCGTATGTCCTTGCTCAGACACACCCTAACCTAGTCTTCTCTTGTCCTGCATCTAATAACCATCATAAGATGCTCCCAAACCGAGTAACTCTCTGCTTCCAGTCCCCCAGATTCCTCTACCTCCATCTTTGCAGACACTAAGGCTCTAGATTTATTCCCAGAAATACTATCTTGCAATTAGGCGTCCAGCTTCTACAAATCACAGCACGACATGGTTAATAAATGCATTAAACACTGTGGCGGTATCTCACCAGGAGTCAGTACACACGTTATTTATGGCTTGTCATCCAGCAATATTTTTATATATCCGCTATAGCATGCATATCTATGTTACTCACAGCAAGGCAAAGGTCTGACTGGGGATGGCTCCAAACGGAGGTGAACTTTAATTTGGAGGGCAGGGGGAAGGAGAAGCATGTAGAGGGAACTGAACACGTTGGACCTGAATGCAGACAGGCACAGAGGGAGCATTCGAACTCAGAAACCTGTCCCTTTCTGTCAGCTACACGCTTTGGGCCTTGTGGAACGTAGTGCTTTGACATTACAGTGCGAGACAACTGAAGTATCATTACGATAGATATCTGTTATGTGGGTTGTTTTTTCAGCTAATTTTAATGAGCGTGCCTTTGTCCTCTCCTGAGATGCCTGGTTAGTTATGCCCATATTAACAAGCCTTTCTGAAGAAGAGAGACAAATCTCCCAGAATACATCCTTCAAATGACCACGCTTCTGAAGTAGCTATAACAAATGAGAGTGCTTGTTCTTTTTGTTCTCCTCTTGTGTTGATTAGAGAGATCTACCATGCAACTAACCTGTTTTTCCAACAGCAGGACACAAACAATAAGCAGAGAAAGATACAGATTGTGAAAATGCAATCAGTTTTAACTCTTCTGCGCTCACTAAGCGGTGGGTGCATCTATTACAATTGTCAATAGTATTTTCTTATTAGCACAGTAGTAGTATGCCACACTGGAGTATAAATTACTTTCAACAGGTAAGATACGCAAAGTGCGGGTCAGAGACACAAGCCACTAAAATAAGGATCCAATTCAGCACAGAGGAATTTTGAAACCCATACTGTACAGCTAGGGTGCAAAGCTATTTAAGCTACAAAAACAATGAGCTTTGCACAATCCTATAATAAAAGAAGTCAGACCTTTTTTTTCTGCCTTTTTTTTTTTCTGTGCTGAATCAGCCCTCAAGATACAAGTTTGGGGCATGAAATTATCGGTCGTCATTCTGCATAAAAGCACTATAGTGCTGTCATCCCACTTACAGAGTGAAGAAAGTATCTTTTAAAAACAAGCATTACCAAGACACTGCTGGCACCAGTCTCCAAAGCTATGTAGATAACATCCGGCACAGTAAGAATCAAATCACATGTTTTTCAGCTGGGAGACATTAAATAAAGCAAACCAATTATCCCCTTGTGCCCAAATACGCTCTGGGGAAACACACAGAGAGTTTTACAGGCTGCAGTGCAGTGCAGTCAGCCAGTCCCTTCAGGTCCCATCACATCCCAGACCTAAGCTCCTGTCTCCCACAGCTTTGTACCTGTCCTAAACCCACAGTTTGTCCCCATTCCCCTACAGGGGTCTTGTCCGGCTTTCCCCCCACAGCTTTGCCCCAGCTGGGCAGGGCAGCGGACCCCAGGCAGTCCTGAGCACAGCAGGATTCCCCGACTGCCTTCGGGCCCAGCCACCCTCTGGTCTGCCAGTTCAAGCATTCAGAAATCATGAGTCAAGTCCCAGTGCAAAACCGGCAGACAGCTGCTCAGTGGGCACCACTGTGCAGTGACAGATCTACCAAGCTTCACAAAGCTCTGGCTCGCTTAAGGGAACACACACGGCATTTAAAAAGTCCCCTTAACCCTCAGCATTAATAGATTGTTGCTGGTTTTGAGTACTTAAGCATCAGAAACAAGGGATAGAGGGCAACCTCAAAGCAGGGAGGTTTGTTTTCTGGTCAGGAAAGGGAAAAAGGGATGGTGGGTCTCTTGAGATTGTTTCCATGCATTCCTTCAGGAGGAAGCTTCCATGAAAATAAAAGGCTTCACCACAGGGCAGGCAAGAGGAATGCTCTGGGAAGGGGGGCTGGGACACATGTAGGTCCCTGTTTTGCTAAAGCCAGCTTTCCAGCTCTTTGGTCACCAGCAAGGCAGCACCACCCAGTCTCCTTTGGATAGGGCCAGGTGGGCTGAGAACGATGTCTCTTCCCCAGACCAGTGGGTAACGATGGATCAGTTAACTCTGGTCTAACAGGTGTCCAGTGCAGACACTTGGGTCTCTTGATAGCTGTAGATGGAAACACTTAGCAGCAGACATCACTTCCGAAATCTGAGAAACGGTCCTAAAAGTTGATAAAGTGTGATACAGATAGAGAAAACCATCCTCCCTCCAACCTCTTCCATCTTAAAATCAAGAGAAAATTTGATTGGGGGGGCCGAAGTGGTGGGGTGGGAGTAATCCTCCCAAAACAATCAGAAACAAGTGTGGAAAGAAGGAAACATGACGTTGTACTGTATGAATTAGTGCTGGGCCATTCCCAGATCCTTCTGTTAGTAAAGATGAGACTTAATTAAGCCCCATCTCTCACTGCACTTACATGGCTGGGACAACATGGCACAAAAACTGCCTAACAGCAATCTTAAACGTTTTATAAAAAACAGATCCTATCAGAAACACCAAACTGATCAAACAGCTTACAAGGACCAGACACAGAGATCTTCAAATATTTATTTCAAGCAATTAGTCTCCCAGTGAGCACAGCACAAAATATGACACCCAGCCAAGACAACAGAACTGACTGACTTACCTTTCATGGCAGTACAGTAACTTGCTACCAGTTTTGATTTTGTGATCAGTCATTCATTTATCAGAGTAAAATGAATTTCTATAGTCCTAGATTCTTGCTTCCTATTTTTAGGCGATATTATGCAATTCTCCTAATATGGTCTTTTTATGGATTTGCCTCAAGCAAATATTTTTGCATTAAGAAGGGCAGAGGAGAAAACAGAATACTAAAAAACATAGACGGAATAAGTTTTGTTAGGTTAATATCTCAATGGCTTAGGCTGCCTAGGTGTTTTGGGTTTTTTTCCTCTAGTTATAAAACTGAACAGCCACGTAATCCAAACTTGAAATGTTTGGGATTTTATTATTAAAACCCATTTCCCTAGTGATTCATCACAGCTATCAACCCAGCGCCATACATAGCAGTTACAGGTAGCATCTGGCTGTTGCACACTGAACAGCATCGAAAGAAGAGCAGCATGAACACAAAGCCATTACAATCTCAGTTAAAAGACATACTCAGCTTTTAATTTGGAACAAAGGTAAGCCATTGAAGAACTACGGATCCCACAACGCTTCCCCAGGCTGGAGTGTGTGCCCTTGCGTGTCCAAGTACGCAAACAAAGTTGTTCTATTTGGCAGCAGGCGAAGTACCTACCTCCCCTATTAGACTGGGCTACGTGGTGCACTGGAGTGTGGTGTAAACACTCCTGAGCAGCTGTCAGCCACGGCTACTCGGGGACTAAAAGCAGCTCAGCCAGAACAGCACAGGCCTGCATCGCACTAATGAGCCTTGAAAAGAGGCACCATACTAATGCAGCTTCAGTGCTCCTACACCACATCTCGCACCTCCAGGTGTGCCTGGCAGGTAGCTGCCGCCTGAAGAGCGGCTGCGGTGTGCTGCTCTGCGCTGGGCAGGCACGCGTTACGTACGACTCGCAGGCAAGTTCTCCTTCGCACCGAGCAGATGACAGGACGGTCTGTGGCTGGGACTCTCTGCTAAGAAAAACTTGGGAGCCTCTCAAGCCACAAGCAGGGAGAGAGCTCAGTAGGGATGCTCGCCGCATCGCTCGGCCTCATGAGACATCCAGCTCTGAGCTGTCAGTCGGTGGAAGAGATTAAGAAAAGAAGGTCACATGTTGCCTCTGTGCTCGGGCAGCAGGACCAGGGGTGGTGTGCTCTGGTTCTGCAGCTGGAAGGAAAGATCAGGCAAGCTTGCTTGAACACCAGTCTGCACAAAGCCTTGAGCAGGAAGCTTCCATTCGTGCTATGCCAACCTTAAGCAACTGATATTATTGCTGGTTTCTTGAGCACTGCGTTCACTCATAAATTTTAAAAGGGAAAGGAAGAGAATGACCATGAACATCTGCTTTTGGTTAAGTGACTAATAATGTTCAAGACTTTTCTCTTTATTAACCATATGCGTATGCGTATGCGTGTTGTGAGTACTGGCATGGTTACGCACAGAAAGAAAACACAGAAAGCCTTAAAAGGATTTCAGAACACTTCAGATAACAAGTGACTTCACTGCAATTACAGAGAGGCAAAAGCAAAGGCTGCAGATATTAAAGTAACCTTGCACAGAAAGGTAGAAGAAAATAGGCACTTAGTTGAGCACCCACCATATAGCTATGCCCTCCACTCCTCAGGTTTGTTTACACATTTTAAGCCCAATCTATTAGTTTTCTTACATCTGCAGTTATGTCGCTATGTCTGTACCCGAGTCCCATTAAATCATGACATGATTTAGAGACTAGGGGTTTTTTTTATTTTAAAGTAATTCAATCTTGAACAGCTGGGATTTGGATTAATTGGTGAATTTTGCATTTTTGGCACAATCTGCTCTCCACAAGTGCCACTGAAATAAAAATTTAAAGCATTTTCTCCCTGTTCCTCTAATCCTGTAGCTGAATTCTGCAGGTGCACAGATGTATCCTCAGAACTGGCAGGGCTGAAATTTCAGTGAAGTTGTGGCACTACTTGCCTCAATATCCATGTTCCTTTTTACCACTGAAAATACCATTCAGAATAAAAATATCAGCAGGATTATTTTTAAATCATGCAAGCAAACTTAGCAAGGTGAGTCTATAATGAAACCAGGCTATGGCACACTGTGGTTTTGACCAGCAGCTGTTCCCCAAGAATTCAGCCAGAGCCACACACATAACATGAAAAATTTCACCCAAATAGTTAATGTTTTGGCAAAGTTCAAACTTACTGAACACAGGATTGTTTTAATGCAAAATATAAGACAACTTCAACTTTCAGCATAGCTGCTAGCTGTGTCTATTTTCATTTTCATTTTCATTAGAACGGATGCCTTTATACTTTTGTAGCGAGGTATTGGAAGTCACTGTTAGTATTCCTGATTAATAAATTCTGATAGCATTTTAATTTCTAAAAGTGAATTAATATCATACAATTTTGATTGTTGGCATTTTATTTTCCATGACAAACATGTTTCAACAGATTTAAGTCATGACTGATAAAACCATAGACATCCAGTTGATCCTGTCCACAGAACTCCACTAGCTAAGCTAGACCTTGGTTTGTCCTGTCACCTTCCTAAACGTTATTAAAATGCCCTTGCAGCCTGGATCTTAAAACTCAACACCTCTGAGAGACTTTGATCTAACATCCTCCACTCATTCTTCCCCTGCTGAAGTGAGGGAAGGAGAGAAAAATCATCCCTTCTCAAAAATTCTAGGAGTGAAATCCTAACACTAATTCTCTTTAATGGGCTATGCTATAGTGGCGTATACTTCAATGGATGATATTATATTGGCCTTCCTCGTATCCGTTATTTACACATGAACAATGCTCTCACACACAACACTTACAGTGTAGTTAATGAAGCTATTCAAATAAGCAGAGAAACTCTCGTGTCAGAGGAGTCTGTGGAATCATGACTTGTTAGAAAGGTGCCTTGTTCTTTACACCACACCACGGGAACTCTTCCACTGGCCAGGCAGCGCTAAGTGAAAATGAAAAGTAACTTCCTAACATCATCTGCACATACAGCTTCAAATTTGAGCTCAGTAATGTTAGATGTTTAACAATTATAACCCTATTAAAACAAATCTGAGCCTATAATAACCAGATTATGCAAATAATTATCAGATTATGCAAAATGGTATTCACAGGATATGTGCCTGCTTTGTTTCATCACAGAAATCATGCGCAGAAGGACAGAAGGCTTACATGTGTGTTTACAGTTAATAAGCCAGAAAATACAAATGGACGAATGCTAATAATGCAAGTAATGGAGATCAACAGGATCGCTTTGGGTACATTTTGTAAGGTTTCCATACTAAACTGGAAGAAGCTTTTGAAGATTTATTGTGACTAGTTTGCCTACTTTTTGAAGTATTATGGTGTGGCAGACTGGATAATTCAGGGGATTATTAATGGGATATACAGCCTTATATTCCGAGGTAGCTAGTTTAATCTAGCTCAGGTCAATACCGACAACTATTCTGTAGTATTTTTGAAATGAGGTGGTGGTGGAGCACTTCTTCTCTTGAGAGGACAGGTTCAATGCACAAAAGTACTAATTTGCACCTCAGGCAGTGCACTTCATCAAAGAGACTGAGGAATTAATAGGATATAGGTTTATAACATTGCAAAGCACTCAGGATGTTTGCCCATGTCCTTCATTTCCCTTTCTGTGAGATGAGCTGCTCTGTTAAAAAGGGACAGTCCTCCTATATTCTCAGATTTTTCTAATTCCTTTGCAAACCCTACAAGAAAAATCTTGAAGGTGCCCTATGCTACCAAATTTTAACATCCTTTAGTGGGACCCAAGAGAGAGATTAGAAGGTTTCACCTAGAAAAACATCTTGAAGAGAATCTTGATTGATGATGGTTGGCAGCAAATATTTCCCTGAGTGCATAATGGTTTTATTAATAGTTCTGGACTGAGCTGAGGCAAGTAGAAAACAGCACCAAGTGAGGGGTGTTTTTTGTGATCTACCTACTCACTCATCTAATACTCACAAGCAACAGCTTTGTCTTACTAGCAAGTTTCAGTGTCAATACGATGTCATCAAGTTTCCAGAGAGGAAAAAATACATCTGTGTGTGTGTGTCAACTACAGCAACAATATGGCTTCTTGTGTTACTCCTACCTACTGACCAGTGGGTGGAAAGTCAGAACTAAGCGTTACTAGAGATGAGGGATGAGTGTAATGCAGACTGTGTCTACTGTATATTAATGTATGTATATTGTATATGCAGGCTGCATATGCACACCAGCACTGATACTGCACTAGTGTATTGAGCTGTCCTAGAGAGGAGTTTAATGGGTTGAAGAGATGCCATGCTCAGTTGCCAGGATGGGATTAGCCTCTCTCATATTTGAGAGCAGCATGCTTAAAAGGGATCTGGGATATCACTATGCTGGTCACACTCAGCGACCACTTGAACAGCACAGGACATTGCATTTCTGATATGCTGTGCATGGATGAACGTAATTGCACTACAACGGGCTTTGTACATCACAAAGGGCAGCAGATGATGAATGAGGACTTGCAGAGCATATATGAGCAGATGCGTCTCACTGGCTTGGAGATCATGTGGAGCTGCAACTTTGCCAGTTGGTCCCTTTAATGTTCATGAAACCCCAGAGTCCAGTCTCCTGTTACACTGACGTGAGCCAGCATGAGTTGTATTTCAGGGGCTGTCCCTGAGATGTGAACCCAGGGCGACCAGTTCAGCTTCCACAGAGCAGAGCTCTCTCACTAAGGGCATTTACCAAAGAATTGTACTGCAACTGAGTACAACATCGGATCTGAGCCATCAGCCTGAAGGTGAAAAGCCTCTGCTTAATTAATGATTCCTAAGTATCCTCATTAAGCTGTTCTCTGGGTATAGACTGGGTGTGTTTTTTATCTAAACCTTTTCAGTTGTGCCTATAACAATCTGAATTCCTCATATGCAAATAACCATGACTGAATCCTTAGGAATAATCAGAAAATCTTAATTAAAAGTAATAGGGGTTAGGCCAACTCTTGATGAGAGCATGATTCTGCAAATAGTTGCAAGAATTTGTCAAACTAATTAAGTTCAAAATCAGTATGAAAAAAGGGAAAATTTTTCCTTCTGAATTTGCATTTGACTTCTGAAATTGTACACAGGCGGTTAGGTCCTTGCAGGAACAGATCCCCAGATTTGCCCTCACAACCAGATAATTACAGTGCATATGTGACTGAAGTGTGCAGAGTAGCATACTGACATAGAATCCAGTATATAATGGTCTTCAAGACTTTGACTCGGATGCATACAACTTCTAACGCACTACTTTTTCCAGAGGAGGGCAAGCCATTGTAAAAAACATACGAAACACTGTTGGTTAGAAAAAGTTCTGATCAAACCACTTTTTTACATTTGTGCAGGCACAAATTTAGGAACGGGTTTTCACAGATACTTGTAAGTGCTTTGCTTTCATCCATGCACACAATTCATGAGCCCACTTATCTGACTCTCTGCACAAACTAGGTACTTATGACTGCAGGTAGCTATTTAGATCCTACTTGATACATGTCTTACCTGTCATGTACATAAAAAATTTGAATGCATACATTTCAAATCTGAGCATGAATTCAGTACATCCAAATGTTTATGTGCATGTGGTAATGCATATCTAGCCTTGAATTAGAGGCAACTTGAGGCTTCTGAAAATGTCAATCTGGAAAAATAAAGTAGTACCATGTAATGCAGTATTTAGTAAATTACTGCCCTGAATACCTAATTCTGTTTTAAGAAAGACATGAGGGAGGATAATCCTATAATTCTTTAGGACACATGCTGAGTGAACCTATGAAGAAATATCCTGCATTATGCACAACAGTCAGACTGTTTACTTGCGGATCACAGAAAGAGCTAAGCATGCAGGAGGGCTAAACCTGAGGTGGGATTATTACGCCAAGTCCACTGATTAGACCTACAATTTGGTGTGAAATAGTTAGGATGTCCTCAAAAGTACAGACTAAAATAAACATTTTCAATTCCTATTGCTTTCGAAGGCAAGGAACTGAAATGGGTGACAGCGTCTCATGTTCTGGAACTAAACAGCATGCTGAAAAATGGTGTCGAGTAGATGGTTTGAGGGTAATGTAGAGACAGCTGATTAGGAGTCATGGGGATAAAAAGTAAGTAGGAGATAAAGGGTATGATTTATTTCTAGTATTTGATTATTAGTGTACAGTAAAGACTATAAGTAAAATGAGCAGACATGTTAAAAGCAGAACAAAAATATATTTATGTTCAGATGTCTTGTTATCATTAATGGTTTTTATTAAGAGTATATGTTAGCCAATATGGTTAAAAGACTGCATTTCATCTTCTGTCCTATAAACTTTGTTTGACAACTTGAAAAATTTAGGCATGCTATGGAAAATGTTCCACATTTTAGCTCTTCAACAGTACAATATTTTTTCAGCTATGCTGTCTTGTCGCCAATGTATGATTTAGAATTATTACTCATTATTGTAGTCTAATTTCCATTGGGCTTTTCTATGTTTCATTTGCTGCTGGTCACAAGAAAGCAACTATTGCTAAAAAATCTTTTTTTATTATTACTGAAATACTTTTGATCATATCTGCCACACGACAGCTGTGAGCCTGGGGGGTTTATTTTTTAAGAACATTAGTTTATGCTGTACATATAAATATCAAAGAATCATGCATATATATGTAAGGAGTAACTGATAATTACAATGTACACTTAAGGATAATTGCAATGTACACAATTGTGGAGTTATTCCATTTTTACAAGTGTGTAAACAAAAGCAGAATTTGATTAGGTCGTGTGATTGCCTCTTTCGACTCAAATGACTTTATATGCATAAACATACTTGATGTACTTGGGTTTGCTGTTGGCAGAGGAAGGCAATGTATCCTCTTTAATCAAGGATAAGGAAGCAGGGTTGCCTCAGACTTTTTTCCCAAGTCAACTACTGACCTACTCCAATCTCTTAACTGCACCCCAGGACAGCCACAACCCCCAGTCCCTTCCCCACTGTAGCTTCCAAGGCAGCCAAGCCAGCGATGGCACGGAGACTCCCCCTGTGCCATATGGGCTCAACATCCCTCCTGCTCAGTCTTGCGCAGTCTTTTTTTCCCCCTAAATCTGCATTTTGCCATTACATCATTAGAGGGAATATAGAAAAATGTATACCGATGAACTGCATACCAGAAGAAGTCTATGAGGCAGTTGAGTGTCAAAGATTACAGAACAGATCTGCAAGAAGAAAGGACAAAAAAAACAAACCCACAAAAAAACCCCAACAACAACAACAACAACAAAAAACCCACAACAAAACAAAAAACCCCATAAAAGGGCAGATAGGAAAAGGATCTAATAAAGACTAATGGTTAACTGGAAGTGAGGTTTCAGAGATGGAGTAGATGTGCCACTAAATTGAGACTAATAGTCTAACAACTCAGGTCACATAAATAGGCAGAACTAGTCTTGGTTATCATTTCACGAAGGGGAACTTTCCTCCATGATAAAATAGTATATTTTTTGAATTTCTGTTATTTCCAGTAGGGAGGGCTTCCAAGAGTAAGGAAGGTGTTTAAAAAAAATGTTCGTGTTTAGAGCTGCTATCCATGTTTGAGGACTCTCTCTCTCTAAAAGCAGTGTGATTTTCTTTGCTGGTACCGCACAGATGTTTAGACCTCCAGAGGAAAGGTTACAGTTCTGTGCCAGGGAAAGTAATGCCGCCATGAGATTGAGTGTAAGAGGACGAACAAAGCTGCCACATCCACTTCCACAATTGGCAGGTTCTGCAAGATGCGTAAAATGAGAGAATTTTCATCTAGTGGGTAACATTAGGTTATCCTTTCTATTTTTCTGAGCACTAGAGTACTCAAATTCATACACCTTCCTCAAATGCTTTAACTCTACTATATCCTTCATAATGATTCAGCTAAAACCAGCAACAAAGTAATCTGAACACTTGAAACTACTCAGAAATAGACAATTAAACATGTGCACAAGGCTCCTGAGGCTTGTGGAGAGATCTGTTTGCCTGGTAACTGCTCAGGACCTACTACAACAAGGCAGTGGCTTCTGCAGACTACCCAGTTCTTATCTTCTTTAAAACTGTTTTGGACAGAAAATAAATCAGACAGAGCTGTGAGCATAAGACAGTGAACTTTAATCGACACTTTGCTGTAGCAGTAGACAAAATATGATCAACTACTTATTCCAACCTCAACACAGGTTTGGTGTGCTCTAGGAAACAGATAGCTAATCTATGCAAACAACCTCTTGATCATTAAGAAGCACAAAAGTGTCCAGAAGTGTCTGCAACAAGCAGATTGCAAGAGCCAACAAGGGTAACAGCAAATCAGAGAATTATAGTGCAATTTGAATGCAGTAGTCATCTGTTAGCTGTTCTCTACCCACTCATATACCAAGGACTCACAAAAATACTGAGGAACAAAGACTTGCAGCAAACGACTCTGTGGTGGGCAGCGTCACAACCGTACTCCAGGATCTGGGAGCATCTCTCCAACCTCTGGGGATTTCAGGGAGCAGGACAAGAGACAAGGCAAACCTCGTAACTCTGCACCAGATCTGTGCACAAGGCATCAGGGTCCTTCTCCAGGAGCAAGCCTTCTCCCCCACAGACTGAGGAGGTTGTGCAACAAATTGCTCTGCTGCTCCCCTGACTTCTCACGCCCTCTGCACCACCCCCCATGAGATGGAGAAGGCACATAATTCCTAAAACTGTATGCATCTCTGATTAAACTGTCACACTACAAAACAAAAGCATCAATACCTGCTTCAAGAACAGTGTTTAAAAATACATTTCAATTATAAAAGTCTTGTGAAAACCTTCTGCTTGCCTAGCAAATAACAATGATTTCAAAAATGGCAGAATTGATAAAGAAAGATTGTATTTCTAAAATTTTGATCAATTCTGGCAACTGCCCAGCTATTTTCGTACTTTAGAAAGAAAAATCTCTGTATTGGCAACCGTATCAATTCTCTGAGACAGAACCAATCTTCTACTTTGGTTTTCCTCATGTATCTCTGTGGATATACTTTTTGAGGATAACATAGTACATTAACATAGTCTATAATAGTAAAATATTTATTGTTTCTAGAGCACTCAAATACACTATGTGGTTTTCAGAATAAATAAAGGCTACGAGGTGATATCTTAGCTTCACTGACGTTAACCATAATTCATTGTGTTTTTAAGATCAGGAGTATCTTTTCATTACAAAAAGCCTGTGGAAGAGCTCATATCATGGCATTCTGGTCTATAAGTAGGACTCCTGCAAGCTATTCCAGTTAAAATAAAAAAGTACTAATGATTTCAAGGATTCTATTCTTGTTCTCTGTTCCATTAGAAACCTGGTAGCACGATCGCTTTTGCCTGCACTTGCTTTGCAACAGGGTCAGCCTGCTGGCACAACCTGAGTTACTTTTACTTGCACGAGTATAATGGGAAGCAGAGTCATGGCTAAAACCTCATATTTGCTAACAGCAAACAATATTTCTTAAACAAAGCACTTTGTCAATTCCCATAACCATGCAATATATTATGAACTATACTTCCAAAGACAATATGATTAAACATCTACCATCGCAATGCAATGACCTAGAATTTTTATTAGTAGTAGTTATGCCTTAAAATTAAATTATAATACTGTACTCCATTTTATGGCTGCTTTTTGCAGGCTATAGTGAGCTATCTGTTTTAAAAGGGAAATACATGATGGACTAGGTATTTGATTGAGAATTAAAGTTGGCTGACATCAGGAATACCTTTAATATGATGAAGAACCACATAAAGTAATAACATGGGCTACGAATAGTTTGATTTGGCTTATCTGATGTGATCCAATTTTCTGATTCTGGTTTATTCTAGCACTTTGTATTTTTGTGGGTATTCCTATAAGAAGATACTGATGTGAAACATAGAAACAACCGTGGCTTAGGGGAGCACTGCAGCTGCTACATCTGCTTTTAGTAGCAATAATTTGCAAAATTCTTTCTGAGGATAAGAGCTATAATCTGACCATAGAAATTTGAATTTTCTATAAAGGTGTGTAGTACATTTTAATAAAGTTGTATTTTTGTAAGTCATTAAATTGGTTTTTAGTAACCTCATACTCATTTTCAATTGAACAATTATTAAACTATAAAACAAAATTGCATGATTCCTAAAACTGTAGTCTGGAGTTTTACAATCTGCTATAAAGTGCTGCATTATTATAATACACTAAAGATGCTCAGACTATTAAAACTTTTTTTTTAAATGAACTGTAAAATATTTTATCATTGATGAAATAATTCTAAAGTATTAGGCTCTTCAGCAGTATACATGCACAGTATTTCGGTATAATGAAAAGCGTGCTAATCAAAAAAACATAATTTAAACTGTAATTCTAATATGCAAGATGAACCATTTTGCTGCCTTTCAGTAGCAGTTTATTACAGCCGACATCCAACAGTAAAAATGTTTCATCAGAGTATTGGTCATTAAACACAAGGTCCAGTCTTACAGAGAGCTCTACGTGCCAAAGAAGACTGAATGTTAACCCCTGTACATCTGTGCAGCTTTGATCATAACAACAGAGATGTGCTGCTCACACTGTCGGAGAGTTTTAGCCTGTATTTTACTCCACAAATTGTGACTGATCTTGCAAGGTGGCCCAATGTTCAACCGAGGAGTTCAACCAACAACAATTTGCGACTGACTACTGATGGCTGATGTCTCATAGCAACACTGACATTAATATGATACATCTGAGCCTACAGGGTAAGACACTTGGCTACACCCTCAAACTGTTCCTCTGATGTTCAAGAGAGAGGCAAAAGACTTAGAAATTAATCAGCTGTATTAATCAGATCTTTAACTTCAGCAGGATTTCAACAAGCTTGAAAATGATCTATCTTGTGTGGTCCTGAAATTCTTTGGCAAAGACGGTGAGGAACCCAACCAAGTGCAGCCTTGCTCCAAGTGGGAGCAGTCTACATGACCCTACCATTAGTACATATGTATGTATACGCTGACTGCAAAGTGGCCTTTTGCCACTGAGGTCCACTCTTTGCATAGTAATGCAAGCTGACTGCCGATCGCCTTCCTGCCCAGGAACATCGAGATTGCCATGCAGACTGAAAACCCAAACCTGTCCCTCGCTCATGGCGACCTGATCTTCTCTAGTTCTGTCTGAATGGTGCAAGAAACGTGCAGTAAATCACTACAGCCTCAGGGAATTTTATACTTCCACATTTTTTGAGGACCCACTCCAGCATGGTGCTGAAGCAAACAAGGATTAACTTCACTGAAATCAATGTCAATGAAATCAATGGACAAAGCAGTCTCTGCTTTGGTAAAACACAGAATTTTCTTCAGTGCTCCCCAAATTACGAGTATGACATTAAAGATGAAACTTTAAATTATACCTGGCTGTCAGATTTTAATCTGAACATACAAAGCACATAAGACTTTGTTGGGTACAACAGACTTGCTGCTGAAGCAAATGAAAGATGTTGCTTTTTCAGAAAAAAAAAACTGCCAATAAGTGTTCTCTAAATCACCTGTACCACCAGGTTGACCCCATTATGTCAGCTAATCCTGGAAATACAGGAGGTAAATTTAAATCTTTTAATTCAAAACATTTAGTCAATATTCTTTTTTCTATTTTGTTTTATTTTGTTCTGACTCAGCATTGGGAGTTTTATATTCCTGTCCATCTTTTGCTCCATACTGTAACTTTCTGTGTAGTTGCAGTGCCTGGAGGAAGGGGTAGAAGTACAGCTTCTTCCGAGGCACAGAGCAGGCAGGGCATTTGAAAGGACAGTGCTTGTTTTTCACAAAAGGAAAAAGAAACAGAAAGATCACAGGCTGTGTGAAGGGATGGGGAAAAGAGGGTGCCAGGCATATGAGTGAGCTAATACTGGTGCACAGGGCATAAATAAAGTTCCTTTTGTCTCTATTGCAGCGTACCGTCTCAGCAGTTGTACTATCCCCTCATCAACAACACACCTACGTGCTGCCCGTGTTTCATGCTTATGTTCACCCACCACCCAATTACCAGTCCATGAAGCTCCACACCTGCCGTGTTTTCATCCTCGGAACACTACACCAAAGCTTTTAACCCTCTCCAAACACCTACACAATGCTTTATAATAATAATATTTAGCACACAATAAGCTACATTAAATAATTACAGACAGTACTTCAAACACCGGAGTAGCAGATCCTTACGCAGTGCTGAAGATCTGCAACAGATAGACCTACAAAGGAAAAGTACATTCAGTCTGAGTCATGTCTAAGTCCTAGTCTCCTCAGAGAACTCTGAGTTCTGTCTCCTGTTCTTGTCCTAAGACTTGCCATAACAGATATTTTTTAAGGTCCCAAGTTTATGTGGTGAATTTGCAAAAGAAACAGCTTGCAATGTGACCCATGTTTCTTCTAAACACTCACTAATCTTAGATGCAAATAGAACTAAAGGACATATTTAAGTATCTAGATTTCTCTTTTCCTACTTCTTCCTCACAAAATGTTTGAGCTTTTTAATTCCTATCTCATATTTTTTTAATTTTGCTGCTGAGAGTACAAAGACATTCACATACTCGACTGAAAAGTACTTGCTTTCAGTCTGAAGGGCCATGTATCTCAATTACACACGTCCATTACTCACACTTCTTCAAAAGCACAAAAACCTTAAATTCCGTCTGAATGCTGAACTAAGGTCAACTAGAGCAAGACATTTATAACAAACGTGGGAAAACAAAGTATAGAACTAGCTAGGGAGTTGTTAGGTTTCGATGCATAAATTTAGACTTAAAACATCCTTAACCATCTTGACTGCTATCATTTTTGTCGTGTGCAAAATGTCCTTTAAAATATTATAGCAAGCCCAGTATGAAAGTCTTAGGTTTTTGTTTATCTCTGCTAGTGACGTAGCAGCAATTGATCTAATCTAGTCTAATCTATCACTTGAAGTTTATTTCATTATCATCTTTCAGTTCCATGCATCTCTCCTAAATGCAGAAGCAGCATTTTTCTTGAAGAATACATGGTGTGAGTACACATCCAATCTCATTCTTTTGTCCTTTTCAAATAATCCAGTATGACGGTTCAAGCAGCAGTGGAAGAACGTGCGATGGAAAGACCATAACCATTTTTTGACTGGCGTACTGAACACAAGTTACGATTCAGAATGAAAGGTAGACAAATATGTCAGTTAAATAGAAAACATTAGAGTGAAACTATCAGAAAAAAAAAAATAGGGATGGCAATTAATTAATAAAATATGCCTGTATAAGGAGCATGCTATCAGCACTCATCTTCCCTCTTCACACTATTTTATAAATTATCTTTATGTGGTGTTGAGGATCCTTTGTGAGATGTCAAGCACCTCAAAATTACTTGAATTCAGAATTTTATATAAAACTAACCACTATTTACTCTCTGTGTTTAGCAGTCTTCATTAGAAGCTACGTTTATAAAAGAGTTTATAGGATACTTGATGAAGTTAAGCATCTTACTAGCAAAGATGGAATGCTGATTTAATTTAGGGATAGTAAAAAGAGTATATTACACAAATCCAGTCACAAGTAAACATAAAATAAGCATAAAATTTAAAAACCCCAAAATATTAAAAATAAATAAAAAGTAAACATAAAATAATCATATATCAGAAATCAGTATTTCTCTGTATCAGTCTGAAATAAGAAAATACCACCATAATGGGAGAAGTGTAAATTCTTGTAGCAATGGTAAATTGAAATAAAGAACACCATCACTGAAACAAAAATTATTTACAAGTCCAAACTTCAACAGCTATTTGAAATAAATACTGAGGACAGGCAAACAAAGAGTATCTCATATTTTCTTTAAGCATTCACAACCCTTCCGATTTCCAGGTTTGTATGCGTGCAGGAGGACATGGCACCACGACAAAACCATTCGCGTATTCTTGCTTTTCATACAACCATTCTGAACAAGTCAGAAAAAAAAAAAAGTATCAGAAAACTGCTCAGCCGCCGACACTCTTGGCAGTTTGGGTTAGCCCCCTGTATTTTACAACCTCAGGAGGTTAGTATTTGTTCATTTCTATGGCAATTTATACTAATCAATCACTTCCTGCTCTTTCTTCCCTTACTGTATTTATTTCTATGGCAATTTATATTAATCAGTCACTTCCTGCTTTTTCTTCCTTCACTGTATTTTGAAACCCACTGACTAGGATATGCAGCCTTGTAGCATCTCAGTGATCATTTCCTTATCCCCTCTCTTCCATTGTCTTTTTGTGCTGAGACTAATGCTTTTAATTCTACTTTTCTCAGTGTTAAGGCTGTATTGCCTTTTTGAAACCTTTCAGCTCAACTGCTAAGCGTATAACAAAGCCCTTCAGATTGCTTTTGGTCGCAGTAGTTCATGTTTTGAAAATACTACAAAGGCATATTTTCCATGGGAGGAGAGCCTTGGAATGAATACCCTTCTCCAAGTGCGATATGAATGCCTCCAGTTCTTTTGTAAAATTTGCATTGAGGTTTAAGTCTCACATGCAAAGTGGCACCATACTGTCCAACAAACACAGGTTTCTTTTTTAAAAAGTGTGGGCTTGTTTTGGCTCTATTTGTAAGTTATTTTTTGAAAAATGTGTTAAAATATAAGAGCAGCTTTGTTTTTCATGTTTCAGTTCCGACACAAGGAAGTAGCGAGCACCAGAATGTTGTATTTCACAAGAATAAAACTGCTTGAGTCACATAACTTCAGTGACCTTTTAGTGCAGACTTAGCTATAGTTTCTAGAAAACAGCAGAGATCATTTATTCAAGGGAAGCTGTTTTCCCTACAAACCTTTACTTCTTGTGTCAAGTATATCAGGGGTGCACCTGAAGTCATAACATAGCTTTAAACCAGTGCTGGTAAACTCATGTGGGATGTGACTTCAAAATGCAAGAGTTACAGGGGTAAGGACAGGAAAGAATTCCATTTATTTTCAAAACACTGGAACATCTATTCAGACTTGAGGAACATTTGCAAATCAAACTGAATCCAATGGGATCTGTGATCACTTGCCATTTCTTCAGTTCGTTATTTGTCATGTGTACTTTGGTAGCATCTGGAAGCCTTACTCTATAGGGGACTGTACAGTCACTGAAGGAAAATGTGATCTCTCCCATAAAAGAAATTTCAAATATAACATCCCATCAAGGTCTTGCTTCAAATGCAAGATATTCCAAGTTCCAGGTTTAAAAGGTTACATTCCTTTTCAGCTTATTCTATTTGGTCAAATGACTACTGCATATAGAAATATATACCTACAACTAGCTCCTTACAAAGCTTGACTAATAATGAGTGCACAGATACGAAAAACAGAATTAAAACAGAAGGACCTAAACTCAACACCATCTACCATTAAGACCATATATTTTGTGACTACATAATGCCTCTGAAAAATGTTAATTCATATGCATTTGCCAATGCAAAATAAATGGAGAAACTAGAAAAGGATGAAGATGAGAGTGGTGCGGGAAAAAATAAGAAGCAAAATACTTTTCCAGGGGATACAGACTGTCCATTTTAGTGAACATGGGAACTTTGATACAGTTTAATATGAAGAATACAAAACCAATTTTTCTAAGTAAGTGAAATGTGAATGCTACAATTGTGGAAGAGTTTGGCAATCCAGACAAAAAGTATCTTAATACCAGATGAGACCTTAAAACTTGGACACTTTCATTTGTGTCACATAGCAATTTTCCTTCTGTAAAGACAAAAATAAATAGGCCCATCTGATCTATTCCTGACCTAATTTTGCATTTAAACCACTAGAAATTTTTATAAACCAAGATTCTAATCTGGCCTACGGATGTTTTCAGTTTACATTTCCTGTTACCTCTTTCCTGCCTTGATTTTGCAGTTGTCCCCTGCCCAGGTTCTTCACACTTTCTAAGAGCTGCATATACAGCCTTCAGCAAGTGATAAGCCTCTTTAAACCCAAAATCAATGACGCACCATGAAAAGCCTAATTGAATGGTCAAAAAAATCGCTACAGCCATTGGCCAAAATCACAGCATGACCTTGACCCCAGTTCAGGAAAGCATCAGATTCAAAATAGCTTCTATCTTTGTCCAGCTTCTTCACCATGAAGTTTGTAGCACCACGTATTCTCTAATATCCAGATCTACTCAGACAAAAACCCTCTTAAGTTCACTAGCAATACCATAAAAAAGAAGGCAGTAGGACATGCTAACTGACATTAAGAGTTCCCTCTGAATCTGGATTACTCAGAGGATTAATGTAATCTGACATATCCTGGCAGGATTTGGAGAGTGCCACATTCATATCCAAACCTGTGATAACAAATTAAATACTATGCCCTGTTTCTGAGTCAGAGAGGCAACAAAGCCCACTTTGAAATATGTATTCTTCTGATTTAAAATAAGATATTTTTACAATATATCCGGCTTGTAACTACAACATAGGAATAAACAGACATTCCAAATTAAGTAGGCATCTATTTATGCAACAGGAGACTCCTCTGCATACATATCTATGAAAAACTTTCATTTCTGCACTGCAACAAGTACAAGACTCTCTTACCTGCAGGTTTGCACATGCTGGTGAATCGTTATGGGCGGGTATTTCATTGTTGGTGGTCTCTGAACCTGTGTTTTTAAGTCTGGAAGCTACTGTAGTTGTAGCTGTAGTGGTCTGTACTGGTAAGATGGGCTGCCACACGTTCACATCAGTACCATTGCCGAAGGCCTGAATTGCATTTTCTGTAAAAATAAATTACAGACACTTTTCTATTTCTAAACAAATGGCAAAAAGCAGAACTGACGTTTTAGTCATTATTATTATTATTATTATTCCATTGAAAATGTGTATTTACAGCAACTCAATTTTTATGAGGAAACATATGTCTTGATTTTGAACATATCAGAAACTGAGAGTCTGGGGTCACATAGTTATCTGGTGCAGCCTCTTTGTAAGATTCCCAGTAATTCCTGATGGAAGTTCTAGGACTTACTGTAATCATGTTTGTGAATATCTGAAGGCCTCAAAAATTTCCTTCAAGATTTAACATACAGTTTGAACGTTATGTCCTAATTCAGGCAGGTGATGTCACACAGCAAACTAAAAACAGAGAGCAGGCAAAATATTAATTTATTTCTACGGCTCGTTGCAGTAAAACTAATATGCCTATACCTACAAAATGGTTTAACTAAGACAATCTTTTCCTTACAGTTTTCAATCAAAATCTGCATAATTAGGTGAGGGAAGCATGCTTAAACTAAAACTTAAGAATATAAAAGTTAAAAAGCTTATCATAGTTTCATGGGATTAAAGAGTGTGTTTATGGCAACAGTAAATTGGTTGGGTTTTTTTATAAACAAATAGAAAAACAGTTTTTAATCAGGTCTTTGGGGATTCAACATGGATTTAGGGATTTCTTATTTCAAATTCTTTGTACAAGAAATCAAACAATTTCACTAGGGACTAATATGTGGAAGTTATTAATACTTCTTCTCAGTGGCATTCCTTGCCTTATAAAATAATTTACATTTAATTCTCATCTGAAAAAGATGTATTTTATTCTGATATTATTTCTTAGGACTCCAAAATGCAAAGAGAAGAATTTGTAAAAGGCACCACAATCAGCTGGGTGTATGGAGACAAAGCGGGAAGAGTGGAATGATCTTCTTCTTGGTTTTACCTGAATAAGGCAATATATAAAGCAATATTTTCCTATGATTTCCTAAATTAACAGTAACTCTTTGTTTCCATTATTGCAGGAAGGATCATAAAAATTCATGCAATCCTTCCTGTTTTCTAAGTAAAAGTGGTCTTTACAATTAGTCAGTTTTAATTATTTCACAGAATCATACTTGATGATCCTTATGGGTCCCTTCCAACCTGAGATATTCTACGATTCTATGATAGAATGGTTTGGACTGGAAGAGACTTTTAAAGGTCATCTAGTCCAACCCTGCCCCCAAATGAGCACGGACATCTTCAACTAGATCAGATTGCTCAGAGCCCTGTCCAGCCTGACCTTAAATGTTTCCAGGGGTGGGACATCTACCACCTCTATGGCAACCTGTGCCAATGTTTCAGCCTCCTCATCATAAAAAAAATTCTCTGTTATATCTATCCTGAATCTACCCTCCTTTAGTTTAAAACCATTACCCCTTGTCCTATCGCTACAGGCCCTGCTAAAAAGTTTGTCCCCATCATCCTTATAAGCCCCCTTTAAGTACTGAGAAGGTACAGTAAGATCACCCTGGAGCCTTCTCCAGGCTGAGCAACCCCAGCTCTCAGCCTTTCCTCACAGGAGAGGTGTTCCATCCCTCCTTACATTTTTGTAATATTTCAAACATATAAATTATATTTTAAATATGTATTATATGTATAATTGTCATATATATTTCAAATATATTTCCAAAAAACATAATGACTGTAAGGAGGTGCTTCAAGTGTCTAACTGCTCTAGTAAAGGTGCCTTCAATAATTTTTATTAACTAACTCACTGCTTTATGCTTTTCCTCCCACTTGCCAATTATTTTTATTGCAGTATAAAGCAGCTGTGAACAAATCCTTTGAACAGATAGGTAGATATACTGAATCCCATTCAGTTCAGTAGGAATTCTAGAGTATGTAAACGAATGTCAGGACGTTCACTTTCAGAGTAGCCAAAATAAAGTCTTAAGATGGATTTCCAGAACTTAAGATTGGTCAAACTCTAACTGGAGAGGCAGCAACTAGGATAAGAATAATGTTGATAACACACTAATATTTCAGTTGTTGCCAAGCAGACAAGGACTTTTCAGCTTCTCATACTGCCCTGTCAACCAGAAGGCAGGGGGTACCCAAGGAGCTGGGAAGGGACACGGCCAGGACAGCTGACCCGAACTGGCCAAAGGGATATTCCATACCTTATGACATCATGCTCAGTATATAACTGCGGGTGGGCCAGGAAGCAGCGTGGCTCAGGAACTAGCTGAGTATTGGATCCAGGTGGTGAGCAATTGTGCTGTGCATCACTTGTTTTGTACATTCTAATTATTATTATTATTATTATTATTATTATTATTATTATCCTTTTCTGTCCTATTAAACTGTCTTTATCTCAACCTAAGAGTTTTATCTTTTTTTTTTTTTTTATTATTCTCTCCCCTCATCCCACAGCAGGGAGGGGGCAGTGAGTGAATGGCTATGTGGTTGTTTTAGCTGCCTGTGGGGTTAAACCACAACAAAGGGGAAATATACTTTAGCAAAACAGACTATCAAGAAATTCCTAGATTCACCCCATTGCACAAAAAGCACTTTTGTTCTGTCTAAAAAAAAAGTGAGAGGGATTTCAATCTCATCCAATAAACAAATGACATTTTCTTCAGGTACTGTAAGGCCCATTAATGACAATAACAATTGAAAAAAAATTGGAACTTTTCCCATTCTCTGTAAGAAAAAAAACTTTTTATTAAACCAGAAATATCTTTAATTTCTTCATGAAGAAGACATCTCTTTCAGCTCGGATGACTATAATTTGTCTCACAGTAACCTGTAATGTCTTTGATTTGTCTTCATTAATGCTTTTATACTGATAGCAAACGAAAGAACAAGGGATTGCTCTGTCTTTATGTTCTAAAAGGAACCTGTAACATTCTAGTAACTAATACATTCACAAATGAATAAAATCTGATGTATTACAGTATATATAAACGGCAGCCCCATTAGATTTGAAGAAGGGCTAATGCTGTAGTGTTAACTTTTACCCAATCATAGTCTGAATTGTTTTCTTGGGTTTTTTGTTGAATGATCCTGATTAATTGATTCATTCTTGCAAAGTTTAATAAATAGTGTACCAAATAGCAACTCAAGTCACTCACTTTTTGTACACATATCTCCCATGTCTTCGCAACATGCTGCCTGTTGAGAAGTTACCAATGGAGATTATCAGACTAAATTCATACTAAAATACACACTGAACCCTACATTAGCATTAGTTCAAGTATATAGGGCTGGCTGGGATAGTCTGGATTATCAAGTTCATTTGCTATTTTTGAAAAAAGCGATGACGTATCCTTCTTTTCATAAGCTGATGAATTATGATTTTTAAAACCAGTAAAAATTTGTTACCCTCAAAACTCCTTTTGGAAGCCTAGTTCTTAACTTTAGTCTGATGGCTAAAAATTTTCCAATTTTGAGTCTAAGTATGTATGGCTAATATCTCCCTTTTTGATCTTGTGCCAACATTGTCCTCTAGGTTTAAGTAATCCTTTTCCCTCCCCAGGCTTGCCCCTCTAATGCAATTTCAGAGAACAATCACGTATCCTTTCAACTTCTGTTCTGCTAGGCTAGGGAAGCCAAGCTCTTTTGGTCTCCTCATTTATCTGAAATTAAAACTCTGATGCACACTCCACATCATCCAATTATGCTGCTCCAGGCAGACAGGAAATTTGAAAAGAGAACCTGCCAAAATCGACTCCACTGAGCCATTCCGAAATTTATAATAGTCCCTAATTTGGAAGAGAGTTTGACTGGGAGAAAAAAAAAAAATCAATAATTTAACAAAATCTTGAAAATAGGTACCATCCAGACCTGTGTTAAAACCAGGCATCTGAGATCAAGTAGCCTAAAAAACCTGAAGCTTGGCTATAAATCGCAAACACAGTCCAATTTATACTTACCTATAGCAAATCCTTCATATCATAAACTACATGTCTTTTTAATATGAAGTTCTTAAATTGTACAGAACCCCTCAGGTGTTGCAACTTTTTGGTACAGATGCTGCTTGACTATTATGATCCAAACATGATCTGTGATGTAAACATGTTTCTATGTGATATGACACGACTTTGTTATTTGAATTTTTTTCCAAGAGCTTCTCATTTTTGCAATATTGGCCATAAATCATAGTATCAGGCATATTTGCTTGTTTGTTTAATTCTAACACCTACAGCAGAACCATGCTTAATATGTGCAAAGAGATGGCCTTGATATATCTTAACATACTTAAGCAGCAAAGAAATTCCAGAAAACATGCCCAAACACATTTAAAGATATCTAATTTTGTACTCACTAAGGCATGTATTGTCCTGGAAGAAATTCAGAAATTTCAGGCATTCATCTATGTCATTACCGCTGTTGCTGCAGTCACACCATGGGGCAACGCTGAGACTGTTTGAGTCTATGTAGTTCGGTGTCATCACTGTGCCTATTAACAAAGAGTGAAGTAAAGTACTGTGAGCAACCTTTGTATTGAAATATTCTTTCCATACTAAGAAGATAGCAAACAGCACTTGGTAAGTCATGTATTCAGAGCTGGATTCACAATGCAGAGCCATGGCAGGACTTTAACTTCCAGACTAAACAGTTCCTGTCTCCTTTTGCCCTTTGACACCTAGCCCTGTGCCACACTTCACACCCCAGGTTGTTTGAATGCAACCACTTTAGGGACTGTAACATGACTCATGCATTAAAGACCCGTTCTTTTCCTCCAAAAAGGTTTCTATTGCATTCCCTCAGAGAGCTGCATCAGCAGAACTGAGAAGTGGAAAACCACTGGGGAGGGATGGATTGAGAGAAGGTGGGAACCTCTTAAAAGGGCTTTGCTGCCAAATCAAACATATTTGGACCTGTGCCCTTAGACTTGCACTCTAAAAATCCTATTTTTCTTCCTCACTTGTGTGTTTTCTCATTTTTGTTCTAGCTGCAAATAAATGCCTGAAACTGGACATCCAGACCTGAGCTTCCTCTTGGATCTGCAGCCAGCCTAGAAAAAATGTTCTGAAACACATGAGCAAAGAGAATGCTAGTCATGCTGAGAGGAACCCTAATACGTCTTGGAGGAGTGTTGACCCCAGGGTGCTCATTAGGGACCTGCCAGCAGAGTGGGTTATGGCGATGAACAAAGCAAAAACTTAACCAGCATGCATAAAATGGCACAGTAGATTCTTTGCAGGTAATAAATTACTATTAATCTTGCTGTGCCACTTCTTTTTCAATACAGTGATTGTTTCCTAAACATTGTCAACAACTTGCAGCTACAGGTTCATTCTAACTCCATTACAAATTCTTGGGTAAACATTCTCACATTTATATATCAACTCAAGACTACCAAGAATGAAATGAAACCAGACAATGCATTTTGTGTCCTCAAAGATATACAACAACTGTTCATCACTCATCTGAATCAGGCAACTGTTATATGATCAGCACTTACTCAAACCAGTAGTCTAACTGAAGGCATTGCCCCAGCTCGTCAGAGGTTTCAAACTTCCCTAAGGACTGAGAAGTTTGAACCTTTCTTTCATTTGTCTGACCAAACAGGAAAAATTACATAAAAAAGGGCAGGTTTTCTAGACTTGTACTGATGACAACTGTTTCAGGAAACACATTCCTCATTTGGTAATCTACTGTTCCAGGACAGGCTATATATCATGAGGAAATGTGATCACATGTCCTCAAAACTGACATCAAAGTAGTCATTGAGAAGATGGAATAGATGAAGGATAAATATTAGACACTCAAAGTGTACACTAGCAAAGAAAATTTGGTCCATAGGCCCAGGGTCCCACAGTCTGCAATACCACACAGGAAAGGTATCAAACACCAAGATAAAAAAAGGAACATTAGAAATTACACAAACTACAGAATGACGTCAAATAGCCTTTCAGTCACCAGGCAGCGCTGGGAACTGAACAAATCAACATGCGAACTGCTTCATACATGACATAGGAGACAAAGGAGAAAAGACCTTAAGGGCTGGCCTGAGAAAGGCAGTAATGTATGTGAAAATGAATGCAGTCTCACTGCCAAACTCACAAAAAGCATCTTTTGTCTTGTTTTGGGATATTCTTCAATTAGAATTCAATCCCATACCTTTATCTACTTCCAACTGTTAACTGATAGTCGCAGCAATAATTGCTCAAATTCTACATGAGATTAGCACGTGAGCAAATAGCACAGTTCAAAAGTTATTAAATGGAAGTAGAGAATTTAGTAAAATAGGCAAATATCATTTGCACCATTAATGAAAACTGGACAGTAGGTAAATAAGAAGAGAAATGATGTTAAATTAAAATAAAACAAATGAAAATATCTGTCCATTATCCATTTGATGGTTCAGTACACTATTTCAACCATGAGACATGATCTGAAAAGGCGTGAGAGAAAACTAAAATCAAGAGAATTTTGCAAATGGAAAGAAAATAGTAGGCTTAAAAAACCCAAAACAACTAAGTAGCAAATGCTTAGTGAAGGGTTAAAAAATAAAAAGGTATTGAGGAAACTAAAAAGGTCACTGAGGTAAGACATTCTTAACACAAAGAGGTAACAAGGTAATTAAAACGGGCCAAGACAGCAGCTAAAAGTGTAACAGATACCCAGCTACGATTAGGGTTGATGAATACAGGAAGGACAGGACAAGGAACGTGTATACACAGCACACAAACTGTACATCCAGCAAAAACAGAGTGGCTGAAAGAGCAGCTAGTAGAAAATCAGCCTGTCATTTAAACCTGGGGGCAGATGTGAACCCAAGCGGATTATATGCTTGGTTTCCTGGGGTGGATTTTCTTTTTTCCCTGCAATGTGTGTGCCTTCCCCTCCTCCCCGCCCTCCCGCTAGCTGGCATCTCGGAAATTCTGCTGAAGGACACTAACAGATCAGAGAAACCATGGTGGTTGCCAGTAAAATAGGGCATGCTTAGTTTTCTGTGCTCTCTCTATCAAATAGTTCTGTGCTGGTCTCAGTAGGAGGCAGTCAGGTCTCCATATTTTACACCTGAATATAGCCAAGAAGTTGCTTAAATTAGGGTCAATTAAGAATGAGGAGATGGATGGCAAGTCCAGAAGGAGGGTCGTGTGACTGGAGTTCATTTGACCCAATGCAACTCTAGTTCATTCACATAAACTGTCATGGAATTCCTGGGAATCACAGGGAAATTAGATGGATTTTACAGAAAACAAGTGAAAATGTGTCAGAAAGTGAAAGCTAAAGCAGATCTTGAAGTCAGCCACTGATGTGGGAGTGCAGACAGGTCCAGATGGCTTAACTAGGCTGTAACCAAAGCACTGAATCTCAAACATGGCTATCTCCAATCTTAGTCTACATTTAATAATTTTTATATTTTTCCTTTTTTTTTTTTCCGTAATGAATTTATTACTATAACAAGGATGCTAAAGCAATTAATTAAGATTATCAAAATTCCTGTAAAATATACATAACTTTAAAAGTAACACCCTGATCCAAACCGTAAAGAATCCTACAGAGACTGTTCTCCATTTAACTGGTAAAGCACCTGATACAAAAACTGCCTGACTCTATTCCCACTTAAGTAATTTATTTCACTAATTTCAGTGAAGTTAACTCTGATTTACATCACTGTATGCAACATCAGAATCACATCCACTGTACCTTCCACAGAGAATCCTGAATTTCCTGAACAAACTCTATGGAGGTGCAATTTTTGCTACATCTAATGAAATAGCTAAATGAAATAATATTTTATCTTAATGAACAATATTTTATCGTAATTAAAACACCTGGAGATCCTGAAGCTCTGATGAATGAATGGATCCATAACAGCTTTTTACCCACAGTCCATCTATCTCTTCTTCCTGTGTTTTATATATATTAAGCAGATATTTGAAATATTGTACCTCTGATTTCTATCTCAGCATCTTACAAATTTGATGATCTTCACATAATTTACTCCATTTTTATCCCAGCTTGAAATCAGAAGTAGGAATTTACTGCTTCAGTACATAAAAGTTTTGGTTTATCAGAATTACTACCAAGAAGTAAAAACAGGTAACACTAGTACCCATCTTTTTGTCTAGGGGCTAGCACAAAGGAAGAAAAATGTTTATTTTTCCCTTTGAAAATTAGGTCTCCTTTTGATTTCATTTCCTTAGAGATCCATTCTACATTTCTGATGTGTGACAGTGTTTTGCAGCATGGTCATCCACAGTACGGCGAAATCACCTGACTGTAGGAATTGGGTCATCCTTGGGGTTAAGTTGAAAAATGGATCCAAGAAAACTGCCAGCAAAATTCACTAGGTCCAGCAAGAACTTCTTGGCAGCTCTCACCCAGAAGTATCTATTAGTAACAGTTACTCTTTGCCAGCAGCTAGACTTCTTAATCTCATTGACTAGATCAGATTTCAAGGCTATTCAATTCTTTGTTTTAGAGTCAAATGACATTCTGTCATAACTGCTCATATGTTATACCCTTTGCATACTGTCTTCATCTCTTAAGTCACGGAAGTATATCCTCTGAAACCATCACATCTTATTTTACCAGTTGCCACATGGACTTACCTCACTTGTTAGTTGCTAGAGTAGTAAGAATGATAACAATAAGCCAGTGAATATAGCTTTCAGTCATTTTTCAGCAAAACCAACCTATTTTGGATATTATCTCCAGAGACATTTATTTAACAGCAGGATCTGCTTCAGGGCCTCAGCTGGGACCTTCACGCCCAACAGAAGGGGATATTACGGCATCGCAGCAGGTGCAGGCTGTAAGCTTAAAAACATCTTATCTAGTGGCCTTTAAAATTTGTTTGTTTCAGAGTTTTGACATTCACTTATTCTTTCTTGCCCAACCATGGTATTTCTACAAGTTCACCTTCCTGAGATGATCTCTGTCTTTCAGGAATCAAAAACTGCATGTGGTATATAGAATCTGGCTTGCATAAAGGCATCCTTGTGCCTGTTGACAGTCAGGAAGGTGACAGAAAACAAAATTAATTATTTTGGGGTGGGAAGAGGATTTCAGAACATAAATTTGTTCTCAGTTCACCTCCATTGACAGCCATCTCAGAAAACATTTAGAGTAGACAGAAGGACATCATTGAAAGCATAGCAGCTGGAAGTGAAACAAGGCCGGGTTAGTCTATTCTCTCATCCTGAAACGTCCTGCAGACTTTCCCTGAAGACCAAGAGATACTTACCCAACATTCTGATACCAGCTGCAAAATCAACCAAACTGCAGTTTCACTCATTCTTTTTAGCTTCCTACTTCACAGTCCGGTCCAAATTCAACCACCTTAATAAACTTCACTTTCTAAGCTTGGATTTATTTCAAATTCAAGCATCTTTCTCTCCTTATCTTCTATCCTTAATTTCCTTGCAATGCCCAAATTTACCCCAGGGATCTCTATAAGATAAAACAAGGCCAATACACTCAGGTGGAGAATTTTGCCTAGTATCATACTGTACAGTATTATATTCCACAGTTTTTATTTCGTTTGGGCCTTCAAAATACAGTTTTTCTTAGACTGAGCAAGCCCCTCACCCTTCCCTCCTTTCTTACCAATAAGCCCCGAGTAAGCGAGGAGGCAGTCAGCATAGTTCTCCTTCAGACAGCTACTAACAGACCGTGACTCAGGCTGGCAGTTTGTGAAGAAATCTGCAAGGCGAGATCTGCAACATGAAGAAAAACGCATATCTTTAAAAATCAAGCCTGCAGGCACTCTTACCTTTTACACTCTTTATTTCTGGACCAGGCTTAATATTCTTTAACTTAAATATATATTGGACACATTTCAGCTGATGAGAGTCTCTTTCTAAGACGCATCTCTTTCCAGAATCCATTTTTGAAGTCTGAACAAAAAAGTGCAAGAAAACAGTGAAAAGGGACAGAACAACAGGGAAATGCCTGCCCTTTACTAAAAGATATGCTCTGCATTTTCATGCCAAAAATAGAGACAAAGAGTGATTTTATCATATGAGCAGATATTTTGCCCGGATCTGACCTCTAACTGGAATCTGTTATTCTACAGATTCAGAACACAGTTTCTGCTGTTTTACTGATTATACAAAGCGGTATGTTTGTGCTCACAGAGTCCTCTTACTACATGACTTGAGGCAGGACTTGCTTTGGTACTGCCCTGAGTTTCCAGGGAATGGGCTTACCCCTACTCTGGACTGGCCTGCAGAACCAGCTGGCTGAACTGGGGTAGCTGGCAGATCCAGATGGCATGGACTCCACAAGGCCCCGGAGCCATGGTACTGAGAATCTACTTGTTCTTGTAAAATGTGCATTTATCTGAAGTCTACAGTATTGAGCCCAGGGCTGAGAAGAAGGGCATGTGTGCTCTGCATCAAGTTCTGCTCCTGAATGGCCGTATTATCTTCACTTACCTCAGTTACGCCATGTCCAAGAGCGGGAGAGCGCTGCTTACTTACAGAAAGTGCTTTAAGATTCGGGCTGAAGCTGTATTACAATTAACAGATTACTACAATGTTGGAAAACAAAAACAAAAGGACTAGCAGCCAGGAACTCTTTGGGTTATTTGCACTTTAAAGGCCGTAGAATGCTCCCATTCAGGTCTGTAAAATTTGAGAGGCATCACTGAAATGGGTCAAGGTCCCACATCCTACGGCCACTCTCCTGCCCATCTTGACCTGCTCTCCTCAGCTCCACTAGTGCTTTCATTTAGACTTGTAAACTTGGAGCAGTGACTTTTGTTTATTTATAGGGTCATTTAAACCTTTATCTCCATTAACTAAATAATTTAACCTCCCTACTTTGATCTTTGAAAAAGGGGTGAAAATGTTCTTTTGCACATAACAACTCACAGTGATGTTTCAGGATCAGGTTCTTAATCTTTGCAAAGCCCTTTCAAAATCAGAATAGTATGATCTATGCATTTTCAGCACTGCTCTAGCATTATGTAGATTTGCAATATAAATGCTCTTTGTCACTTTTGCAACAAAACCACAAAACTTAGCAGAAACAAGTGATTTGCAAGTGATTTTCTTTATTTGTTTACATGCTCCAGAGACTAATTATCTTTGTTCGCTTTATTGTTTTACTTATCTCAGAATGGGATTGAATGTACATCATTAATTGGCCTGAAAATAGTGATGGGCAAACTTCAAAAGGTTCACAGGCTTAGTTTGAGAAAGCATCCTATAAATAGACAGTATGCAAACTGCACCTGAATTTATCTGAGCTGTTCTCATGACCTCTTTTTAGTTCCATCCCTCCCTAACTCTACTGACACCAGCAAATCCATGGTTGCCTTTAAACCATAGTCTGCTGTAAGCTTTTCACTCCCTCCCTTCCCTTATTTAACCATTTAACCTTAGATACATATCTGTACCCAGTTGCCTTTAACAGCTTTAAAAAGTCAAGGTCTCTACCGATCCTTCAAGACATCCTATATATATATACATAAATTTCTAATTTTCCATAAAATCTCTACTTTGCCAGTGAATATACACTGTACCTACCAGGGGACAGGTTGAGAAGAAGTGGATTCCAAGGTATGGGAAAAGATAAATAGTAGCACCATAAAGAAAATTTGCCAAGGAAACCCTATGTCACTGCAGTGATTCCTCTCTCAGTCAATAATTAGGATAGTGGCTTGGATCCACCCTTGTGAGCAACTGGGAACAAAGGCAGTTGACAGTTCTAAGGTTTTTACAAATTCTACTAGTACCTGGATGAGGTCTGTTTTAGGACAGAAGAGAGCCTATTACATCTATCTAGTATGAAATACCTTTGCCATGGTAGAAGGAGCAAGCCTGCTCTATGTGCAGTATTTTTGCATTTCTACAACAAAGTAGCTCCTCAGATTTAAATGTCATTAGTTATCTGACCACAAATAAATCTTTCTGGAGCTGCAATTATAAGATCGGCATCTTGAAAATCCTGAAAACATTTCTTGCAATCATTTCATCATTCTTAAACGTCCACTTCTCCCTTAGATTATTAGATGCATTAGTCCAGAGATCATTTAATACATTCCTCTTCTCTAAATGTTTTTAAGGACTGATAACTATGGAATAATACCAGTCATTTACTACCCAGTCTACTTAAAGAATTTATTTGTTGTAAACCCTAAAGGAGGCTAAAAATTGCTCTGCTGATCCCTCTTGCATACAGCTTGATTTCTATGTTAATTTCTGAGGAATTTTTGTGGTCATAAAAGGTAATGATCTGACAACGTTGCACATTTAAGTTTTCATAAGCCAAATATAATTCAGATAAGTCTGGTCCAAGCATTACTGGACATCATCACACACCTCCTCCCTAGTGAGTCATCCAAACTTCACACTACCAAAGTTCACACTCTCTCCTGAGCTGTTAACTATACCTGATATTTATGTGGATTCATTTCCACTGGACATAAAGTTAAGGCCAGCAAATAAAAACAGAGGCAGACCTCCATCTGCCATAAAATAACTCCATCATTTTCAGTGAAGACTTGCTGATTAACGCTCACTGAAGATCTAGCCCCAAACATTTCCTGCATAGTGGCACTGATGAAAGTGTGCTCATCAGCAATACCAAAACAGTGGTATAGTTATCTAGAGAAAGACAAATTAGCCTAATTAGGAACCATATTATAGCTTATCCTTAAGTATTGCACATGATATTAAGAATTGGTCGGGTAAAAGAGACAATCCTTTCAGGGATGCTGAAAAAGAACAATCAGATGGTAGCGGTCCTATAAAAAATGTGTACTGTGTTAACTTAGTGTTCCTTCAGCAGGAAGCAACGTGTAGGTAGTAACTTGTGGGTAAGCGTCTAACTCATGATTGAGCAGTCTTGTAATCTGGAGAACAAAGAGAGCTTGTAACATGTGTGCCTCCAGGTGAGCACAATTTTACGTGTATAAAAATACATATATGTATCTATTTACTAGATGGCTGGATAGAGAGATACAGGCAGTTTTATATTGTACATAACATGTAGCAGGACCACATTTAAAATGAACTATTAATTTCTTTTTCTGCTGAAGAATCACAAATCCTCTTTGTGTAGTGCAACATTAACGACTTTTTCCTTTCCCTTGCATAAAAAAAAAAAAAGGAACTGAAGAGAACCACCCAGAAATCTTCTTCCCAGGAGGAAAAAAAAAAATAATCTTCTCTTTGTAGGGCAAAAAATCCACAAATTAAATGAGTCCTATCTTAGTCCTGGAAAATCTCCTCAAAGTAAACTGCAGATCTTCTGGAAAGCTTACTTTAAATATTTTGTATACCACTAACTGAAAAAATAAGAATAATCCTATTGGCAAATTCAAAGAAAATCTGCTCAAACAATAAACACTCTTTCTGAGTAGAAGAGAAAAAAATCCCAAACCTGTTATTCTCTAATGCTTTGTGTTAGCACCAGTAAAATCATCTGTAACAGTTAAAAATACAGAGAAAATGAAGTTAATTTGTTTTCCTTATGATAGTGGTTCTTCAAATACTCAGCAGGATAAATAAAAACTTTCAAATTTTGCTTACAAATAAGCTTTGTTAATAGCAGTATTGTGCTTAATCTGCATATAATTTTTGAGGCAATTTAATTTTATATTAGCACAGCCTGTTGCGTAGGCAATGTTGATTAGGTTTTCACTATTTTATATTCTCAAGGTTTTGTAAAAGTTCTTTGATGTTCCAAAGTTATCTTTGATATTTATCAGTTCTCTCTCTTTAAAGCTGGTCAACTTAGCTTCAGTACTGGTGCAATATTTAAAAGCATGATAGAAACGATGAAGTTGCGGAAAATTTCTAAAACTGTAGTTTTAGTTTGGATCTGGTGTAAATCATGGCCTATTGGAAAGCAACTCTACAAACCAGATATATGAGTCCTCCCCAAGAAGGACTCAATTGCTGGTACACAGGGGCTGAGCCTGGAGAAAGAAATCTTCTCTCAGCTTTCCCTTTGCAGAGATGATCTTCAGACCAAGAACGACATTGAATCCAGATCTCCTGCTGACTGCACGCACGTACGTTGCGATGTCCAGGTGAGTGGTCGCAACGATCTGCCCTGTTAGTGAATGCAGGGAGTGATGGTTGCTGTCCTCTGCGCTCACCTTGGTGATGTCAGCCTGGATGTTAGACCTTGATGATGAAGACTGGACATGCTCACCTCTCTTTAGGTGGACCTAAAGAGACTGGACTGGACATGCTGGACTTCTTTATGTTGTTGCTTGTGTTTAGGTACCTATTTATGGCACGACAGCAGTAACATAGAGTACGTAAATGCCAAAGCTGAGTGACTGGGGTGACTACACTAATTAGTCAAAGCTGCTCTAGTGTCTAGACACCATTTGGCAGACACAGCACAGTCACGTAAGGGAAATGCTGCATCAATATTCAAAACAGAAATGAAGTATAAATCTGACACTGAAAAAATTCAGACTAAGTCAACGAATATGTGTCATAGTGATAAATGACACCATTAGAGAAAAAAAACCAAGCCAAAATACTTGTTCTTCTTTCATGGGGGTCAAATGCAGTATCCTCCTCTGTAGCTACAAATAGCTGTGGTATAGCGTGGGCGGTGCTACTTCTGCTGGGATGCAATAGTGGCAAGAGGGGTTGGTATGTGGCCAAAGTAATGGCTTCAGTGTTGGAGGAGCTTTTCATTTTCTCTTTGTTTCATAAAGACACAGTGAGTGGGCAGCGAGAAAATGAGGCAAAGGCTACATAAGATACTCTATCAACCAGTGAGCCGAAAAACACCTCAGAGTAGCTCCATCACAAGAAAGATGACCCTCCCAGCACCTAGTAATAGAGTTTTAACCCATTTTTTTTTTCATTAAAAGATACTAGAGCTGTGTAATACTAACACATCTCATACCTCCTTAATTATGTACATGCCATATTGAGCACCTGTGAGCAACTATAAATTTTGACAGTTTTTTTTAAACGGTCATTTTAACATATATTTATTAAAGAGCAAAAAGGTTCATTCTCCTTTGATTGCTACCCTCCTTCTCAAGCAATGACAATGTCCGGGCCCTGAGGGCACTAATGTTCCTGCCCAGCCCTGGGGCTTTCCCTACCCAGCCCTGGCTCAGGACCTCATTCCATTTCCCCCAGGCTTCAGCCGCTGCCCCAGCGATGCTGTAAGACCTTGGTCTCCAGCCCTGCCCTGCCCTGCCCAGCCATGGACCCACTGAGCCAGGTCCCCCCATGGGCTGATGTCCCAGCCCGTCCCCAGGGCTGTCCCCAGCTGCCCCACACCCTACCTGTCCCCGGGGGGCTGCACAGACCCCAGGGAGCCCCCAGCCCACGCTGCGCCCTGACACACAGCTCAGCTGTGGTACCTTTTGGGAAGTGGGAAGGAAGGGTAAAAAAGTAAAGATCTGATGGCAGACCATTTGGCTCTCAAGACCTGAATATTGAAAGCAGTTTGTCCCACATGAGCAGATCCAAATCTTTTGCAACACTGGCAGAAACCGTTACAGGATCTTGGACACCAAGTAACAGCTACTAACTGAAAGAGGCTGTTTTTTATCTGCTTTTGCTTCTGTTTTGCTATTTTAAATGACTGGCAGTCTAAGCCCACACAAATATTTGATTCTGGATTCGATTTATCTCTAAAAATTGTGTTGTTCATCTGGAAGTAAAATACAGACAATCCCCAATTACATACAGGCAGCCTATTTGGATTGTGGAATAACTGGATACAGAAGCAACCAGAGACCATGCAAGATTCATTCAGATGCCTCTTAGCATCACAAATGCTTGCTCAGAGCATCAGGCACAGACATGACAGTCCACCAAAGCTGGTTCCTCCAGCTGAGCACCCACACTCGACCAGACTGGCTAGCTGACTGTCTGCACCATGTTCCCCACCGTGTCTGCCAGGACCTGTGCTGTCCAGGCTTTGTGTTTACCAGGGGCCTTCTAGACATCTAGTACCTCAGATAGTGGAGAGCTAACTGTTAGAAATTCACTCATGCAAAATGAAAAATATTTCCATTTATGCGTATCTATATTTTAAAATTAACAGTACAAACATTCTATTTTTCTACTAACAAACGTCATTTTTCTGAGTAACAAGTGCTCTAAAGTAAACATACCCCACACCCGTGTTCTATTATTGTATTTTATGCAAAGCAAAATAAAGTGAGTTATATACCATTTTCTGTTAATATTATCCTTTCCCCTTGCTCATGTCCTCTGCTAGATGCGTGTTAGATCTTTTTACACAATATCTGCTACAGAAAATCGAAAGAACTTAACAAAACACTAATCTCATAGTTTATCAACGTTAGTTAAATCCTCTAAGTGACTCAAGATCGCGCATGAGAGTAATTTTAATTTACTATATTAGGTCTCCTTTGGGTTTAAGGAAAACTACTAAGCTCAAATGTGATTCTAAATAAGTATGATTTATTTGCAATAGGGTAATATAAATATTTTTATACTACTGACCTTTTGTGTAATAAAACCAATTTTGAAAAATACGGTGCAAATCCTGAGCACAAGGTAATGCAATAAAGAATTAGAACAGTGATTCTCAGATGCAGTGACACAAACCAGAATTTTCTCTTTCTGTTTGCAAAAAAATTACCTCACATCATTTTTTAGAGGCCTGTTTGAGAGAACATCTGGAAAGCATTCCACAGGAAATCAAACCTATATTAAATATGTTTTGCAGGGCTCTGTTTCCTTGCATTGACTTTAAGCATGCATAATGCGTTTCTGTCTTCTCAGCTGCAAAGAAAACACTTCTCTGAGAATCTTCTACAAAATGACAGGCTGAACTGTCAGTCTGTGATTTCTATCAGGGGATGCTGGTAAGATATCTATTTAGTCTGTCTGTCTCTGTACCAAAGCTCTCCAATAACATGAACAAATCCACTAGCTGCTTTCCGAGTGCCATGAATTTGCAGATTTTCATTTTATTTAATTTCCTTTATGCTGTTTAATTTGAAGCTTCTAAATATAAATGACTGTCATGTTTAAAGGTGTCCAAGCCTCAGACTGTCTCTTGATAGCATGTTACTCAGGGAAGAACTAGTGCATTACGGATAGAGTTGTTCTCACTTCATTAGCTGGGCAGACAGGAGTGTCTTTGAATTACAGGCTGGAAACCTAAGAAAATCATTGTCACTCTCAAAAAGCAAGCCAAAGAAATCAGTGCCAGTGCAAGCCCTTGAGTGCGCCACTGGATGCTTAGGTGTTTATTAACAACTATGTCGTGAGTGAACACTGAAAGGATGTGGTTCCAAGAACCTGAGAAAGACATCCATGACAATAATATTCTCTCTAACCACTTGAATAAACCATAATAGAATATTGCTGGCTCAAGCCTGAAACTGTTGTGGAGTTTGGAGACAGAAAGTAATCTAAAAAGTTCAATACAAGTTCTCTCTTTACTAGAAAAGTTTCTGATGGATCAGCACTGGATCATCAGGTTTCCTAAGGTTATGTAGGGATGCTTTTTGCATAGGAAAAATCCCTCAGTGGCACTGTGGTACACGTGGTGGCATTCCTGAATGGAATAGCTCCATGTCCCCTTGTCAGAGACCTGGCTGAAGGAAAGAAAAGGTGCCCAGGGTGTCCTGGCACTCAATCGTGCAGGGTCTGCAGGCAGCCAGCATAGCTGAATCTCGTCCTGAAGCTACTCTAAAAACTTACCTGACTTTAGGAGTAAGACAACAAATATAAAATCGGAACTACAGCAGATAAAAGCAGATTAGAATCTCTTTTATGTGAACCCCTTTTTTCCATGCACAAAACAAGCCCCATCAAACAGCAAGTTGAAAAGTTCTGGCACTAGCAAACCGATGTAGCATTGATCTTATTCAACATGTTTTGCTTGCTTTTAGAAGCTGTATGGATATATAATGCTAGTACAAAAAGCACTGATTTTTAGTGTAAGACTGGAAAACAAACAATTTTTACCAGTTAAGGATGAAGTGACTGTCTTAAGAGGGTTTTTCTTGTCTCTATTGTCAACAAATCTGAACGTGGCCACTGAGGCTGAGAGCCTGTGATATATTCAGATGTTTGCAGAAGTTGCTCTGAAAGACATTTTCCATTCTGAAGAATATTTTTCAGTGCTGCATGATGGCCAGTTACTGAGCTGCATCTCCAGCATTTCACAATGCCAAATTAGTAAAGGGAGCATCATAACTGAGAGGACAACCACTGTAATTTATGCTTGAATTGGAAAAAAAAGAAAGTGAACTGAACATTCAAACGACATGGTCGAGTTTTAATTTAACAGAGGTTTTAGTCATACGTGCTTTATAATAGAAAAGCTCGTTGTAAAGGTTTATAGAATGTGCTTGAACAAATACAGGGTAAGCACAAGCATGTGAATGTAAGGTCATCTATTAATAATCTTAGGCAACGGTCACAGTCAGCTCACACAGAAAATCTATATTCAACAGTAAACACACACCAGAAAACTTTTTCTGTGTCACTTGTTTTAAAGCCAGGAGATAATCAAAGCATAGGAAACAACCACCACCTCTGCCAGAAAGTCTTTGTGAATACTACTACATTTACATCTGGCTTCCACTTAACAGTAGTTACTCCATCAGTAACATGGTAGTGCTTAAAACATAATGAAGGTGATGCAATTTCTATTCAGTAAACATTAAAATGCTAAAATTTGAAATTATGCATGTGGCTGTCACTTGCTCTGTTGAGAAACAAAGTTTTATTTTTAGTTCCAGTGCTTACATTTTTTTGCAGCTATTTTAATAGATGAACTGCCACCAGAAATATTCTCTTACTGGGGCCTGATGTAGAATGATATAAATAACCTTTACAAAGTCCAGCATAATGGAATGGTAAAATCAGTTGACATTCTTTTAATTAGCACTGCCTGAAGATTTACCTACATAGAACAGGAATAGCCAAATTCATCCCTGGAATAAATCCACTGAAGTCACTGATGTCAGAGGAAGCACACTGGGAATGGACTTGATATAATAGCTCTGTTATTCACATTAAACATACACCGGCTTCTTGCCTGTAGCATATACGTGGCTTGAGGTAAATGAGAAAACATTTTGATTTATTAAAGAAAATGCTATTGTGTGATATATATACACCCTTTCTTTGCCCCAGAAACAGCCAGTTAGCCAAATGTGACTATGTGTACATTAAAAGGGATCAAAAATCTTTTCTTCACCACATTTAACAGATTAGTGTGTGAATACTACTCATGCAAACCGGTAGATGCTAAACTCCTGCTCTCTGAAAAAAGCTCTCAACTAACAATTCAACAAATCAGCGGTAGCAGTGCTCTTAGTGGAACCCCATCCAGCAAAGCAATTAAGCACTTGCTTATCCATAAGAACATGAGTAGCTCCAAAATTAGATCTCTATTAAAGTTTAATGCCAAATTTAACTTCCCTGGATTTCAATATTTTTGACTAAACATGGGTGAAACTGCTTCATTAATATATGTAGTTTAATCTTTTTTCCATGATAAATGAACAAAACAAAATGGGTCACATTTGCTGTGCTGTAACCCCCTTCCTGGCTTGTCTTTTGAATCTGTAGTCTTCTTATTTCTTATGTTATACAGGTAGTTTTCCTTTCTCCCTTAAAATAACAAAACAAGCCTTTTCAGACCAAATGATACACAGAGATGAAGGACCACATTTGGATGATACAAACACCCCCAAGTTCTTAAAGTTTACTGGTGGCTGTGAGTACTTCAGCCCACTAAATCATTTTGGCTAAAAAGGGACTGACATGGAAGGCAGGGTATCTCAATACAGCCTATAAAACTCTAACCATTTGTAGCCCAGTTTATTTTATGGTTGCTGTATGTTCATACACACATACTTTATTCCCTCTTTCACTTTCACAACCCTGTAGACAGGTAGTAAGGAATATTGAGTGCCATGGTTTGTTCTTAACCTTAAAAGTAACCAGAAAGGACTAGCAGGACCTCAGTCACAACAGGGATACTGCCAAAGCTACACCATGCACACAGAAGTCATCTGAATCCAATAGTCCTGGCAATGTTGAGGCATAATTTGTGCTTTATGGATAATGGGCACAAAAGAATTAGGCTCCTTTTCCATGGAGACTGGGTTTCAGGAATCAGCAGAGGTTCTAGCTGACTGAAGGAATGCTGCTTGGAGAGTTTCAAGGGACCTCAGTGTAAAGATACTGTCTACTTACTGCTTCTTGGAGCATAAACCCCCTGTGTGCGAGGCTCTCTTCATTGTTAAAGCACAAAGCAATGTGAAAGTTTGTAGGCATAAAGCTGAGCCATTTTTCTAATTACTATATCCTTGCGTCTTTGCTTCTTTCAGAGAAATGTCAATCACCCAGCAAGCTTTTAATCTTGAAGACCTTCTTAAGCAGAACAGAGAGACTATAAATGAGGACTGGCCAAGCAGATCCTGCACTGCAGAATGAGATCCATCTACACTTTAACAGGGACAAAGCAGTCTTGTTTTGCTCAGTGTTCTGATTTTTTTGGATTCCAAAGGGATTTACGGATATGTTTTAAGAAGGAACTGCTTGATTCATTTGGAGTCTTATTCAGAGGGAAGAAATTTTAAATGACCTTTTTTATGGGGGGAGGGAAGAGTAATATAGTAATACTCTGTCTATTTTACTCTGCTAACGAAAGGCATCAATGTAATGAATCATGTAAAACACTAGAAGGGAAGATAATAATACAATATTGCAACATCTTTACGTTGCCTTGACTTGAAAGGGGTTTTGCTTATTTTGCAGAGACTGCATTAATATTTTTTTCCAGACTAGCAGTTCCCCACACACATACTCCACCACACCATTTTGTTTCCTCTGCAGAGCAGTTTTCTGTCCTGCTCCCCCTCCCCCAGATCCCATTTTTTTAATCTTATGAACTGTGATCATTCCTCACTAATTTAAACCTGGGGTTTTAAAGTAATATGGTACCTCTAGCAATATATACACATATGCATACAGTTGTATATACATATAAAAATCATTCTTCTTCAAATTCAGGCTATGCTTATAGATGTGAGGTGAGCTGGTGGGCATGCTGCAGTATACAGGCCACAAGGTAGCTTTACATTTTTTCCTATCCCACTTGAGACCCTTCCTAGCAAAGCCCTGATGTCACGCACTGAGAGCAGGGAGGATTTGCCGGTAGCCTGAGCTCAGGCTAACCCTATTACACCCTACAGCTAGTGCCGGGTGAGTCAGGCAGCACACAAGGGTTTTTGCCCACCCTCTGACTCAATGTCCAAACATACAATACAGGCAGAGCCTGCACGTCTCTAGAAATCAAGAGTGTCCCTGTTTTAATGTCCTTAACAGCATCACAAAAACTATGTTGTTGTCCTGGTTTTGCACACCCACAGCAAAACAATCATCTCAAGGAGCTGCCAGACAGCTTTGAGTGCCAAACTGATATAAATACCCCGGAGGGATGCAAATCCAGCTCTGTTGTACAGAACTGCATAATGCTGCTTGTGTCCTTCATGAAAATATCCATTAAGTGTCCTTTTAACACGTAAAGCGAGAGCCAGTCTGAGACTGAGCAGTCAAGCTTAGTAGCTGGCCAACTGAATTGTAACCCATACAAGCTACAAGGCTCAGAAAGGGAGGTAGCACCTATGTTTTCCCTCTGATTTGCTAAATTACAGATGATCACCGGACTGTGGCAGGATATTGAGGGAGGAAAAGAAGAACACGCAGAGGAGCAGGTGAGGAGGTACTGTAAGTGGCCGTAATAGAGAGAATTCAAATGTGGCAGAGAGGTGGTGTAAGTCTGATAATGACTGGGAGATCTGGAAAGAGGAGATGAAAGGAGACTAAGCAAGGGGAAGAGGCATGAGAAAAAAATAAGGGAGCAAGTGAAAAAAATTGAAGAGAAGTCTAAGGAATAGAAAATTTGAGGAAAAGGGCATATTTCTTCTCCCCCTCTTCCGTCTCCCCCCACACATCCCGTTAGTGCACTTCTCCCTGCTACTTGTTAATGCTGTAACTGAAAAAGGCTCCCTCCTAACAGAAGGTGCTGGGCTCCCCCTCTCCTACAACAGGACAAAAAAGGCTGACTGCACATTTATAACATCTCATCATAGACTTGCCTACAGTGTTGAACCACCCCCTCCTCTGGCACATCTTATCCGTGAGGGTGTAGGGTTTGCAGTCAGTAATGGCACATGTTGCAGGAACAGCCCTGAAGTCTTACGCCGAGAAGCCACTTTTACAAACAGCTACTGGTATAAAGCACTTGCAGATTTGCACATGCCTTATGGAAAAGGAGCACAGATACAGTGACTCCCCTTCCATGATAAATTATCATTAAAAATGCTCGCAACAGAATATAAAGAAGGAAAATTAATCTCTTGGCAAGTTTCTTACATTTTCAGGAAACGTAGCAAGCAGCTGAGCTTTTGTTCTAGCTTTTACTGTGGATGAACACTTTTACACATTGATGGAAATGTTTGCATATCTTCACACAGTGTTCTTGCACTGCAGATGCAGATATCTTTCATACGGAATTGAATGGGTGCTTGCAACAAAATTAAGACTGGATAGGGTAGGTTAGGTGACCAGAAACTGGTCAAGACATAAGAACACACCAATGAAAGCACATTTATAAAGATTTAGCTCTCTGAATACACAGTGCCAAAAATATTTCTATTGTATTTTCAGGCAAAAGACTCACCTACTGAAACCTAATAGGACATTTCATTATTATTCTTCAGATATCCAATGAGGAAAAAATATTTAAATATATTATGCAGCAATTTTATCTTTTTTTCTTCAGTATCAAATAGCTGTGCCAGTGCCAGCTATTTGCCAGTGCTTTTACAGAACTAAAGGCAAAACATTGAGAATAGTATTTATTTTAGCCAAAAAAAAAAAAGGTCCAAACAGCTGTTTTCTGAAATTAGTCAAGAACTACTTTCTGCCTATTTCACTTCAAAAAAAAAGCCTCAATGATTTCACCAAACATTTTGAATATAATTGTGGAGAACAAGAAACATACTGTTACTAGATTCTTATATTAACAAAAAATGCCTCATTTTATGCTACCTTTCTTTTCAGATCTTTGCAGCACGTGACTGGACGGATACTGTTCTTTTAATAAATGATGTGTCTGTATCATTATCATTCTGGTCAGTGCCTTCTGAGCACATCCAGGAGACAAAGGAAGTATGCAAATTCAAAACACAGATTATTAAAAAGACCAGACTAATGACTCACGCTTTCATTACTCAAAGAAAATAGTATTTGAAATACTGTCAAATGTGATAGTGGCAAAAATGAAGCACAGTGCCCTGCATTTACAGTCGAATTAAATTTTTAAAACTTGCCAATCAACTTTCTGAAGTTTAATTGGTGGCTGAAGTGGTCAGAACAGGAGGTTCCTCAGAGGTTTGAGCTATTCCAGGACAACATCATTGGTGAGAGTTTTTGACAGTATATTGACTTTCCTTAGAAATTTTAGTTATGTTCATAATAAAAAGGAACTCTAATGGCTAATGTTCTAATGTTCTTTTTTTTTTTTGGCTTTTCTTTTCAGCGAGCATTGCCAGGCATGCTTGAGAGCCTCCAATTGGTTTCAAAGCTGGATATGGCCTGGGATACATGTAGAGACAGCAGAAAAATGGTAATGAAAGTGAACTATTCAGTGTTCTGATGAAGTCGAAAAATTAGGACTGTTTACATAAGTCAGAACTTATTTGCATTTCCTGACATTTCTGGTCTCTTCTTCCCTTGATCGAGAGTTTATGTTATATAACAGATAGATTAATGAATAAAAAAGAAAGAAATACACAAAGCATCCTGCCATCTCAGTTAGGGGTACCTGCAGTTTGGCCAACCTGCTCTTAACTTTGTTTCAAAACCAGATTCAGTGATATATGCATCCGGGACAAAGCTTTTTAAAGAGCATCCCAAACCAAATGTTTAAATACTTGTTTGCACAGGCCCAGTTGATATTTTATACAGCGAATGGGCAGACTCAAATCTTGCATTTCTGAGTAAGCAGCATTTGTAAACCATTTGCAAGTGTACTTTCAGAAACCCTTTAGAACTTGTCCCTGGTTTCACAGCAGGCAGAAAATTATTCTCAATTTATTATCCCATTTAGATACTCTTTCTGATTTCAAAATGAAAGAGAAGTTATCAGAGTTAGAATCATATTCCTACTGACTACTGCTTTTAATTATTCTAAACATATCTGGAATTACTATGTAGAGTGATGTTTATCAGTGCCAATCCTTTCAATAGCAGGGAGGAGATCTTCTCCGCTTTCTCTCCTGCTGCCCAAGTCCCTGTTTTCCTGCTGGACAAGGGGAACAAATCACACCACCTCCCTCTTAAGTGCGCGAGTCACAGAGACAAAATGTCTTTCACTGTATTATGGATAGGCTGGAATAGCTCTGCTGCTGATTCCTGCTCTCCCTGACAGTAGAGAGGGAAGGTATTAAATACACTAGCAGTTTAGACAGCCCAGGAAGTATTAACACTTACGTGAGATGAGTCTCAGCACACATCAAACTTGCTTTACCTCCAGGCATAGGACCTAAGTGCTGCACTCACTCACTCTGCCCCAGACCCCACAGGCATTTGCCCACCCGTTCCCTCGTACCAGTCCGGCCCCTCGCCCTCACAGCCAGGTCTCACTGTGCCTTGGAAGAGTTCAAACTTTTTAATTGGTATTTTAAAGCAAAAGAAGCCACAGGAAGAACCTGTAAATAAATCCACTTTCACCCCAGCACTGGCTGCAACTTCGGGCAACGGGAACGGAGATTTTACCAAGTGTTCTGCTGCAGCATTGCAATGGAGAAAGCACGGCACTGGACTCACGAAGTCAAATTAAACCAAATGCCATTAAAAACTTAGCTGCTGAAACAACATTAGATCAAAACTGGTCAAAGGAAAATACAGTCATGACAGACAGAATGGCATTAATTTAACTAATTCCTGAACACTACAGCCTGAATAATAGGAGGAAGTCTCCCTGTAAAATCTTTTCTCCCGTTTCATTGGCACTGTTACACACTGGAAGTTTGGCAGAAAACACAGTAAAGATACTGTAACTACTAATTAACAGGGCCCGTGTATAGGGAAGACAATGTATATAAGCAAAAAGACTAATGGGACAACATGGAACTGGGAAACAGGTGGTTCTGGGACTATGTGTATCCAGTTTCCATAAACTGCAACAGCATCAACTATGAAGGTGCTGAATGCAACTCAGTGGACTGAAATGAGAACCCTGCTCTGATTTAAATCTGCTCTAATTTGGGTCAGCAGGAAACTGGCTCCAGATTTCCCCTGAGCCATCTCGCCTCCCTGCTGCTCGCCTCCTCACCTCTGAACACCACTCGGGCCCATCTGAGGTGCTATGGCTAAACACTTAAGATCAGCAGTGGAGATCTCATAAACAAAGTTCAAAGTAAATATTTTACCAGGCACATGTCAGTACTTATTAAGATTTATATCATATCTTCAGTGTCCTTGACATTTTACAATAGTGTTTATTTCCTTGCTTACTAATTCCCAGAACGGGATAATCTACAAGGAATTTACACATCAGAAATGAGCAAGATTCTTGGGCATAACTTCATAAATATGACCTTAGCACAACAATGTTCTGATATAAACATCGATGCTAAGTAGGACTAAAGCATTTGCTAAGGGCAGAGGAGTTCCTGTATGCCACTGAAGAAGCATTGTGCCAGAACCTGCAGGGAACTCAATGCAGGCAAAAGGACCCAGTTAGTCCTGGGAAGCTCTGCGCTGCCTCTCCGGGCTGGACACACAGAGCAAAGAGGCTGGGAATTAGGGCAGTGAATCAATGACCCTCCAGTTCTATCAGCCCAGCACTCTTGTCAGGGGAGGGAAGATAAAACAATCCCAAGGCTAAAACAGCTCTACGAAGATAGAGGGATCTAGTCTACAAATGTGAACTCCTTTTTTTTTTTTCCACGAGTAGTCTGTGTATCATGACCACTTATGAAGTCCAACACGTGGCTTGTAATCACAGTTATCAGTGCTCACACGTAGGATTACAATGAAAATAAATTGCATTAGAATGAATGATTCTATTATCACCTGGTCACTAATGGGACATCAAAATCATTCTGAGACATCATTTCATAGAGACATCTAATCAAAATGTTTCCAACAAAAAACTGTAAAAATTAAACTGGGGGTTTAAGGATTCCTCCATAACGCAAGGGAGTAACTGTGAACAGTTTTGGAGAAGGCACACACTGTAACCAGATGCAGGCTGCTGTTATTCTGTTAAGGATGTCAGAGGTCTTTGCTTTTTTCCCTGACTCATCCTTTTCCCTCGTGGATATTCTGACCCTTAGTCCTGGCAAATCCAGCAGTACCAAAAAGTTCTCTCTGGTACCTCATTGAGTCACTCCCCTGCCATGTGCTATCTTACCTGCAGATGTAATTCTTCTTGCAGGATTCTTGTAAATTCAGGCAGTTTGGTTTCTCCCTGTCCTCATATGAACACACAGGAACAATAGTCTGCCGTCTCCTTTCTGTACAGGCTACGTCTCGACAGGAGCAGAAGAGCATCCCGTAGCTGTGCTTTGGGGGAACTTTGTCAAAAAATAGCCGGAGGGCCTTATGACACTTCCGCTTGTTACAGATTTCATTAGACGTGCTGCTGGTGCAGGGGGTTATGTAAGCAGATCTGAACCTCTTGCAGGTATCATTTAGGTTACAAGCTTTTGCTGCATCCAAGCAATTGTTCCCCTTTGAAAGTACTGGCTCCACTAGAAAAAACAACACAACAGCAGTAAGAAATGCGTCACATTTAAATTGTGTTTTGATGTTTGTGTTTATTTCACTGTTAATGAGATCCTGATTATATATTTGTTACATTCAAAACTTTCATGGCCCGAAACTGCGACCAGTCCATATGTTTCTTAGGGTAATGGTTTAATGAGTGAACAAGAGCACAGGCATGCGTCAGGATCAGAATGCTGGCAAATAAATGACGATTACACCGGGCAGGCTGTACTTCATCTTCTTTGTGGTAGACATGCAGAATGAATATTGGGTAAGACTTGGCCTCATAAAAGGCTATTAAAATCGCTGGTAAATTGGAAGGGATACGTTTGCCCCATTGCACAAGAACACAGTAAGAACATGGGCTCCTAATGTTTTGTAAAGCTCTGACAATTTTTATTTTTTCCTTTAACAGTATAAATGACATTCAGTGTCCACACCAGGTAACGACATTTAAACGCAATTTGCGTACTCCGCAGAATGTAAAAGCCACATGCCTGTTACTACAGCTTTTGCGGTATGAAAACAGCCCACCCAGACAGAAAGGCAAGCAGGTGCAGCCCCACAACTGTGAACTCTCTAAGGCCACCCACAAGGCCTGTAAGCTCCATTCTTAGTTAAAGACACTTTTATAAGATTTATAGATGCTACCTCAACCCTGGAAGTTTTATGAAGTTTACAAGCTTTGAAGAAGCTGACATACAATTAAGAAGTGACTGTGAAACAAACATTTTAAAACAAGGAGTAGGTCTCTCTCTCTCACACGCGCATGCACGCGCTACAAGAAGTTACAGAAAAAATTAAACTCAGATAAAAGTTAAGCCTATAATTACACATTTAATTTTGCAATACATTATCCAGATATTAAAACCCAATATATGCTTTGCTTGAAAATGAAGGCAACTGGCATTAGAATGCAAAATTCAATTAAGAATAATCGTAATGCTGCTTTGGCTATTAGGAATGCCAACATCTCAGATCCAAGAAAATACATTAACTTCCCATTGCTACAGAATTTGCAAGCTGAACAAAACATGTTGCAAATATCTAAAACTCTGCAGCAACCTCTTAGGGGTCTGGCCAAAGATAAAACATCTCAAACCATCTAAAGCTCTGAGTTCCTCTTAAAAAAAGGGTTTTTTCTACATCTTCCACCTTTTCCCAAAAATGCAGTCCACTCAGTGCCACTCTTCTCCATTCACCCACCACGTTGCCTCCCGTTCCCAGATAAGGACATCAACCTTTTATCTTTTTCCACGGCAGGCAAAGATGTTGCATGTTGGCTGTCAGGCTGCACTGAGGTCCTGCAACTGCCGGAACTGAGTGTGCCCAAGACGGGCCTTGGTGCCTGCACACACTTCACGCTATACAAATACATCACCAGCTGCTATCCCATCTATCTTACCTACCCAGGAGTAACACAACACGTAAGTAGCATTAGATTTGTTTTTCACTCTAGCGACATGCTGGAACTATGTTCAGTGGGTTTGTACCTGTAACCTTTGTACATTTAACATCCACACTCCAAGTCCTTCCCAACCTTATTTTCTTGCATAATAAACTGCAACTTTTTGCTGCTTATCTTCATAATTTACAAAATTATAAACATGCAACATTTGACTATAAATTAAGAGTCAAGCATTTCTTGTCATAGCAGCCTGCCAGTTTAAGCAACACCAGATGCAGAAGAGATGATATCCAAAATACAACCCTCTCATAAAATTGTAACATTTTTATATAAAATGTTGTACTACATTAACATACAACTATAATCTTAACTATAAACGCTCAAAATTTTTTTATACAGATATAGAATTATATGTTTAGTACAAATATAATTACTATGTAATCTTCAGGGCATATAATTATGCAATATATGAATAGTACATGCTAATTACTATGTGATTGTAGAGTAATTGCATGGTTATTTGTGCCTGGGAATCAACTGCTGAATTCCACTCTTTAAAACAAGATTCTGTGGAAGAGCTCTGAATGGGGCATTGCAACACAAACAGACATCAGCTTACTGTATATTATAAAGCATGCTTTAAAAAAAACCCAAGATGTAATAAAGCACCTCTTTGCTGATAATCATATACACGTTATGTATATGGAGAGAAGGGATGCCGTCCAGAAGGACCTTGACAGGTTTAATAGGTGGGGCCATGCAAACGTCAACAAGGCCAAGTGGAAGGTCCTGCACATGGGTCGGGGCAATCCCAAAAACAGATACAGGCTGGGTGGAGAATGGGTTGAGAGCAGCCCTGAGGAGAACTTGGGTGTGTTGGTGGATGAGAAGCTCAACATGAGCCAGCAATGCATGCTTGCAGCCCAGAAAGCCAACCATGTCCTGGGCTGCATCAAGAAGCATGACCAGCAGGTGGAAGGAGGAGATTCTGCCCCTTTAGTCTACTCCACTCTTGTGAGACCCCACCTGGAGTACTGCATCCAGCTCTGTGGTCCCCAGTAAAAGAAAGACATGGAGCTGTTGGAGCAAGTCCAGAGGAAGACCATGGAGATGATCAGAGGGCTGGAGCACCTCTCCTATGGAGACAGGCTGAGAGACTTGGAGTTGTTCAGCCTGGAGAAGAGAAGGATCTGGGGAGACCTAATTGCAGCCTTCCAGCACCTAAATGGACCTACAGGAAAGCTGGAGAGGGACTGTTTATCAGGGAGTGTAGTGATAGGACAAGAGGTAATGGCCTTCAGCTGAAAGAGGGAAGATTTAGACTAGATATTAGGAAGAAATTCTTCTCTATGAGGGTGGTGAGGCGCTGGAACAGGTTGCCCAGAGAAGCTGTGGATGCCCCATCCCTGGAAGTGTTCAATGCCAGGTCTGATGTGGCTTTGGGCAACCTGGTCTAGTGGAGGGTGTCCCTGCCCATGGCAGGGGGGTTGGAACTGGATGGGCTTTAAGGTCCCTTCCAACACAAACCGTTCTGTGATTCTATGATGTTTTCCATTAAGGGTCCAAAATGTTGTAAATGTTGTAAATGGTGTAAAAAAATTAAAAAGCACTGTGAACATGAACATCTCAAAAGTCAAAAGGGACAAGTTAATCAATCTTTTTAAAAAGCAGAGCATAAGTCAATTCACTGACAGTGCAAACAGCAGTGAAAGGTATGTTGGATGAAAGTTGAATTAGGTACAAGTTGTTCACAAACAATAGCTATGCATATTCGTATCTTTCATGAAATTTATATCTACCCAAGACTCACATTCCTCTACATGTCAATTCTGAATATGGACCAGGGGTTTTTGTTTTTATTTTTTAACCTAGCCCTGGCTGTAACACACCACTTGCCTTTTCTATTTTGATACATATGTCTCTAGCTATTGTTTCTGGCGTATTTATCATCATATTATACAAATTACTTTTACCTTTTAAAACCAAGACTAACATACAACACGTAAGAGATATTTATCAACTGCATTTGAATTACACAAGACTGTCTAAATCAACTCTTCTCATTACTGCCAACTTCTCCTAAGCTTTTAAATCATGTTTTAATACAAAATTTACAATCCAGAACACACTTTATGCTTTATTTTTATTGCAAAAGTACATCATAATTATTATGTGCTGTGGTAACTACAAACAGTTAACAATACTGAGAGCGTTTCTGAGGATTACTTACACAGCAGTAATACATAAGGTCAAAATTTCACCCAGCTTCTGTTCTGCAAAGCTTAAATTATTAAGACAGGCAGGAGTTTGGCTCTTACTAGCTACTGACTATGTTAAGAGCAAATGGATCTAATCCAGAGCTACTTTTCCTGCCAGCATCCTTTGGGAAAGGTTTGTGTAAGGAGATCCTTTTTCAGTTCACCCCCTCTTGGGGCACGTGGATATGGATTGAGGATGGTCAGAGCAGCAGCCTGGGACAAGTAACAATTCCTTCCCACCACCATTTCCCCACACAGAGCTTCCCCTCTCCCAAGTCCACTTTGCCTTGGGCCCATTCTGGAAATCTCTGCCAAACCATGCAGCTCTCTGCTCCTGCCAAATCACTGCAGACTCCGAGGTAAGTTACTTCCAGGCAGGTGATAAGTGATGCCTCATGCCTGCGTGCGAGGCACTGGCTCCTGCCCGCGGCAAGGGGCCCAGCAGAGCAGATCTGCAAACACCAGGGTGCTGCCTGTCATCAGAAGGCACCAGCAGCTGCGAGCTGCTCCGCTGCAATGGGCGCTACCCTGATGCAGTGCAGGCAGAGTCACGGCAGAGCACAGCCAGAGCCAGGAGCCGCCAGCAGCAGCTCCCAACATCCATAGAGTCAGGAAGCCTAAAAACCTCCTCCTACCAGGCAATTTGCTGCATGCTATGCACAAAAACTCTGTGACAGCAATAACTGGCTTACTATGACTAACTGACTTCTATATGGATCACCAGCTACCAGCACTTCTACTGTGCATGTAACACTTGCATCCAAGGCAAGATGTTTTTTCTGATAGATTTTACTGATGGAAAAAGCAGGCCTTGTATAAGTATACTAGGTTACTAGTGGTTACACCCTATACTAGGTGTAACCACTTTGATATTTGTTATCTCCTGAACGTCTCCCACCCTGCTGCCCCTGGCTCGACGCCGTTACAGCTGCAACAGTTCTGGACTCAAGCTCGCACACGACAGCAGAAAGAAGCCAGCCAAACACTCCACTCCTTTATCCAGAAATGTTTCTAAAGTTTTAATAGGGCTTCCTCTGCCCTGTGTGATCTTCCTTATGCTTCACCCTCTTTCACAGTCTCTTCACTTAATCTTTCATCTTCCTTGCATTTCCATTTCTATTTCTGCACCTACTGAGCCTTTGGCTGTCTCCTCAACTTCTTGTAACCCCACAGCGCACAAGAAGGGATTCTTAGTGGATATTGAGAGCTTCTTATTCTTGCTCCCACTAGATGGAAGGAGCAAAAGGACTATTACTTGTTCTGTAAGATTCTTATTAAACAGCAAAATGGACACTTAGTTTTCAATTTTCTTACAGCACATAAAAAGCAATTTACTGAGGTTGCCGTTAAAATTACCATTACTATTTGCAAGTAATTAGCATTAGTAGGTTTTCTAGGGGTTTTAGTGAAGGGAATGCTGTAAAAAGAGCGGTAAACGTTAATGTGATGGAAGGCAAAATTACAAAGTGATAGAGGTGACCACATGGGTATGGGCCTACTCCAACGCAGGTGCAGAATATAGGAACCAAAAACTGACCAGAATAAAGAGAACCATGATCCCACTTTAACAAAAGTGCTGCTATGAGGTTGACCAAAGTACTTCTGCTTTGTAAGAAGAGCAGCTTAGAAAAATAAAGCAAGCATGGGAAATACTGTCACCTGCATCTTAGGGATTCAAATAAACTAACATTTTCCTGGACAAATTATTTCTAATCCCAAATGCCAGAGAAAAAATGAGTCACCCCCAAGAAATCATGAGACTGATTCACATATATGTTATTCTGAGGTTCTACTAGTCTTCTACTCAGCATTTAGAGAACAGTCAACTACTGTTGACTGCCAACTACTGCCAACTACTGTCAACTACTTCAAACCTTTTCCATAATCATAATAAGCAGGTGCTTTACTTTTTAAATTAAAGCTAATATATTATCAGCTATAACCAGGGCTTTCAGAGTACTACCAAATACAATAAATGCATGTTGAAATTGCAATTGATGGCAGCTGTAGGTACACCAGGTGACAAGGAGGAGACTGAATCCTGTGTGCAGAAGGGCACACCCAGGGCTAGAGCAACAAAAGGACCTAAACAAACAAAAACTGCCCAACCCGGGACTTTAGGTTCCTGAGACCAAAGCTGGAACATTTTACAATCCTGGTCAGTCATGTAAGTCTTTGATAATACAAATTCCACAGGTGCCTAGACTTATTTTCTGAATACACCCATAAATCTACTTGAGGAGGTAAAGACTGTCTCCTGTCCAAACCCTATAGAGATGAAGTACATTTACATTGCTTAATAGACATGATTTGGAAGTGTTCATCACTCAGCTACCATGTTATGCATAACTGCTACACCCAAGTCTTTTTCAAAACACCTTGGCATTTGTTTTTATATTCATAAAATCTTTTATGAATCATCAGTCAGGATCTAGAAGACTGGTTCAATGCCTTCCTTGACCTGGAGACTCAGAATCACTGTTCTCATTTCTCAGAAGGGTTCTCAAACCATCTCACTGTCGAGTGTTCTCAGGAAGGTGCACAGGAAACAGAGCATATTACAAAACACAAGAGAGAGCATGATGCTTCAGCCCAACGATGAGAGCTTTCCCTGGGAGGCAGATTGCTGGGTTCTGGCCTTCACCCAGGAAAGAGAGTTATTTCTCTTACAAGAGCAATGACTGGAAAACAGGATTCCCTCCCTGAAGATGACTCCCTTAACGGTAAGTCTGAAGAGGCATGATCCCAGTTGTGTTCACTTCTTCTAATCCGTTCTAAAAAACCATAACCCTTTCTATACCACAGCTCCTCCCCTTCCTTCCAGACCAACCCACTGTCTAATCCACAGAGTACCCACCCAGGCTTTGTGAAAACCCATAAAGAAGAGCAGAGAGGAAATGCATACCACTTCCTCAAAGACTAACGATGAATAAAACACCATGACATCTTCTGCTAGGTGCCCATTAAAAGCAAAGTGTCTCTCTGCTCCCAGGAGCATACACTGATGGCTGTGTGGACAGATGCACCTGCCTGAGGCTGTGAATCTGGCTCCTCAGGTCCAAAGTCTTCCAACAAATCTCAGTTCTGTACTTCTTATTGTCCATCTAGACATCTATTGTACAGAGAGGTTTGTTGGGGTTTTATTTGGTTGGTTGTTTTTTGATTTTTTTACACAGTATTCCTTGGGCACTTTCTAAGGATTCTGAGCATCTTGCTAAGGATTTTAGGTATCACCTGGAAGCAGGGGGTCTTGCCTTTTAGGTGGATAAATCTATCTCTTGGTCTGTTCCTAGAAGTTTAATTCTACTAAGAGGGGCACATGCCGTATGTGCTGCGTTTTGCATTGCCCATGTTCACTACTGCATCTGGGCTCTAATACTTAGCAGGACTCCTGCCTCTATTTAGAGTTAGATCCTGCTACCTTTAGTTAACCATTTTCTGGTGCATTGCAGATAAAGATTGCAAGAGAAAACTCCTATGCTGGATATGCATTGATGAAAAAGGGTAGAAATGGTGTGTTAAGATTTCCTTTGGTACTTTCAGTCTTTTCTGGGGAGGACTGGGGAAAGGCTGAGCAGAAAACCCAGAGGTGGCTGAACCCTGTGGGTTGGCTGAGGGACGTCTGTTTAACTCACAGGTTATATAAGAGCAAAGTCTTGCAACCCTACAATGAACCGGTTTTAATTTTTGTTCCACGAGAACAGGGCGGGAGAGGAAACCCTGCTCCCCAGTGCTAACAACATTGTGGTCTGCTGCTGAAATTCTGTCTTCACTCACACAAATAGCCTGACCAAAAGCTCAACCTTCCATTTCTGCTACAAATCTAATGAAAGGGTATGCCAGGGTCCCTAATTTTCCATTTGGCACTGAGGACAGCAGTTTTGCATTATATTTACGCCAGCATAGTTAAATACATTTTAATCACTAGAGTTATTCTGAATTTTCAATAATCTAAGTTCAAGAATTTGGTTCTTTAATGCTACTTTTACTTCTTCTGTCCAAGGTATCTCACGCAGGAGGCAGAAATGCATGAATAAAATCAGAGGCTGCTAAACAAAGACACTTCCAACTGTTGCAAATTGACCCAGTCACCATTTCTTACATTACGGCACAAATTATTTCGGTTCTACCCTAAAGAGTTTTAGGGTGTAAAGGTCATTTTAATGTATTTTCACTGCACTAGCATTAGGGATGGATTATGCCTGACTGGGACCATATACAGAATATATTTTTTTCTGAGGGAGTAATCTTAGTCATTCCACATACAATTCATGCTCTGTACCGAGTCAGAGGCTGGTTTTGTGAAGTGGAAGGCTATCGCCATGGTTTCAGCTGACTTCTTCTAATTAATTTCCCCTTAAAATATTCAAAGTGAAAATGTGTTACTGCATATGCTCTCATGTTATACAGTTCAGTATTTTATTATTAGCTAAATACTAAGTCAACAGAATTGAGAAAGAACTAGCACACACAGAAATCCAGAATAAACTTGAGAAGATATTCAAACCTACACGGTTGCCACGAGAAGTGATTTACTGCACACAAGTTCTCAAGACACAGTGAGGGACTGTTTACCAAACTCATGCCAATTTACAGGGCAACTTTCAGCATTTCTTTTTATTACTGCAGAATTGAATTCACAACTTGCTTCCTCTTTTCCTCAGACTTGATTAATTACCATGTTAACATAACTACTGTTCTCCGGCTTATAATGGGCTCCCTCTAAAGTGCTGCCCCAGCAAAATAAACCCAGAGAAAGCTTCTAGCTCTTTGCTCTAGCATTGCAATCTTTTCTAATCTCCCTATTTTTCAGATTTATGTTCCATTCCAATAAAGCTTGTGTGAATATTATAGCAAATCAGATAATACAAGGTTATGACCCTTGTAATTGATCCTTCAAGGTTCTTTTTGCCTTTTTCCAGTTGACATGGTAAAAATTACATTTAGATGTGCTTGTTGACACTTGAGAATTCACTTTGTTGGTCATATACACTGTTTCAGAGAGATCACATTACATAATGATGTATTTCTAGTGCTTTATTTCTTCTATACCTACAACCCCATTAAGCTGTAAGCATACCTCCCGTGGGGCTGTAAGACTACAAGTATCAAGGGGGCAATGCTCCCATACCGGTCAGAGGGACTATAGCTGGAGGAAGTAGTATGGGAGGATACAGGGTTAAACATTACCTACTATTTTAAAATATTTTCAAATAAATAAAAGCAACTTAAAATAAAAAGTTAAATTTCCATTTGTAGAAAAATAGACATTTTAATGAGCATAGACCATGTATGTCAGCACTAGAAATCAGTTATCTGTAGCAATGGTTTCTGTATCACATGACCACTGGAATAAAGTGATTAATTAGACTGTCTCAGTAAATGCAATCATTACACTTTTAATTAACCTTTTCAACCTCTTGCACCTTTTAGTTTTGTTATACATTAGTTTTTTGCAGTTTTCCAGTTATTATGCTTGAATAAGCTTAAAACAACACAGAGTTCTGTTAGCAAGATAAGATAAACAATTCAAACAGCTCTTACTAAGAAAATACTGCTGATAACTGTCATCATAAGGGTAGTTGTAAATCAGGTGGAGGACAGACATTCTGAACTCTGTGGCTACATTCCCACCTAATTTTTGTTTTGGCAGCACACTTATTTAATGGCTCTGGCTACCAGGAAACTAGCTTTTGAAAATTCTTTCTCAACCTAGTTATAATTACTCCATATAAATCATACAATGATCAATTATAATAATCTTAGCTTCATCTATTATTTAAACTTAGCATTTGAATCTACACAGCAGGAGTGCAGGAAATTCCGAACTCCCTTTTCTGCTCACTAACAACGGCTTTATTCCTGAAGTCAAGGCAGTTACAGAAAAGAAGAGGCCAGATATGCTCTTGGCTATGACATCAAAACCTGAAATAACCACAGATTTCGGATGAGGAAAGCTTTTGGGGTCTGAATATATTATTTTTTTCCAATCCCAATAGCTTCCTGTTGTTAAAACTAAATTCAATATGAGATTTTGCTTTCTTTGCACTGGTGCACCAAAATCAGAGGAGTTCTTCTGCAATTATATATACTGAGAGCACAGTATATTCCTACTTTAAAATGGCTTAGATCTTTCTCATACATATTCATACAGACCAGACCCATTTGTATATACACGTGTATATGTACACAGAATGTTTCAATACTATTTGGCTGCATGTCGCATTTCACAAGAAAGCTACTTATATATATAATACTTATATATTAATAACTATGAGAAATAATCCAAGTGGTTTTGTTTAACTGAAGGCTGATTCTAAGATACCTAAACTCAGGGTGGTTGGAATGATAAATCTGATGGAAGGAGGAAAGACATTAAATGGAACTAAACTTTCACAAAGGCTCAAGCAAAACATCCAAGCATTTTTCAGAAAAACTTTAAAACTATAACTGGATTTCAAATTAGTAGCAAGGATTTTTACAGCATTTTAATAAACTAACTATATATTTTCAACTATGCAAAATATTAAGCTTACGACTATTACTTTTTTGTACTCTTGTCCTACTTCAGTCTCAGCCATAATATATACTATAAGATGTAAACATAGGATCTGTTTTGAGGTTTAATATTTTGAAATTTTCCAATACATATTTTAGTGTTTCAACTACACACCAAGAATTGCTTTGTCAATAAAGCTGTATTTTTCTGTTTTACTCTTTTGATTTCATTAAACAATAAAGCTGTTAAAATGTGGGAAGTGAGTATGTAAAAAGTGTGAGGATATATTTTAAAAAAAAAAAAAAGTGGTGTTTTTGCACATACAGACCCACACTTTTTCTCAACATCAAAAGAAAGATTAATAGGTGAACCAAATGGAAAGAGGTCAAAGGTGTGAATGTGAATACTGTCTGGTACAACAGAGAAAGCCTTCAAATTAGACTATAAATGTAGATACAAATGTGCACAACTCCAACACCAGGCACAAAAATATAAATTCATATGTCCGAATTTGGGCATCACGTCCATGACATGGACAAAGTGCATGTAGAAGCTCAGCAAATGGTGCATAAATAAAATTAAACTAGGATTTTCAAATTAGATTTTTTTAAAATAAGAGGTAAATATGACCCACAGTAGTTCCTTTCAGGAGCTCTAAAACTCTTCCTCAAAAATCTGAGAACTCCATTTAACTCATCAGATGGATAAATGCACAGTAGAGGAACCAAGAAACTTTTCTGTGCTCCTTGGCTGGGCAGACCAAGGTCTGCCCAAAGTCCTAAAAAACTTTCAGCATTTAGGTTCAAGCTGAGAAAAGAGATGTCAAAGAAGGAGAGCTTTTCAGAGCAGGAAGGAAATTCTAGACAGACAAGACCTCGTACACGATAAAGCTGGCATTCACATTTGATCTTAGAATTTCAAGGTTGGAAGGGATTTCATAAAATAATCCACCCTCCTGTCCCACAGCAAGACTGGCTATAGCCAGAACAAACCCTGACTGATGCTGTCTTAGACATAGCCAAGTATGAGCAAGCCCTCCTTGAAGCCATATCCGTGCACATAAAGGACAAGAAGGTGATGAAAAACAGTCAACATGGATTTACCAAGATCAAATCAGGCCTGATTGCCTTCTACATTGAAATGACTGGTTCAGTGGTCAGAAGGAGAGTACAGTGTCAATTTACATTGACTTTAGCAAGCCTTTTGATACAGTCTCATATTAACCCATGCAGCCAAATCAGAAAAACAGAGTTTGGATAGGAGGACTACAGGGTGAAAACTGGCCCTGTGTGCTGGTTTTTTCTGGGACAGAGTTAATTTTTTTCACAACACAGGGCTACGTTTTGGATTTGTGCTGAAAACAATGTTGATAACACAGTTACTGCTGAGCAGTACTTACAGAGAGTCAAGGCTTTTTTACTTTTCCCACCACTCCACCAGTGAGGAGGCTGGGGGTGCACAAGGAGTTGGGAGGGAACACAGCCAGGACATCTGACCCCAACTGACCAAAGGGATATTCCATACCATATGATAGCATGCTCAGCATATAAAGCTGGGGAGAACAGAAGAAAGGGGGGACATTCGGAGTGATGCCATTTGTCTTCCCAAGTCACCACTATGTATGATGAAGCCCTGCTTTCCTGGAGATGGTTGAACACCTGCCTGCCAAGGGGAAGTGATGAATGAATTCCTTCTCTTGCTTTGCTTGCTTGCGTAGCTTTTGCTTTACTTATTAAACTGTCTTTATCTGAATCCATGAGTTTCTTACTTTTCTGATTCTCTCCCCCATCCCACTGCAGGGGGAGTGAGCGGCTGGGTGGTGCTTAGTTGCCAGCTGGGGTTAAACCATGACACCTTGCTTTGAGTGGGACCTTTATGGCCTCCAAAGATCCTTCCCACCTTAATTATCTGCCTAAGCTATGTTCTAACCTGTTTTTCAATAACTCCACAGCCTCTCCAAATAGCTATCCAGTATTTCCTATGCATCCCATTTAATTTTTTTCCTGGTATCTAATGTAACTATCACTTCCTGCAACATAATTGCTGCATTTCCTTCCTAACTTCACTCCTTTCCTCTTAGCAGTGGCTTTTTAACTTCTTGAAAATTGTCATTCTCCCATCACTGCACTCTTCTTTTAAGCCAATCTTCCCCAATCTACTAATTCTTTCTTCATAAATCATGTCTTCTAGATATCTAAACTTATGTTATTTTATTCTCAGATTTGAGAAAAAAAAGAAAAAAAAGAAGATAACCAAAAAATTCATTGACCAAGAGTTACTGTATGAGTTGTACTCAGGAGATCGCTACAGACAGACAAAACCTGTTAATTCAAGAGTTGCTGAAGCATAGCTTACTCCAGCCTCAAGCAATACCAGTGTAGGTAGGGATGGTTTACACACATTGACTGTCTTCTGCAGGAGCATATATTAGCTTATCTATGACAACAGCTTGCTCCTGATGGCTATAACCTGAAAAAAGAGTCAAAGTATATAAAACCTTAGTAGAAAAATTATCCTGCTTATTCTGTGGTATTACTCTTTTAGAAGGAAAATCAAGAGAGGACAGAGGGCTGGAGAAGTGATTGTGAATCAAGTCTGACAACAGCAGCTGACAGGATAAATCAGGAAATATTTGAAAGCAGAGAGTGGGGAGAAAGACTCTCTCCAGCATAACAAAAGGAAAGCTCTACCTTCTCTAAAGCTCTCCTGCAACTCCTATCAGGTAGCCACAGATGTCTCTGTGGTCATGACAAAAGTGCATTAGCACAAGTAAAAGATGAAACTAAAATCACAGTGAGAGCAGCAGTAACAGAAACAGGGCAGATGCTCAATTAGTGACAGCAGCAGTAGGGGTGGGCTGAAGGTTGCCGTCATGGCAGCAGAGAGAGCAATACAGTCAGAGAACAGCAAAAGTCACAGCAGCTGTGGAGGCACCAAATCACCCCCTCCTTTCCCTGCTGCTAGTGAAAACCATTTGGGGCATTTATCTAGCCTACCTACCAAACAATAAGAGCCTCATTCCATTAATCCACCACCAGCTGCTCTTCTTTTCTCTATCAGTTCGTCCCAATGCTATCCTGTTGAATACAAATAAATGTACCATAATGTTTGAAGAGGGCAACACTGGTAACTCTTGACTATTCATAGATTTGCTGTGGATCAGCTTCAGGAAGCTTATATGAGCTGCAGTCTCTCTGTTGCTGCTCCCTTCATCTTAAGACTCCTTGCTGAGACTTCAAAAGCCAATGGTCAAGGAGATGTGTGCGTTGAGGCAGGTGCACTTAATGGAACAAGGGAAATAAGATACTGACTTAGAGATGTAACAATGTTAATGATGGTCTCTATCCTACCGTGTATGCCTACCTTTATCTTCTTAAAGCAGTACAAAATGAAGGTAAGGCAGCTCTGCATGATGTATGTCACCTACCTACATGCAGCTGGGGGTTTATTAACTTGAGATCATTCTGTTATTTAATAAACTAGACTCCACTAATAATTAGATCACTGCCTACTGTAAATTCCCTTTCACTTCCACTTATGCCACGTATGACACGTGGCAACGGACAGAAAGCTTCATTCTGTTCTGGTCTTTCCTCTGTTCTTTGCTGATCCCTCTCCCTGAGCTAGTCTTAGTTTACTTTTAATTATCTCTTATAAATGTCCGATTCCTCTTCTTTTTCCAAATGTAGTACTTCCTGAAAAAAGGCAAGCAGGAAATCGTATTATTTTGACTTCACTGTTAACTACATAGCACTCATGCCTCTTTTTTGAGGTGCTGCCCCCCATGCCTCAGCTGTCTGTTAGTGTCCCATCTGAAGCCCATTGAACAAAGTATTTTGACTCCCATTTGCTTCAATAAACTCTGGATCAAGGTTGAATAAACCCTGGATCCAGTTTTTGTGCCCTAATTTGGCCTGTGTTTTAAATCCATTTAAGTCAACTTAAGCATTTGATTAAGTGCTATCATAAACTGCACAACTGCTGACACTCTCCTTGGCTCCATTTTTAACTCTTAAAATACATATGGAACGCGTTGGCTTTTATTTAGTGTACGTGTTTACAAATACGTGAATGTACACGTAGATAGGAGTAAAATAAAAACAACTGAAAGAAAACCACTGTTATACTAATATTAATTATTTCAGTGTTCAAACACTAAAGTAAAATAAATGTCCTCCTAATTAGTGAGAAGTGATCCTCACTAAGTAAAATGACAACACTATTTACATTTAAATAGTCTACTAATTCAGAGTCACTTCATAACACATGCATACGCACACCACTGAATTGCAGCCAGGTCTGGAGTGGAGAATTACAGCTATCCAGCATCAGGAATGCTGTCCAAGAGGCACTGGAGGGACATGGATAAGAGATGAACTAAGAGCGTATAATACTCCTATAATCAAAACTATAATGTTTACCCAAATCAGGTTTTTCATTTTGGTTTTTTTGGTTTTTTTTTCAACAGTAACACTCCTTATCAGGCAAAAAGTGTTACTTCTGCCAAGAATTCAAACCATGACACTGACATTCCAACTCTCATCCCGCTGGGACACTTGTGCAGTACTGACCTAAATGAACGGGCTGGAAATACTGATTCACCACTATTAACAGTATTAATCACATTCCCTTCATTGCGGGTGCAGCCAGTACGGTGCTGCTGAGGGAGCAATTGTATAGTGCACAAAAGTTGTACAGTGGTAGAGTCGTTCCTCTGGCACATAACACAGCCCATGATCAGTGTATGATGTGGTAACATGGGGCTACAGCTGCCTGAACCTCCTTGCACAAACACAGGTCTAGCTTATGACAGTTGCTCTGACTTTCTGTGCCACGGCAAGTCGTGGATGCAGGATGGGCACGAAGCCTTTGTATTGCTAACTTCTGTCTGCAAATCTTGATGCTTAACCAAACTGAGCAGAAAACTTTGGTGAGTTTTAGTTTCCCATTTTTCTCTACTCTCTTTTTCTTGAAGAATGGATTCAGTATTACTGTTAGGAAAATTCTGGCAGAAGGTTAAAGGACTTAGAACCAGTTCCCCTCACAGTAAGTAGTTTCTTCTCAGTCCTGTTGGAGATAGAAGATTAAGAGAACTCTATGTATATTTGCTTTTTGTATTTACATGCTTCTTCATCCCAAAAAAGAGTTTGCTTGTATATCTATTGATTAGTATCAATAGCAGTATTTTTACTTTTGAAAATACTTACAAATGCATATATTTACTTTAAAAATAGTACCCAGACTAAAGTCTGTGACTTAAACTAAACCTGCATCTTGAAGCTAGTGATGCTCTAAAATTATTATGATGTAAAATAATAAAGAGCCCAAAGCCTCCAAACAAGCACAACACATAGAATTATTGAGGAGAGAACAGAATCTCGAAATTCACTACACATTGGATACTACCATGCACACACATTTCTCAATCAGCAATAACTCTTGCTCTCCAAGGCCCTCGTACAACCGTGGAACTTTCACACGTGCGATTAAGTGTACACCCAATACAATATTATAGTTTCCTCTCTAATTCAAGAGCATGAGAAAGAAAGATTAAGAACGCTGTTGAAATCAACACCAAAACTTCAAATAAAATGAATCATGATTAGCTGTTAAAGCTAGAATGATGTAGAAACAAGAGATATCCACAGTACAGTAGTGCACCAGTAAATAAATAAAGTACAAAAGTCCTGCATATTTGACATTTGAAGAACAAAACTATCCATCAATGTCTTGGCACGGATCGATCAAACAGAATGCTACTGCTGAAAACCTAATAGTATGATGGTAATAATGTAGCCATAAAGCTTCTACTCTATAATTGACTGCTTCCACTTCAAGCTAACATGTCTAAAACAGTGACTAATGTTCACCTAAAGATTTCACTTGCATTGAATGACAATCAGCTACACCTCGCGCTATTCTCCATACATTGCTTATGCTGGGTAATTGTCGAGGGACATGAGCCAGAGGGAAATAGTCTACTTAAGGAAATTTATATGAAGAATGGTATGATAATCTCAAAGGAAAATATACGATTTCTCATCTGATTGTAAAACACAACATGATAGTCTACTTCAGCCAAAACCTTCCTTTCCTAAAGCAGAAGCAGAAGCATCAGGAGTGACTCCATAAGTAGGTCAAAGTAGGTTTTATATTTCAAACAGGTATTTAAACTTTCAGCAAGGTATAAAAAATACACTGTATGCTTCCCAAAATTACAGCCCATAGTCTTGGAATATTTCTGAGAATTTACTGATAGATTTTATGCTTTGGTCAGAGGGAGAAACTCTCCAATTTCACTGAAACTCAATATAGTTCATTAATAGTATAAAACCAAACAGAACTATACACTTCAATGACATGATCTGTGTTTATATCTTACTTTTGTGATCTTACAGAGCAGACTATCTCAAAAATAGTATGAGATAATATATAGTTTATTTAGTTTTAATTCAGGAGACTAAGATGAATTTAAGCATATTTTTCTACTTTCCTGAATGAAAAACCTGAAAAAGTGAAGAATAAGTTTGGGGGGGTTTAATTTTTTTGAGGCCAGAATGAGTAAGTTTCACTGCAGGTAAAAATATATTTATAATTAAAATGTTTGGAACTCTCTAATGGACCATGAGTGGGAGTCAAATTGCTCTGTCGCCTTTGATATATACTTAAAGGTAATTGGCTAGTCTTAGTGATGTATTTTTAAAGAGCTACCTATTGATTAATAATGTTTCAGTATTAATATAACCACTTTGTGTGGATCAAGAAACATCAATAGCAGAAACCCGTATTTATCCACAAATTAACTGGACATAGATTTGTTGCTTTAAGCCAAACGGGCTGCATTCACTCATTATTTTACAGGAGGAATGAGATAACTGTAAGTGAAGATTAAAGCAAAACTTGGTTTTATATTTTAGCTGCATACAATGTATCTATTGTTCAAGTTCATGTTTTTATGCTCTTGCAGAATGAATAAAGAAAAGACACAAAAGCAAAACTCCCACCTGTGGTAGTCTGTGACGTGGTAGTTTTGTAGTTTGGGGCATGCTGCACAAATGCTGGATAAAATGAAATGCATAGTACAAACAGAGGTGATTTTGTTTGTTGGGGTTTTTTTCTCATTTTTTTTTAATCCAGTTAAAAATGGATTAAACCAGTAAATGATCTTGTAATCTGATCCACATAGCCAGAGCTCTTACAGTCACACTCACCTCACTGTCACCCAACAGGCTCCATAAGGACACAGAGGTTTGCTGATTTAGAGAGATATTTGAAAATAATACCCTGGCCTGCATGTGGTTAGCCATCACACAAATATATAAATGAATGTCAAAAATTGCTTGCAGATGGAAGGTATCTACCTGAGACTACAGTGTACATTCACACAGTGTATGTAAATGTGTGAACAAAAAACTCAGTTAATTTCCATAGGAAACAGCAGAAGAAAAAGTGGTGTGCCTTCCTACTGCAAACTCTAATGAATAAATTCAGGAAAGCCCCATTGTCAAGTATTTAACCAAGCAGTTCAAAACCTGTATTGTGCTGCGAAATCTTAACAAGATCAGAGAAATTCAAGGCTGGAAGGAACTGTAATGGCTATCTGGTTCATCCTCCTGTGGCAAGCCCATCCTTTGCAAAATATCTGTCTATATGTCCAAGTAAAGGGGATGCTACAGCCTCCAGGGTACTATGTTCAGTGGCTAGTTATTCTTAAAGTTAGATTTTTTTTCCCTGATTTCTAACCTAAACATCAGATACTACAATTCAGACCAATTGACAATTACCCTGTCACAAAGGATATTAGACTGCTTTGACACTTGTTCTTAATGAATCCATACTGACCCTCCTTATCACCTTACATCCCCTGGATGCTTTTAAATCAATTTTTTAAATACTCTATTCTATCATCCTTCCAAGCACTGACTTTGGGAACTGGATCATAATTCCCTGGGCCTTTTTGCTAGGTTTAATTTATTGATGGTGTGTGTGTGTATGTATATATTTATTTATTAAATAACGTTATGTTATAAGACTATTTTAGTTTCTCCCCAGCCTCCTGGGATCCCCTCTTTCTTCCATGAGTTCTCAAAGATAATTGCTAATGGTATAGTGACAGCTTCAGCTTATTTAACTACTCAAAAATGAATTTCATCAGGATTTGTGAGAATTTTCAGGCCAACAGAAAGAAAAACCTCTAACATTTCTTGTATGTTTTTCTTCCCTTCTATTCAAGACAAGATTTAACTTGAAAGTAAAAGGGAAATGTCTATCTTTAACATTTTTTTTGGTGCCATGTCACGTGGCAACATACTGTAAACATCTTAAAACTGCCCTCCTAAATTGCTTGCTGAGTTATGCTGAACACTTTTTAGATGATCTTTTATCAGTATAGTAGTTCTCAAAGTCAAAAATCTGTCTTCACCTCCAATACATACAGATCATCAAGGAATAAATAGAGATGGGAAGTGAAGGCTAAGGTGTTGACACTCTTCAGCTGGTTTTTTTTTGCTACTCTGGAGAAGGAAAACAAACTTTCACCCCAACTGAGAAGTTAAATCAGGTATCTGGCGACTTAGTCTCACCAGAGTGGCCCAGAGAAATAGAAGCATTCTGATAAATCAGACTCTGAAAACGAGCACGAGTTATGACCAAACACACAAATGGATAGTGACAGCCTTTCTATACAAATTAACTAAAGCCACCTATGGCAAAAACAGGATCTTCCAATGTGCACTCACATTTCTAAAGCTTCAAAGTCGCAAGCTTATTCAAAATGTTCTTATCCAAATGTCCTTATTCAAAAGAGTCCACAAAGCCACCAGATTAGGACAATTTATCCACCACCAGTTGCCCCATCACCCTCTTAAACTTGTGTCCAACCACCAGGAGGAATAAAATAAGGACCTCTTGAATGTGAAATGCATGAAACTGCTTACTTTCATTCTTGTTTTCCTGAACAGGAAGTTGTAATCTCTCTTAATCTCTCTTCTGGTCAACATACAGGCAAACTATTTGAGCTAGGACAGCTAGGGGCTAAGGCTACTGCTATAAAGTCATACAGCTGAAGAAACACAGCAAATCTAGAGGGAGGCTCAGCAGCAGGAAGCAAGACAGCACAAATGAGATTACTCACTGCCCACAGCAAAGATGGTACCTGAGTTATGAACCCCAGTGCTACACGGCTGTGGATCCAGCAAGTCAAAGACTTCTACAATGTGTACTTTACAGTCAGAGCAGCAAGGAACTTTTTTACACAGTATCTATCCTCAACAAAATTAGGTGATTTGTTGAGCTTTACAGATAATAGGATCTCTTCAATCTGTAGAATCATAGAATGGTAGAATCATAGAACGGTTTGGGCTGGAAGGGACCTCAGAGATGATCTAGTTCCAACCCCCCCGCCATAGGCAGGGACACAGTAGTGTAACACTGTAGTGAAAGTAGTGAAAACAACTGGACTAGAGGAGCTAACCTGTGCCCCAAAGCCCTATCCCCACAGAGCTGTCAGTCATTCAGCGCCTGGGGAGCTCCAAACCCACTCTCTTAGCATTTCCTATTCATCTATGAAACCGCACGAAGCTAGTGAAGGGACAGTGCCAGGAGCATCAGTTTCCATTGCTGAAGGGCCCCTGCAAGAAATGTCAGTCTGCTCAGCATTCAGCCTCTGAGTTGTTGGGAGCCGTAAAGAGATGGGATCAGGGAATAGAACATCAAAAAAATGTAATCTATGGCCTTTAGATAAGGGCCATAGCCATTCAATGATCCTTCAAGTGCAAAACTATGGAAAACCTTGCTATAAACAAAGGAGATCTACTTCCTGGATGAAGCACTTTGTCCCTCTCTAATTAGTAATTCTTTTCAAGGCAAATTAAAGTGTTGGGATAGAGCTACCACTATATTAGAATGGCTCTTAGAGGAGTTCCCTTCTCCTCTGAGTTTGCAAAACTTAGAATAACCTCAGTAACAGGTTATCCACTCCACATTACGGTAGACTCTGCCATCTCGATTCTACAGCTGGATCCTTCAAGCTTCTGACGCAGCAATAGCAGGAAGGGGAAAGTAAAGGAAGCATAGTTTATGATAATGGACAATTTACTTTGGATCTGTATGTCCTAAAATTGCAGCTACAGCAGAAACAACACAAGGATTAGCTGCTGCAACAAACAGAACTTGCATAAAATTTCCCTATTTGTTTCCTAAAAATAATTCTAAGGTCATTTTTCCTTTCTGTAAAAAATTAAATACTCAACTTCTCTAGTTTGTCTTCATCCAAATATTTCTGTAAAACTCATTTATGATTGGGCTGCTTTTGGAAAAACTCTATTTGTATGTAAAAGCCTGCTGCAAAGTACATTGTGAAGAAGTGACATGGCACTACATTAAATGAAGTTTAACATTTTCCTACTGTCTTTTAACCAATCTCACAGGTTCTTTACATTTTGCTATAATATTTTATGCAACGCAGAATCCTAAGTTGCAATGACCCACCCAAATTCCCAACAAGTTCAGCCAATGCCTAAGAAGCAATTCAGAAAACAAGCAGTAACACTAAGAAAAAGGCCATTAAACATGCAGAGAAAGCTTTTACCAGGGCAAAGGGATAGGTCAAGTTGTGCAAAAAGAAATATAAGAAGCAGTTTAATGGCCTTAAATGCATCAGTAATTTTACAGCATTTGCTTTTTTTTTTTTTTTTTTTTTTTTTTTTTTAGTGAAAGGATGTACTCAGTACCTAAAAGCTACTATATTTAACTGGAAAAATGAGTGACCAGTGTTTACTACTACCAAATCCAGGCCTTAGGTCCACGACAAAAAATTATTATTTACTTTGAATCAATCATCTAAAAGACTTTCATATATTTAAAACACATATTTTTTCTTAACTTTCATCCAAGATTCCTCATTGTAATTTTTGAGAACTTGCAGCAAATTAATAAGGATCTCTATCCATAGTTGAAAATATTTTTGTATAACAATGAAGTCATTACTCTTTTTATTTCTGTAAATTCCATGAGAGCAAGAAATAGAAGCACAATAAAAATCTTTTTCATAACAGTTGATTAGAAAATATGGCCTGCAGAAAGTCTAGATCTCTTTGCACTTTGCACATTAAGAATCCAAATACGTTACCAAAGCTGGGATTTTAACCCCCCACAGCTTTAGCACAAAGAAGCACATTAATAAGATACAATTTAGATTTGCATTTTTTAATAAGCAAGGGGATCAAAGAAAATATGAATGCTGAAGGGATGTTAAATCATGGGCAAATTCAAACATCAAGGTATATTACAGAATGAAGACACATTTGCACTGAAGTGTGGTAAGGTTTTCCAGAAGTTGTGGTGAACAAAATGCTCTTTATGAACTGTTTGCCTGCACCTAGTATGTCTGGGAGAGAAGTAGATGCATTCAAGTTGTACCAAATATCTTGAGGATTTGAGTAATGTTAATGCTTGATGGCCAATCAGCAGAGATGGTGGAGGACGAGCAATAGAAGTATTAATCTTTCTAATAATCTAGTAATGTTGTCAGTAAAGACTGTGGCCTGTTTCTACATGAATATATGAATATCTTGAGCTACCATATATTTTCAGCCAGACATCAGGATGGCATATCTCATTAAGGTGACCATACTGCTGTAATCTACTGGGAGTAACCATTAGTATTGTCATACCAACCACAATGGACTGGTACAAAAGACTGCCGATGACCTGCCATTATAAAGGGCTACATATGCACATCTTCACATCCCACGAGGCAGCTGAGCTACCTCCCAAATGGCAGAATGCAAACCAGTACCAGCACTTCTGCCATTTGTACGTATCTAGGACAGCTGACAGGTACATAAAGGGGTATACGGTTGTTGAAAAGGGCACCAAGAAAACAAGGAGGAAACGGCCATGACAGGCTAATGACAAACACTCTTTTCTGTAAAACTGTTTTACATTTTTTGAAGAATTGAGTTCAGAAGCTAAAGCTGCCTGCAGGCGTGACCAGCATTTACTCATCAGATCACCACAGGCCACGATGACCTTGGCAGTCTTACAAGGATCATATTTTTACATGGCTGAACTGTTCCTAAACAATTTCTCCAAACAGGATTTCTATCAATGTCAGGCACAGTTTTCATTCTACTTCCCTTTCTTTGATTAACTATATTTATAGTGGACATTTAAGAGAGAAAAACAAGTCTTCACTAACATGTAGGTTTAATAAAATTACATCAATCAATCATAGAACTAAAATAGTGTTTGCAGTTATCACACTCTTCACTGCTTGCATGCTTTGTCCCTCTGTCTATCCTAGTGATTTACTTTGTAAGTTCATCAGGATAGGGTTTATCTCATTTTCGGTGTTTGTACAGCCTGGCAGAATGGTACCTCATTCTCAAATGGCTCTTGAACATTATGTAATAAACATCATTCATATGTGTATTATCTCTATCATTTTTACACAAAGTGACAGAAGATAACACCTTTTGAAGGAATCACTTTCAACACTTCCGTGTCAGTGTGCAGCAATGGTGTACACCTATGGTAAATGTCCAGTGTAGGAGTTTCCCATAAATTTTGAGGGTAAAATGCTCAATGTAATTGGAGTATACGATGAGCTATATTCTCTGCTTGCAATTAGACTCTTAAAAAAACAGTAACTTTGTTGCTTCACTGAAGGATGTAAAATTCTAACTCATTTCATAGCTTTCTCCTTTCTTCAGAAGAGACTAACACAGAACAAGAAATCTAATCTACAGCTCTTTAAGCAGCATACAGAAAGAAAGAGGATGATCTTTATTCTTTCTGTGCATAAATAATGAGTAATAGAAATCTATATATTAAGTTGGTGAAGAAGTCTGTTCTAGCACTCATGGAGGAGCCTCCACGCAAACACAAATACTGAATTTATAAGCAGAATTAAGATTTAGTTCTTAATTACCACTTCCTGTCTTGCCTCCACCTGTACTAACAGCAAATTAATTGATACCATGCCACATACACATCTATCTTTCTCCTGTTGAGTTTAATGGAGAGGAAAAAGTTATAAAAATGTCCCGGAAAGCAGTTGTTATTGGCTGCTGTCAGACAGGGATAGATGGACATCTGTTCTGATTCACTGCAGAAATCTTTCTATTTCTTAAAATCCTAACACGTGCATAAATCATAAGAGGCTGCTGAACAGAGCGATTACTCTATATCCGAACGTTACTTTTTTTTTCTTTTTAGTGGACTAAAACATCACCAGAAAAAACTTCTAAAAACTTGCCTTAATCTTTGCTAATTCTCAGTAATATATTTACTCAGTCATGTTTTCAGTCACAGAAATACAAAACCAAATGGACAAATATGCTGCTTTGAAAGCAGTAAATGAATTGAATTTCTCGATTCAACAACACTTCAGCTAGTGGCCTGTGAAAATTTTAAAGCTTGGCTGCCTGAATGTAAGATGGCATGGGTATCACGTGGCACAGTAATCATCCTGGATACACACTTGAATTACTCACTAGGACAGATCTATCAAGCTTTATTGAGTTGGTAAAAACAAATGGCTATAAAGATCAACTTTGGTTTATGAATCTGGCCCATAGAAAGAAAGAAAGAAAAAAACATTTATTCAAATCAGTTTCCAGCACAATAGCTGAAAGCAAGCAACAGACAATAAAACAAATTGGTGCTTGATCTAGTACTATTCAATATATTTTAAATATTTTTCTAGTATGCACTGTTATATATGTCTTATTCAAAAATTGCTCCATTTAGCTCTTGAAACAATACAGTATAATATTAATGCCAAATCTTAACAAAAGATGTTTTGGCTCAGCCAAAGGGGAAAACAAAAACCCCACAAAATCCTAATTTTCTGTACAGCACTGTCAGTAGATATATAGCATGGATACTGAATTGTAAACTAACTAGAATAAAAGAATCACCCTTTTAATGAGTGTAATATATCATGACAATGTCAATTTGATTAATGTAATGGGGCCACATTTCAGAAGAAGGAAATTACAGGTCGTTAGGGTAAGTTAAAATTATGTTATAGATTTAAACGATTTTCTTCATTTTGCTAAGATTTTATCAACTATTTTTCTTTGAATATCTTACATTTTTTCTTTAAAATCTCACACCATTCTTCTTGCCTCCAACTAGTTTTAACATAGAAAATGAAAAGCATGAGTGTAACACTTTGACTGTGTAACATCTGGATCAATTAGAAAAGAAAAAAAACACCTCGTGAATCTACTAGGAAAAATAACTTCTTTCTATTAATATACTTATACATACAAGTCCCTTTTTTTAAAGACAGATTTACAGTAAACATACAGTTGGGTAAGTTTTGTGCCTTGGAGATACAAACAAAAAATGACAAGCAAGACAAGGCACAAGAGTTTAGAGGATGAAAACAAAGATTTTGGAGGCAGAGGAGGAAGCTTGGGGAAAGCACAATATAAAACAACAAGATGAAAGGCAAAACAGAAGGATGTGATAACATGGGGAGAGGCAGTTTGGGTAGAATATGTATGTAGGGGAGAGAGAGAGCGAGCAATTGAGGTTTAAAGGTAGAGACAAAAAGCTTAAATGTCATCTGGTAAAAGATAAGAAGATCCAAAGGATGCACAAAGCTTACAAAACCAAAGAAAGCACTAGACTGCCAAATATGAATTATTTCATATTTTTCTACACACAGAGTTTTAAAAAAATAACTGGATGTAAGGAATGAGGTCTTCCCCACTACCGAGCATGGCAGGAAGGATTAATACAAACAGAGGGGAAGCATGGAACCATCAGGGATGCAGAAGATGCCCCAGAAGGTAGTGATGGAGAAGGAGGACATCTACTCATATACAGCTATGCAAATGTTTTCTTTTGGGGGCAGAAATAATGCTTACTACCTTGTCGTTAGTAAACACAGGGAGGCATAAAGCAAGACTTCTATAAATCCATGGCCAGCTCCAGTCATCTCAAGTCACAGAGCAAAACAAATGTGTCAGTTAAAACCAATTCAGATCACCTCACGTCAGTACACTAAATACTGGTGTGCTATCCCGCACTGCGGGAGAGTGGCTCCTTTGCACGCTATACCACCTTTCTGCCCACCCCATGGAGCATTTCCCAAGTGCACTCAGGTTTCGGCAACTTTTGGAATTTTGGAATCTTCTGTGGGATTATTTTTCCCCACTATTCACAGCCATTTTAAAGTAAAATTAAATCCTCTCTTGACTCAAGCTACCAGGAGAAAAAAAGACTGATGAAACCCAGCAAGTTGAAGATGAGAGTTCATTAAGGATTTTTGCAAAATCTGGTTTGTATTTGATTTGAACCAGGCAAATAACAGTTCAAATCAACACATCTAAAGATAGATTTTTATTTTTGATGTTTGAGTAATTCTGATTTTCTTAATCATTACATATTTTTTTCCTACTACAATAAAATATTAATGATTTTCTCATTTATCCTCCTAATATCTCAGAGGGGCAACATTATAGTTGCAATTTATAGCTATGGAATCTAGGCACAGAAAAAGTATTTATGACTTGGTTAGACCACACATGAAATTTGTGTATTCACAAGGGATTTAAGAGATACCTTGAGCAGAATTCTTAGGTCCTCCAGTAATTTCTTAATCTTTCTATACAAAATTTGAATATATCCTAAGGTCTTAGTTGACACTGCAAATAAATGGACCTGAACATTGTCCCAAGCAGTACTAAAAGAATGATTCTTTTGTGGGTCTCAAACTCCAAAAGCTAATAAAGCTTTTAAGGTAACTTTATACAGTGTTAAGAAATCTTTTTCATGCGTTTTAGAGAAGAAATCCCAACCAGTCTTGAATGATGTCCCTAGTAAATTTGAAAGTTGTATTTCACCCAGCTAGTGATTCATCAGTCAAAGCCGCGTTCCCAGTCTGACAGACATCCCAGTAACATTTACAGAGGAAGCCAAGGTTAATTTTGTTCAAATGTGGACAGTTGAAATGAGCTCTTACCCTAGTTAAGTCTTTTCTTCTTAAAATGGCCATGACAGTTTTTCAGGAAACAAACTTGAAAAGGTTGAACACTTCACTTGCCAGTGGTAAAACAATGATCCATAAGCCATAAACCAATACACATTATACAGCGTGACAAAGACTACTTTAAGTCTGCTTTGCTGTAAGAGTTGTAATTCTAAACGGGATAAAAATCAATGACCAATGCACAGAAGAAACAAAACCCCATATAAATACTATCTTTAAACCACAATACATTTAGAAATTTCAAAGCAATATGGAATGCTTAGCATTTAGCTGTACATAGATTTATGATATTCTTATGCATACTGGTTCTAATTAGGTATTATTTTCACATGTTCTCTTTGAAAGCAGAAAGGCACATGTCAATAACAACTATAAATGATTAATTCTTCTCTTATAGGATCTTAATTTACTAAGCAGGTAACATAAATTTGTCTAAATTGAGCCCTAAGTATATTACAAATGTTAATAAAGGGCCAGGTCACCGTCTACGTTAATTTGATAAACAAAGTGACGTTTTTCATTATTAAAATGTGGTTGCCTGAAGTGTAGATTAAAAAAGATGAAAGGACACTACAGAAAACAGAGATCAATGAGATTCAGCTTTGCACTGCATTGCACAGAAGTAATCTCAATGGCATGTAATCCAAGACAGCTTCTGAAAAAAACAGATTAAATCTGTTTGAACAGAATAGATCTCCAAAAAGATGACCTCCTTCCATGTGAGCATTGTAGTGAAAGAACTCAAGGAACGAAGGAGTCGGGGGAAGGATATCTATAGGCAAAGGTTTGTGAAGCTAAAATGCAGCAATACCCTGCCAAAAGGTCTGATGGCATCAGGTCTGCTCTATAGGTCTTGATATATCAGCTCCAGTGCCTAGGGAACAGTGAGACATAGAGAACTGAAGGCCTTGTAAGTGAAACATGCTCTCAATAGTACAAAGATACTCAAAGTTCATTATCATCTGGGAAAACTATTTCAGTGCCTTTGGATGCTACAACAATTCATAAGTTAATCAGGTTTCTATTTGTCACTAATATTCTTCTATAGTAATATTATTTAAAAACTCCCGTAGCATGCTATTCAATATTCCAGCTTGGCAAGATGTGTAACTTTCTAGCATAGTCTTTAAACAAACCTACCCTGAAAACTAAGGCAAACCATTTTGTAGCTGAGACATAACATAAGATACCTCCATCCGTGATCAAAACTCATGGTTACACAACTGTTGTTTATTTTTAAGACTGTTCAGTTAAGCCATCCTTGACTTGGAATGAAAAGAAAAAAAGAAACTTTGCTGGTCTAAAATTGCACATTTTAACCAACAGGGTATTTAATGGGTCATGTTCTTATTGTGCATAAATGCATCCACATATGGAGACACCCACATATACACACACTAGGTATACAGTGGAACATGAAACTCAACATACTGCTGTATAGTAACATTTTGTAACGAGGATTAAGTGCAGTGAGATTTTACATTGTTCAGCTGCTACAGTAAGCTGATAATGCTGTTCTTCCATTACCTCATGAGAATATAAGTACCAAAACACAGCAGTCTCTGCTGTAATGTGGAGTACACAGAAAGACTGAGAGACAATGGGAGGGAGAGCATGAAAAATGGCAGAGGGCACTTACTAATTAATAAAGAAAAAAACCCACTGCTAATTTCCCAAGGGGTGGGTATATTTAACTGTCACACCTGGAATCCACATTTAAATATCATTAAGGGAGGTGGTTTCAAAGAAAGGTTATAAACTGAAGTGTTCTGAAATCACTATGCAACACTGTTCACATAGCAGAGTGGCTGCAGGTTTTACAGCTGTGTGTTGGATACCGATAGCCACGAGAACCAGTAATCCCACAGGGATGCTCACATGGATGTCCTCCCCGCCAAAAAGGGACGCTCACAAAAGCAAAGCAGCTTAACACCAGCCAAAGAGTTTGAAAGTCTCAGACACAGTTCTAGAGCTATTAATACAACAATAGCCTCTCCTGGGCCAGAAAAAGCCACGTCAAAGTATTTTTATAGATCCTCATCACGATAACTACACTCCAGCCAAGCTAGTGGCTGAAAAGCAGCAAAGGACAACAGTATGAATTTTAGCGATGTGGCATTTGAAAAACACTTCACCTATGAAAAAAAGTCTTTGTTTTCAGAGGTCTAGCAAAATACAGGTCCTAGTTTACTCAAGAAAATCTTTACTCCAAAAAATATCTTCTAAAGGCATTCAAGGTTAGTGGGAACTCTGAATTAGTAAAGGGCCTCAAGATTCAGCCTCTATTCATCTGTGCATACGTGCACTTCACGTTGCATTTAAAAGCCCCTAAAACAAACAAACAAGCAAACCTCAGTAGTTTTTTGGAAAGGTCAAAAGCTCTTTGATTACGAACAACATTGGTGAAGTGTTTTGGACTGCCAGTGTAAACATCTTTAGCATTATGGTAAAGATGAAAAGATAGAGAGCGGCAGACAAGGTACAAACAAAGACACTGTATTTCTCTTGCAAATGCATATGTGGATTCTGCATGTGCTAGTTTGCTTTGAGCTATGCTAGGTCATGCTGTGTGACACACATTTGATTTGATATAAGATTTAGAAGGACACACCTATCAAAATATGTTTATAAACTGCCTGCAGAATTAGTCAACTGCATTTTGCCTACATCTGAAGTAGATGTGGGATGTTTATTTGTAGACCCAAAGGCTAACTGCAGTCAAGGAACTGGATTCAGTTTTTGTAGGAAAAACAACTGGTGTTCATTCCATTGCCACCATATTTATCACCATTTTGTCTGAATATGGAACTTGGGAATTAATGCTATTTCCCTCAGCCTGTTAGAATAACACAGTGCAACATCTTTACTTAATTATTGCTTTTAAATTATAACACAGCAGAGAATACATAAGACAAATTAAAAACCAAAATGAATTAATCTGTTTACATCTGTACACAGGAACACTGGAATGAATGACACTGATTGCCATTATAAAACAACATTTACGCTCGAGTAAATGAGGTGTTACACTCTATTGGAAGAATATAACTGTATCTTGGAGAGCGCTGTTTAAAACAGCAGCATACACAGTTCGTGTTTATAGAAATTCATACTTTCATTTCCATCTATTACTGCACAGATCTGTACAAGCCAATTTTTACCTAGTACAAAGGTGTTTCCAAGGAGAACACCTATGGGCTTTCCTGTGCCTTTTTCTTTCTTTAATACTAATGCCCTCAGAAAGGGGACAAACAGGAAAAGCTATACAGATTGGAAGGGACTATTCCTATATAAGGGAGGTTTAACATATTCTCCCACCTTCCTTTGGTGTGGTATCCTAGTCTGGATCTTCTCCCATGCACCCAAGGACCCACAAAACCATTTCCTTGTGGTACTTCTAGAATGAAGCCACTTTTGAGTTTAAGTTGCCCTGCTGCAAGGAGAAACTGTGCTCCATAGGTAACGTCTGATGAGTATGGGTAATCTGTCCAATTTTAATTTAGTTGATACATTAGGTTGGATTTTAATTCTGTGTTTATCTGCAGACAAAAGACTACGTTCTTAAAAACATGGCTGAATTGTTCAAGTGAAACAGAGATCGAAATGCTAATTGAGTCTTCTCCCAGAAAGGTTTTGCTTACATCTGTGAGAATACAAAAGGCCAGTTAATGGAAATATATGCAAGAAATTTTGTTTATTCGGTTCAAACCATATAGACAGGTTAATTAAAAATTCACAAAGGATTTGTTTTCCATGTATCAAACCTAAGCGTTCTTGGTGTTGTGCTTAAACAGGTACATAAAAGAGCAATGAAAAGAAAATAGGTATGTATCCTGAAAGAGGAATTTAAAAACAAAATCAATATCCCAGGCAATAGAAAAGATGGAATTTAATCATTTGTGCATCCAAATGAGAGGGTAGTTGGGATAAGAACTAATGTAAGTTTCGTATTCTTTTTGTAGTCCAGTCCATTCCAAGACTTCAAGTTTCAGCATTCTATAATGAACTGATAAAGAGCTGTATCGTAAGAAGCCCCCAAGCAAGGAAGCACACAAGAAGTAGTGCATCCCCCACATGCTGCACAGAGGCCACCTTGTGAGGGAGCAGAGGGCCCAGTGCCAATACAGCTAGATTGTCTCCCTCTCTAGCCCAGAGAACAAGTAATGCACTTCCAAGGAACAGGTAAATTTGGGTAAATTCCTTTTGGATTTTATCTGGGATAACAGAACCGCTCAAGTTGGAAGCAACCTCAAAAGATCATCTCGTCTAACCTTAATTAGGCATACTCAGGACTGGAGTGAGTACCATAAAAGGACTGTACCGACCAGACATACTACAGATCTGACACTGAAACCAGCTCCAGTGGAAGCTGGTCATTTCATATCCTGAAAATATCTTTTCAATATAAAGAAAGATTCTTCTTATTTGAGATTTATAGCTATAAGTAATTTTCTTTTCATATGTCCAGATCCAAAGTATTTGGGCTCCCAAGAGGATGAAAACATAGGGGTTGAAACAGTAACTAGGTGTGCAGGTACTTTGTTTGACCAAGGCCCTGGAGTTTAAGCCAATTCTCATCGAAGTCAAGAATAATTCCATAGATTTTATGGGTAAAACACTGATGTGTCATTGACTTGTACTTTCTATTTTCTCACTGTTCCATGAAAGGCTGTTTAATATTTCTATTGTTTAATCTTAGATGAGAAGCATTTATAGCTGGCACACTTGAAGGAAACATCTCTGTCCTTCCGAGAAGCAGAGAAATATCAACTTTAACCACCAGAACAATGATGCGAGGGCCACACTGCACAGGCAAATGCAAACAGCAGCCCACAGCTCAACTAGGAAATACCAAAGACCTGCCTCCAGTGGTAGACACCCTAAGCAAGGGGCACAATGTTACTATCTGATTGATTCTGTTAGAGTAACAGGGTCTTTTGGCATTCCATGTTCCAGAATTCTGTACTCCTGACAATAATTTTCAAGAATAGAAAAGGGAGGCCTTAAATTCATGTACAAAGTAGGTAAGCTTCGAAGAGTGACGTTTTTTCTGGAATGGAGTAACAGAGGAGAGGCAATGAAAGTAGAAAATGGCATGTGTAAACATATGCTGAACTAACACAGAAACAGAAGACAATGAACAGGTAACAGATCATTCAGTATGACTCATATAGAAAAGTATTCATATAATATGCAGAAGCACTGCTTAAAAGAAAAAACATCTAAAAATATTACATCTTGATTTTTTACATGTAGCATGCTGCATATATGATTTATGAAACATTGAAAAAATTTTCAAACATACCATTTCTTCCTCCCCTTTCTTACAGGTACAGAATTTTACTGTATATTGCCCACTTTTTACCATTTCTCTGGACACAGTTACAATATTAAAAAAGCAAACAAGGGTAACTGGTATTCCAACAAGTACAGACAAATCTGCAACTACAGGCTGAGCTGGAAGCTCTCTTTGGCAAGAGAGGAATTGCAAACATTAATTCTTTCAGAATATAAGCTTTTACTAAAATAAAAAGCACAGTAAGAGCAAAATGGCATACCAAGTTACCTCATGTTATGCTTCTCAATAAAAGCAATGTTTTTTTCTAGAAATATTCGGCAAACTGAGTTACTGGTAGCTTGGGAAATGTGGCAACTCTGAAAACCATTTTGATCTGAGTACCTTGAGAAGAACTGAAATGCCTACCTTCACATATGCAGACGTGACAAATTTGGTCACTGTTTCCCAGCCCTTATGGTTACAAAGATAACCTTCCAAAAGAGAAGTGCACACAAAGCAAATGCAAAATTGTCCTGTTGAAGCTGCTGGGGTGGAGGTGTTTGACACAAATCAAAACCCCAAGCCAAAAAATAACTGAGGAAACAACACAACCTCCACCTCTCAGCTGCTGCTTACAACTTTCCTAACATGGCAAAAAAAACCCCAAACCTAAAATTGACAACACTCCTGTCATAACATGGATGCCATTAAGAACTTTGCAGGGCTCAAAAGTCGTGTCATTTTGATGCTGCTGTAAACTGGGAAATCTGGGAACTGAAGTATAGGTTAGCATCAAATTCCACTTTTTAAGGAAGAAAACACAGCAGAATTGGAGCCAAAGGGGTATTGCAGTGACTGAGACCACTCCTTTCTAAATCCAGAAAATAAAACAGGAGTGAACATTAAGCAGCAGAGAGGATATAACCCTTACCTATGCCAGAAGGACTGGAGGAAAGGTCGAAATGGGAAGGCAGAAAAGTAACATAAGGACACTTCACCTTCCACTTCAGGCATGGTTATGCAAATCTGAGAATTTGCATAGACAGAAGAAAGCATAAAGAAGGAAAAGACTAGCAAAAAAGGTGTAATCTACCAGAGGTTTACCACATAAAGTTTGTGTCAAATCTAGGCTTAGATTGAGCTCCGAAATAAAAGCTGGTGCAAGTTGCAAGTGCAAAGAAGGAAAATTACATTCCCTCTGAGAGGCTGTCAGGTCAAACTTTTGGTCCTTTGTTTCTTTCTCAACTTTAAATGCAGTTCTCTGCTAGTAGCTATCTAGAATCAGCTTTCTAGCAGTGTTTCAAACACATCTGTGCTGGGTCCTAGCTGGAAACTAAGTGGTTAATCCAAAATTATGAAGTTCCAGGCCCCTACTCAGCTGCTACAAAAGAGCCCTGAAGTTTCCACAGGGTTGAGGTTAGACCTTGGACTTTTGGTCACGGCAATGTTGCCACTCTCACATTACTAAACTGTATTCTGAGTTCAATCTCTGCACTTGTCCATAACCTCACTGTTAATGGGCAGAGCAGCTTTCCATTTAGCTGATAACCAAGCCCCTCAAGATCCACAGAGGAAATGTCCTTCTATCTCCCAGACCTAAGAAGCTTAAAACCTACTGGAATTTATTTGAACTTGCTTAATAGACTGGGTGCTGCAAAAAATGTGGTCATTTTAACAGAGGGCCAGGACAGAAAATGAGATAGTGACAGTCGTCCGATTAAATCATTTCTGTTAAATGCATAAGCAATCCTTGGAGCAGAATGGGAACTCTGCACTCCACTTCCCCAAGAGAAGGCTGACCACTAGGTTACAGAATCATTATCACTTTCACACCCTCTCATATCCTTTTTTTCACACAGTGTAAGTCCTTATGTGGACATAGGACCTAAGTAATTTTGCAAGCCTGACATAATGTAAGTGTCCAAATTCATTTAAGCAATTTCCAACTGGGGGGGGGGGGGGGGG
>VXBL01009881.1:130031-146470 GCA_013400195.1 Aramus guarauna
GAAGGGAAATGAAGAATACTTGAACCTAGAAAAACTACCCTCCCCCTCAAGTTCTTGAACTGCATCCATCGAAGCACTGTCTCAACACTTGAGGGCACAGGAAAATCCTGATTAAATGGACAGGGCTTGGAACAAATCCAAAACATCAAACCTCAAGCTTAGTTAAAAAGTACCTACTATTGTGTGGGACTTATTCTCAGTGCTATGTAGATCTTAAACTAAAATAAAGACAGAATTGTACACTGCTTGTTCAAAAGAGAAGTAAAGACCTTATTTTTTGAGTGCAAATTGTATGTGACTTTAATAGTATGAATTCTGTCAAGTGGTCCATAGAATAAATTTGCACACAGTTCAACATAACATGTGCACATTAAATAGGATTTGGCATTAAAAGACCCAACATTGAATGGAAATCGAAAATAAATGCCCACATTCTCCCCAGAAGACTATTCACCCCAAGGCCTTAGGCATTAATTTAAGTGAATGAGGAAGCCACTAGGGCAGCTGTCGGTAGCTTATTTGATTTGTGAATAAACAATGGCTTCATTTTAAATGCTATTTACTCCTACTCCATACTAATGTAAAAATCGAAAACACAAAAAAGAACTGACTATTTAAAAACACACATTTTTTAAAAAGCTTTTATGCTGCAAAGTTCTTCATTTCAACACGGTAGGAAAATAAAATAGTAAGAACTTCTGTTGCATTATTAATTTTTACTGCTACTAATGTTAAGAAGCCCTGAGGTTGTATCTTATACTTAATTGATATTGTGCATTTGGCTGTATATTAATGAGAAGTTAGGGTATCATAGGTCATTCCAATAAAATCTTTGGGCTTGTCAGCTTGAATTATGTATCTTTACATCTGTAGAAAACAGTGGCAATATGATAATTACAGTAGTTGATACATGTTGTTACAACTTGTTAGTACAATCAGGTACACCATGTCCAAAGTGCAGATGCCAATCCAGTCTGGCACTAATAATCCATCAAACAGATTATTAATTACAAGTAGTTTCTATTCAAAGAGAAGCATTTAGCTGCACAATGAATTTTCAGATTGGAGCACACTCATTTCTTCCTGATATTATAAAGATTTAATTACAACACAAAGCCACCATCTCCCTGGCACTACAAGATGAAAACGACGACCTCTTTGCTATACATCCACATACAAAGTAATGAACTTTATGTCTAGGTATGCCTGTGGGTTCGCAGATAACTACGTATATAACCTCATGCAACCATTTAGGTTTCATATGAAACAGGTTCATATTATCAGGATTCATATCTATAAGTAGGTTTTACCTTGTGCAGAATTCATAGAGGGTCTGTCTAGACAGATACGTTTCTACAGCCTTCCTCTAGCAGAACATACATGCTGAACGCTTTTTGGTTTCCATGTAATTTGCAATTTAAAAGGCAACGGAACTCAGCTGCCCCAACCTACATTCAATTTCTATTTCACATATAGACATCTTGCCCTATGATAAGATCCTTGTTTGACATGTAATAGAGGTATGGGAGTCTAAGAGAAGATGAAGAATTTACATAAAAGAAAAGAAACTGTTCCAAACAATAAGCAAATTGTATCTGTTCATGAATGCAAAATCTGACTATAAAGCAAACTGAATGCACAAGTTAAATACGCCTTTATGCAACTGGCACTTACAAAAGCCGATAACCCAAGATGAAACTGTCCTTGAAAGCACTGCAGTGACAATCTAAGGATAAATTGGTCTTCAACAATATCCATTAAGCACAAAAAGGCTTGTTTTCAACACACACTATACCAGTTCAGCCTTCTTGGTTTTCCCGGTAAACATGAATATTCAGGATAGCAAAAGAAAGGAAAAAAGTCATCCCACTGAGCAGTCCCCATGCTGATCTCTGCTGCTAAGATGTAAACCTAGAAAGACTGCACTGAGATCCAAAAGGTGCTCTGAAGTTACAGTCTGTTTGTAACATCAGAATCCAGCCCTACGTATTCAAAGACACGGCCTCCAAAGGCCTGAGCCCACATATATATTACATATGAACATTTTTACCTTATTCATTTAAATTCACCCAGGCCGTCCTGCACAAAACAGCAGGGTTTAGGGAAAGAAAAAAGCATGAAGAAAAACAGACCGCAGGTACTGTGGCCCATGTGCAATGAACCAGTCCAACAGCTCAGGACATTTCCATGCACAAGTCAACCATATAGCGCACGTGGAGGGAGGGAATCCAGCTCCTCCCAGTGTTTGCTGTGCACGCGTATACGAGATCTTATGTACACACCAGTTCCAGCTGGACTGCCAGATGTCTGAGATTTATGGACATATGGCAGCCTACACGGTAGCATCTAAACTTCTAGGACATCCACAAACCCCAGACTAAGCTGTTAAATTCCTGAAATCTACGTGGACAAGAACGCTGCGTGGAAAAGGGAAAGTGTCCAGGAGAATGCAGATGACTGGCAGTCGACATGGATTAATAGCCCAAACAATCCAGTTTCTTATACTGAGGAGAGGAGCCACAATCCCCACTAATTTTTCTTTCTGAGTAACAAAGCTGAGCACACCAAGTTGTAATAGAGCATATTCGATATATTAAGAGCATATAGGCTGTAAGCATGTTGTGTCTTCCTGAGGTATTGTTCAGGAGGTGCAGTTCCACATTTCCTCCTCCACAGACTGATATTTAGAGCAAGAGAGGCATAAGGACCCCCAGCTGAGCAGGTCAGGGTTGGTGTAATATGAACAATAAATTGTTGCATCTACAGTAAAGAATAAAGATAAGAAGGTGGAGTGAATTGCTTCAAAAAATTCTCATCTATGGACTCAGCTCTGCAACCCAGCTGCACAGTACACACTGGTTCAGCACGTTACCTCTGCTGAGCTGCAGTCGCTGTCTGCGTGCACGCTCTGGGGGAGCAGCATCAGGTAGGGCAAACTACGTCCGTCGTTAACTTTTGAACCACAGTTTTCTGTACCAGGCTTCAGAGAAACATGAATCACAGCACAGCAGGGGGAGGAGTTTCTGGCAGCTAATATGACTTACCAGAATGATGCTTCTAAAGCATCTGTATTTTCATTTCCTATTTTGCTTCAAGTGTTTAAGCAAAAGAATTCTGCTTCTGGCCTCTTGGATTCCAAAAATCAAGCACTGAATCTGTATTTCAGTACCTAAACAGAGCTGGCCTGTTTCTCAGAATCATCAAAGCTGTACGCTTTCAACTAGTGCTTTTCAAGTTCAACGGTTCTTTCCCACTCTTCAAAAATTATTCGTCTTTTTCCTTGCATAAAGAATGCTCAGATTAATAAGACAAGGAAGAAATGCCCTTGTAAAAGAAAAAGAGAGGGACAGACACCACAGTCACTTAGGCCTAACAACAGGCCTTTTCATTAATTATCTTCCTAATGATGGGTTCTCTAACAATACTGCAAAATTTCATTCAAAATCGAACTACTCGCTGGGGAAAGAGTGCATTTTATCTTGTTCCCTGAAGAACTCTGAAGCCATCTTCCTCATATTTATATTCTAATCTTTCTATGCTCACTTGTAAAAGCTGATAATTAGGAAAGCCTCTTTGATGGTCAGAAGCTGCACACTCTTTCTGTGTGCCTGGTAACAGGATGAATCACTGGCTGCACTAATCCTGTAAGAGTGTTAAAGGTCCCATGTGACAGTTACTGTGAATGCTAAACCTGCCCTATATTATGCTATTTCCCACTAATCCTAAGAAAATTAATGTTAATTTATCATGAAAAAAAGTTAATTATACATTTACTTCTGATTTAGGCACATTAAACCAGACTCACAAATAATACAGACTTTTTTATTTTTAAACAGGAAGATTTCTCCTTTAGCGTACGATCAGGGACTACACTCCAAAATCGTATCAGGTTGGGGAAGGGGGGCTTGCATAGGCAGGACAATGACAAGACCCAATGGTAATTCTAATTATCTTTCTGATCCAGTTTAAAAAAAATTTAGCTTTCATTCTTTATGTAAAACTTGCAGCAGTATCTGCTTCATCTCTTCTGCTAGTAGTTTTCAAGTATACATTGAATGCCAATTCTGGATCAGAAAATGGATTCAAGTTATTTAATTATCTTTTCATTGTTTATTAAAGTAATAACTTTAATAAGAATAGAATAAAATTTGTTCCTTTATGAAATAGTTTGTTGTAATTAAATCACAGCATTTACTTGACATGAAAAAAACAATAAACCCTACATTTTGAATGATTTATTAATATTAGCAGACTCTAATCCTTAAGTACAATCCTGGCACTTTACCCAGGGTCACATAATAGCTGCACTACATACTATACAAACCAACTTTCAGAGATTGTTCCCTGTTCATCCAGTAGAAGTGGGAGCCTTTTGTAACAGGCTGTTTGTAAGGTTGTTCAAAGCATTTCTGACAAAGGAAGAGATAAATTAATAGAAAGATCTTTTGCTGAACTACAGAGTATATCAATTCCAATACTGATGTAGCTAACTGGTTCTTGAATGACTTGGCCACCTACTCTCTTCAGAACTAAATTGACATGCAATTTCTGTGCTGCGGAATATAAGCAGCATACCTTTTTCAAATTAAAGGTTTAGATAGTTATTATATCCTCTATCAGGTACCACAGTTTCTATACTACAGTGCCACAAAGGGGATTTTTTTTTTTTTTTCCACTATTGCCTAAAAGGAAATTTTTCTTTTTTCACATTATGCTTAAAAAGTCACTTCTATGCTGGGAGCATGTCCTAAAAGGTTCCCCCTCACCAGATGTCTGACCAAGTTCATTTATGATCAAATTCACACCCTATTTTGGCAGGTGCAGCTCCACTAACTATATAATCTTGTATTTTTCTCTAATTTGCCACTTAACTGTTGGAACTAGAAGTGTTTAAAGTAATTGCTTTGAGGGCTATTTACAATACTGTTTAGACAGGCTACCTCATAGTGAAAACTATAGACCTTTGTCTCTTCAAAAGTGCATAATGCAAGAAAATAAGCATTTGGGTTGTGGGGTTTTTCTTTTGGTTTGTTGGGGTTTTTTTAGATCAACAAGCAGTTGGTTTAATTATTAGCTTATGTACCTTAATCAGCGTCCATGTCTTCTGAACACATCCCTGCTGCAAGACTCGGTGTCCATCTACCTTGATACTTTTTCAAGCAGATCAATATTTGTGTGTTTGGGTTGTTTTCACTGCACACAACATGAGGTGAAGAGGAAGGGGTTTATGGACAAGGGATTTAATTCACATGAGGCAGCTTCCTTAACACCTAAACAGAAAAAAAGCTTTCCCTAAGCCTCCCCCTTACTGCTGAAGCTCCTAAAATTGTCTTTTGGTCCAGTGCTCCAGTATCTCCCTGTCCCACCACACAGAAGCACCTGCATATTCCTTAAATTTGGCAAAATTTGTGCAGTACTGCACAGTATCTGCCAGGAGACAATACCAGTGCGTGCCCCATTGCTTCCAGCCAAAACCCAAGCAACAAAGGCAATAATGTACATCACTAACATATCTCAGCTACAGAAGTTAAATTACAATTGACCAGAAATGGAAGCAGTTAAACAGACATAAACTATATCATTTGCCTATATCCCAGTGTTTTCTCTGGTAAACCTTAACTTCTACTACATCATTATTTATAGTTAAATGCATACTCTCAAAACATGATGTGGATTGGGTCCAACTAATATTACTAAAATAGCATGTACATTTTTGCTTACTTTTATATTAGATGTGCCATCATAATGTGTGATGAAAAACCATTTCAAATTCAGCTGCTTTTTGGAAAAATTATAACACCCAATTATTAACAGACGGTGTATCCTATTTCCTGCATCTTCCAATAGCCTTTTGAAACCATTTCTCCGCTTAATATGTTAGAAACATTCTTCATTGTCTATGATAGGAAAACTGTGCTGAAAATCAATAGTCTGCATACTTCTTTGCCTGCAATACATTATATATCATAATACTGTTTTATAAGCATCTAAAATGAGTTAAAACAGATTCAATATTAAGATTCAGAATTAAGACTAATAGGTATTAATTTAAGAAAATATCTGTCACTGTGAATAGGCAAAAAAATGGATTAGATTCTCTGGTTTTATTCCTTAGGCCATAACTGTTAATCTCTCAGCAGAAGCAACATAATATACCACTATAGATTATCAAAAGTGACTACTTGCTGCCATGAATTATTAATTTGAAAGGTTATGCACCAGTGATAATATAAATTATATTTGAAAAATATTCATATAACATTTTAATAAGCTTTAAAAAATGATTTCTTTCCCAATGTTTAAACTAAAAATAATATTTAATGTCTCAGAAGGAATTATGGATTTATTGGATGTGTTCAAAAGTCCTGCCATAAGGTATCTGAAACTTAGAGGGAACTGATCATCTAAGTGCTCTTTAAGATGTACTTGCTCCATAAATTAAAGATAATACATGTACATTTCTCTCAAAGGCCTCTATCAATTTATTCTCATGCATGTAAAGAGCTAGTGACTGTTTACAATTTATGATAAAACCCAGGAATTCTTGCCTGTGCTGCCGGAGGAAAGGATCTCAAGGAGGAACTTAGCACCTCGGATGGGCAAATATGTGCTCCGACATTGCGTTTTGCATAGCAAGGCAAAAGAAGCTCAAGTTTCATTGGCAACACCCAGTGCAGCACCTGAACTCAGCCCAGTGTTGCAGTGCACCTGCACTGCTCCGTCCAATACAATAAACCTTCAGAAAAACAAAGTTTGTTAAGATTTTGAAAGCATAGCAAGAGTTTTTAAAACATAGTTATTTCGGGTACATTACACATGGTGAAAAGTGCCTAACAGACACTGTTGAAGAAGCCTGATTTTCTCTGTATCCACTTACAGTGGTGAAGGCCCTTTTAAACTATATTTGAAAAGATATTCTGAAATTGAAACATAAAAAGTGAGTACTCACAGTTGAAAACCTTGGTCTTCAATTCTTACATCATCTTAACATCACTAAGTAAGAGTTTTGGTTTATTCTAGTGTATAATACAAGATTTTGTAATAACTTACAGTTACATTTGAAAATAAAGTGGTTGAATCATGGAAGAAAAATTTAGAAGTTCTTCATCTGCCTGTTGATAGCAACATCTGACATGTTTTTTTTACTGACCCAATGATAATAATCTGAATCATGTTAGACCTGACCTGGGGAATGAATCCTACACATTGGATAGAAAAACTATACTAAAATCTAAGGACACTTCTAAGCAGCAAGAATGGAATGTCAGGACGTCCCATTTGGGCTTCCACTAACTAATATAGATTCCTTCTCCTAAAAATAAGAAACCAGCATTTTAATTACATATGTAATGGGTAGGTATTCTACTTATAAAATGCTTCTTGTCTTGCCTCTTCAAACTTACTGCATAGGCACTTTAGGCTTTTTTGTCTTCAGATTCCATAATTATTCTAAACATTCAATTTACAATCTGCTTCCAAACTCCATATTCAATAAGGTTTTCATTTGTGTATTTGATTTGTGGCACAGCTATATAACACTAAGTATTTACTCCTCTTTCCTACCATGGTTGTCCACTGGACGATTTGACAGCTCCCTACTTCTTTCTCAGTGAGTTCACCTGTCCTCAGCTTCCAGCACCATTTCGACACTGATGAATCACTGATCTTCACTTGCATCTTTCATTTCCCCTATGTTGCAGGCTATCTCACTTCTTTGCCTGCTTCTCAAACACACAATTTTGATGTCAAAGTCAGCCTCTTGAAAATTGAACTTCTTATCTTTTCTTCCAATTCTCACCTCCTTGCCATTACTGTTGACAATACCCCTATCTCTCTCAATTCTCTAGATTTCAAATTTCATGGCCCATTCAACTCTTTTCTCCATCACTTGATCACAGCTCAAACTGTCATGAAATCCTATCACTACTTCTCTGTATCTCCAGTATCCACCCTGTCCTTTCCAATCCTTTTACTAAAATCTTTGTCCAAGACTTCACATTACTTGCATCAGTTACAGCAAATTCCTGCTTAAGGTCTTCTTCCTCATGTAAAATATAGCTGCTAAAATAATTACCCTCCTTGCCTCTGTTGACCCTATGGTCATCCATTAAAAAAATAAATTACATGAAGTTACCCATTACTTTCTGTATTAAGCTCAAGGTCCTGACTCTTACTTCCAAAGTCTTGTACATCTCCACTTTTAATTATATTTTTTTCCGTGTTTTTTCCTTTTCTGCTACTGTCTGTTTCCTACAAACTGACTTACTACTAATTTATTGCCTTTCTACTTCTCTTAAAACCTCATACATGTCACCACAATGCTGAATATAAAAAATACCTTTGTTTCTTCCCTTCCAAAACACAACACTGTCACACTTACTCAGGTATCTCTTCTTAAAATTCTCAGCTTCCTTCCACCTGCAGTTAAACAGTGGAACATAAACCTTGCCTTTAGTTTGATAAAGGAAGTAAGCATCATAATTGAGCCCCTTAGTCTTCCATCCAGAGTGGTTCTGCTGTTTCTGCTTGGAGTTTTTTCTTTTAAACTACTACAGACAAATCATTCCACAAGAGTAACATCTTCAAAGATTAAAAAAAAACAAACAAGTAAACAAAGAAAACCTCACAACCCTCTCCTCCTAAACAGAAATAATCAGTTTAATTCATTGTGTATTTCATTGAAAATCAATGCTTACTAACAACTAAAAATCAATCTTTCTTTAGAAAAATTATGAGACAGTAACACGCAAAGCAAAATTTAAATCAATTATGCAAATAGAAGCTACTTTTAAGCCATGATTGCAATAAAGATTAATTAATTATATTAATCCACTCCAGCCCAGTGCAGTACCATAGTACATTACATTACTTCCACAGCAATGCATATATTCAAAGTCCTTTATAATAAGTTGCACACACAGTTTGAACTGGAGGAAAGCTGAAGTTATTTTATTCCTATAGAACAGATGGATAAGCTGAGACAGAGATATCAGTCAGTAAATCAGTGGCACATCTAAACCCTTGAACTAAGGTCTGCTAATCAGACACCTCTGCCTTCCCTCAAGAACATGGGTGATGGTCATCGGTTGAGCCCCTTCAAGATTTTGTCTTTTGTCTGCCTGTTTGGACATTGCTAGTGAACCAACAACTGAAGGCGTGAAACCTGAACAAAGCCTACAGGAACAGACCAACTTCAATATCATATAATCACCATTTTCCAGATAAATTATTTGAGCATGGATATACAATAATTCCAGAAACAGCTAGAGTGACCTACCAGTCTATCACCCACAATGCATGACATGACATGACATGACCCCTACAGAAGAGACATTATAATGGATTATGTGTCTTTCATATGAAATTACCCTGCAATATAATTCAAAGTTAGCTGTAGAGAAAAAGAATCAGAATCATCCCATGACCTATTAGAGAAGCTCAACTATGGGGAATTTAACATCCAGGAAAGGAGCAGTAAGAATAATTGAGTCCAGCAATTTCTTAAGTTTCACCAACAGCTCCCCAGGGAACACCAGAGGGATCTCTAGCTACACTTCTGATTGTTGTCACACCTCGTTTGGGGCAAAAGATTTTCTGGAAAGGAGCTAAATCAGCATTATTATAATATATTTTACAAATTCAGCACTGTTTTCAAACTCCTCATGGCTCAAACACAACGGTAAGCCAGTGTTTTTAGAGCAGTACAGCAAACGAAACATTCTCAAAAATAAAAGACACTTCCCGAAAAAAAATCCAACTCACGGATTTTCCATGATGATAGAAAAGATTTAAATACCAATGTCAGTATACTGGTCAGAAAGCCTCTTTAGACCACAAATGCAAGTAAAGCAATAAAACTTTTTAAGCAACCTGGTCTAGTAGAAGGTGTCCCTGCTCATGACAGAGGGGTTGAAACTAGATGATCTTTAAGGTCCCTTCCCACCTAAACCATTCTATGCTTCTATGAAAACTTGAAGTGCACTGCACTTCAATTAAGTCTTTTACTGTTTCATTATTTCGTAGGTACGCCAAATTTTAATATTACAAACATTTAATTCAAATGTTTTTCTAGTTATGAAGACTCTATTGAGCACTAAAGCAAGAAGAAAAACAGATCTAAACTAAAAGCGCAATGAAGTGATTATGATGGTTATGAATCAGCCTCCATTATTGAGCCACTTTAGCAGCATGTCATAGATTCTGATTAAGCTCTTTAAGCTGAATTACAATGTAGTATTCAAAGACTACTCAATTAATATTTTTCAAGGCCCAAAAGCTAATTTTACCAGCATCCACTAATTTTTACCAAGGCCTGATCAGACCTTCCCACAGTCTGCTCAGCAGGAAGCAATAAGCCAGCTCCAACTTTACCAGGCCTGCTAATAGAAACTTCAAGCTGATGTCAAAGCTCAGAGCTCTGTCATTGTGTGGGAGCTTCTCCCCACGTCACGTGTGAGAAATGCAGGATTCCCCATGGGAAAGTTACAGACATCACACACTTGTAACAGAGGCAATTCCAAGCAAAATTTGACTGTTGACTGGACATGGTCCGGAGTTGCCATTTGAGAAGCACCGCGCTACTGTAAAGCTGTTAGATGCCATTGCAAACTTTCAGAAGCTGAGACAAGAACAACTCAAGCAAGTTTTCAAATCAGTTTATACGGTGCTCCTGGCAATGGAACGTGACAATCACAGCATACTGTTGCTCCTTTACTGCACAATAGATTTTGAAACACTTCAATTGTTTATGTTCCCATTGGAAGAGATAGAAGATGCACAAAGTATTGTCTCCTGTTATTCACCAAATATAAGCAGGACTAACCATATTTATTAGAAGCAGCAAGAACTGCAACAAAAGGGCACTCCAGCAGCTCCATCTAGAGAAATCCTGGGTACGAAATTACTGTGTCTATCTTAGAGACAGTAAACAGCTTGCTCTGACCTATGGGTCATGTTAACATCCAGAGAGAAAGGTTTCTCTTATGAGACTCTTAGCTGAAAAGATATCTTTCTATAACATTATAACTTAATTTTACCTAACCATTTTCATCCTAGTACACATTATCAATTCTTAGTGTAAATATTTCATTAATAAAAATAAGAACATTTTCTTCTGAATGCTTCAAATAGCTAGTTTTGGTATTGAGAATCATGTAGCCAAGACCGTACAAGTCTAGCATTAAAAAAAGGGGGTTTGACTGAGTTTCCAGATGCACTTTTGCAGTCTGGACTATTTTGCATCCCACTGAGGCTACATGACACCAAAATCCAAATTTAATTCAAATGTTTGCACACTCAATGCAATGTAGACACAGCCCACCAAAACCAAGAGGTCTATTATTACTATATAAAGCCGTGCATAGTCATATGCTAATTCATATGAGCCTGATTATAAAATCCCCTTAGCCTTGTAATAAAAGGGATTCCTCAAGGTTGGTCTACGTAGATTACCCATAATCATCTCTGAAAACATACTGAGTAGAGTTTACTTTTCCAATCCACTCAACTGTTATCCATTTTTGAGAATGTTGTAGTCACTCTTTACAACTTCTACTCAGTAGAGCCTTTAAAGCCAGGTTCTCGAATGGCAGGGTTTAACTTCACTGCTATCTGTTTTTAATCTTGTCTCTGAAAAATTTCATTTTAACTTTTAGTACTTATCAGTAATTGATAAAATGTGTTTCAGCATCTCCTTTGTTTTATAGTATTTTCTATTCTGTGCCTTTGTTTCACACAGAGCAATAAGTAGCAGGTGTATTTTCTTACAGTCCATAAATATTTACGGATTGTGAATAACAAAGACCATTGCTTTAAAAAAAATCCTCTCTCCTATTTTTACATACAGCAGAAGGAAAAGGAAATTTCTCCTCCAGAATCCATGTGTGGGAGTGAATGTCTTGGCACTGTGTGTTGTGGAACCATCTGAGACAAAGGGGCTACGTCCGTATTCTTACAGTCATCCAATTATTCATATATATATATATATGTATGCATGTAAGTCCATGATATCATGCACCTTTAATACATTTCCTATAAATTCAGGCAGCTGGTCTTTGAATCAATTTCTGAAATCCCACCAGCCTGGAGACAGTAGGAATTTGGAGCAGGTGAGTAAGTTGTACTGGGAATTTCTCAAGTCCTACACTATTATTTCATTATTTTAGATTTCCATTACAAAAGAATTTGCAATAGTTAGTTTACATATTAAAACCAAATCTTTTAGTGTTGGTTTAGTGCCAGCTAAAATTTGTGCAGTCCCCAGATATTTACCGCTAAGCAGTGGCTGGAATATACCTTAGGTGATCCGCAGTTCTGTAGCAGTATCTGAGACTAGCTGTCTCTCAAGGAGTGCTTTCTAAATTTGTATGAGCAACCTGAGTGGCACACAAGTGAATAGGGAGCCAATTCTTCCTTTGGAGAAGTAGTGCAATATACTCTCTGAATGTGCTACCATGAAGTAGTGTGAACAGTTGCACTGAGGACTAGCTGTGAGCTTCCAAATCACCTTTGGAGTTCTCCTGCTACATTTTGGTGCACTGCAATATCAAAATGTGGGGTTCATATGGGTATAAATAAACTGGTTCACAGAGAAATGGCTACAATGAGTAGACTGAAAAAACAGTGTCAACAAATTCTTTTTAAGGGCTAATGTTTACAAATTTGAATAGATGTAAATATCCTAAATCAGCTCTGCATTGTCCTCTCCCCAGCATGGAGGGTTCTCCCAGAGAAATGGCTGTATCTCCGTTTACTTGAGTTATCTAATTGTCACTTAGGTTTTGATTTGTCTAGACTTCTGGCAAGCAGGTCTTTGCACCACCATCATTTTTTTGTGGAAGAGCACAGCTCACAGTCACTCACATAATGTCACTCAGGCTAAATCTTACTCTTCGCCCACTGGTTTTACACAGATTAGTAAGGATCCCACCAAAAAATGATCATGGCCCAGCTGAGCCTTAAAAATGGACTAAAAAATGTTCAGCACTATCCACTTACACATCTCTGAAGGAAAAGGGAAATTCTCCCACCTACTCCAGCTGGAATTCACGGGTAGTTCACTAAAACTTGTATATCACTGTCATAGAGCTGCTGGAATGTTTACAGTAGCTTTGGTTTAAATCTATGTATAACAACTTTTAAAAGAAACAGGATAGACTTGCAAACATGAATTAAAAGTAGTGTCATGCAATGTGCTTGACCCCAAGTCTGTACATATATTGTGCCTCCTTTGCTGCTCAGTTGAAAGGCAGCAACAAAACCAGTGAAGAAGGCTACGCACAGAGCGCTGTTGCACATAAAATGCACGCCGTGGAGAACAAAGGAATTGTGTCCTTATAAAAGGTGATCTGTAAGAGGGTAGGTTTGCAAAGACACTCTTGATCTGCAGAGAAAAGGATACTGAAACACTGTCATCTAGCAAGATTGTCCATCTGGTTTGCATCCCATGCTTAGAGTGGTTTAATGATTTCTGGCAGTTCAGTTACTGACAGACGTAACTTCACCGTGCCCTTCGTTGTGACCATTCCCCTAATGGATGAACAGCCACACACTCAGAGAAGCCTATCTGCTAAAAAATCACCAGTAAATGGCTTGCCATTGACCTTCTAAGCATAAGTGCAAATATTCCTTTCAAATAAGAAACCAACATATTTTTCAGTTCTAAAGTACATGATCTCAATTGTATGAAAACTAAGTATATTAATTAAACACTAGGTTGCTTTGCAGATGTGTTACCTCAAGAGCAAACCTTCATATATGCCTACTGGATAAAGTGAAATGTTTGTAATTATAAAACCTCTAAACTCTGTGATATTTTAACAATTCTGTATAGACATCTTGAAGTGTCCAACTATGTTTGTACTCTAGGACAGATGAAATGTGATATGTGATTTTTTTTTTTCCAAATAGCAAAATAGCAAGAGGGAGAGAAAGTGTTATTCATATACAGACAGTGACAGTTTCTAATTATTGATGCATCACTAAGCAAGGTTTTGCTAACAGCTAAATGAGCTATTGCACTTACAAAATGAGGGCACGTGGCATATCTGATTAGTTTTACTTATATGTCTATGATATTATGTAATTCTAGAAGGTTGGTATCTCTTTATCTTTTGGAAAAATGTGCCACTTAAAGGAACAGTTGTATTAAATGCCATATTGTTTTCTACCCAATTATCTTTTGTTTTCAGCATGCAAATGGAAAAATGCTGAGTGCTCATTTTAAGTCCTATATATCATCATAATTAATTGTGAGCTAGCGTCTGCTTGTGCTTGTCACATACAGAACATAAAAGAAATTAAATATTCCTGGCAAAAGAAGGTACAGTATTCCAAGAAATCTGCTTTTTGCAAACTAATGAAACAATTTTTAACAATTTTTATTACAAGCATCTGTGAGCTCCCACCAGGCAGCAGCAACAGACTTGTTTCTGCTTATATTGCTCAGTTCCAAGCTAATGTCCCCTAAAGCTGTTAGGCTGAAAGCCAACAGAAGATATATCCACAGAGAGACCTGACCCTTATCCCTGCAACTAATAATGTCTCCTGGAAGTTTTAAGTTAATAGTCTATGTGAGATTCTTATTAGCGAAACTTTGCCTTTTTTCCCAACCATATTTGGTGAATTATACTCTTCAGGCAGTAGAAATCATGTACAGGAACCAAACACACTGACGTAAAAGAAACAGACTGAAAGGGAAATTCTCTGGCTACAAAATGTTTGAAGTCTCTTAAATAAATAAATAAATAAATAAAGTCTAAATCTAGAATTCTCTTCTTTTTTTTCTATTTTTACTAAACATGGTTTTACTTTTCCGCTTACCAACTCTCAGGTGAGAATCTCTGGTGAGTTTAGGTCTCTGTGAATTCTATTCTTAATTTCTCTGTTCCCACACTTCAGATATGCAAGGGAATCTTTCTGTGAACTATTAGATACCATGAGGTCCTAGCTACTGGAATACCATGGTTGTTCATGGCTTGTGGTTTTATTCTTTTTTTCACCTGCATTGCTCTAAAGATTCTAGCAACAGAGGCTTTGACCCTTATCAAATGCTCTTGTTCTTGAGACAATTACATATTTCCACTACTGCAACCAGAAAAAATACTGAACAAAATGGCTTCAGTAACCTTAGTAAGTGAAATGACTGAAAATATTTGACTTTACAGCGGGTAAATTATGTGTAGTTGAGTCTCTGAGCACTGGTAACTGAAGGGGAAATAAAAACAAAGAAACCACAGAGGTCAAGACTTCTAGAGCAAGAAGCTTCAAATTAGGCTTCTTTGTCCATATTTAAATACGTAAGCAAATAGTAGTTGGCTCTTCTGCAACAACTTGGACCTATACTTAAAATGAATCTAATTATAAGTTGCAGGTTATTCTGTTGGTTAATAGTCAAATTCAGAACAGAATCTAGACTGGTGACTCCGAGGCCAATGCCCTATCTGTAGTAAAGCACTGTCTAACCAGGAATCATTTAATGCATGACTGGAAGTTCCTCTCATGGAAAGAGAGAGGTTAAAAAAAAAAAAAAAGGTTAAAAAAAAAGTTAATTAAAGAATTCTGTAGAAGATGGAGCTGAAAATATTGGCTGCCTGAGCCAATGTGATATGACAACAGTTCCAAGGAGTGGATCAATTTCTAACACAAAGTATTATTTGTAGGTAAGATCCTTCCTCTGAATACTGTCTCTGAGAAGATCTGCCAGGACACAGACACAAACTCCTTGCCACAATGGGAGCAATAAAAGTACTAACCAGCCCGGTCTTCTCTGAAGCCATTATTTGTACCATGTTGCAGTTCAAAGTACCTTGCACAGGAAAGAGCAAGAGGCTATGTGTTAAGAGTTTGGAAATGATTATTTTTTGAGTTGTGGAATAACTCAAAACTGCATTTTCATTACATGAAAATTAATGTGAAGTACCACCAAGTCTGTCACCATAAATTTCATGTGTATGGGACAACAGAATGTTGTGCAAATACCTGCTCATCTCTACCTATAAGTTATCACAGTGTTTACTGATAAAGAAATGCAGTTCACATGGGAAGATTAATTCAAGGAGATTTTATGAATTTAACCCAAAATGTATCTTCCATCTAGTTACACAGGACAACTATACTTCACAGTAGAGATGAACTAAAATGTACACCTTGAGTTCCAAATTACTTTGTTTGCTGGAATTTTAGGAGTGCAAGTTTTATGAAATAGGACATAGAGTATCTATGAGGCTTTATAGCTACCAGACCTGAACACCAGCTTATTCATGACTTGATCCCGAATAAAATTTAGATTCAGGCTTTAAGAGGTCATTTATCTTCTAGGTTTTTTGTGGGTGTTTTTGTTTGGCTTTTTGTGGTTTGTTTTGGTTTATTTTTTTAAAGAAAGCTCTTAGCCCACATTAAAGGATTAATAGATATGTTTTATATAATAAAACAACTAAAAA
>VXBL01009882.1:20690-46917 GCA_013400195.1 Aramus guarauna
GGGCCCTGCGAGGTGGTCGGGGCTCCTGGGCCTCGGGACAGGCCGTGGGCCGGGTGCGGGTTTTGCTGTGGGGTGTCGGGGGTCCCCTGCCCCCTCAGGGGGTGATGTGTCCCGCCGATACAGGGCTGGCGGTTCAGTGCCTCCCTCGTGAAAGGAGAAAGGGGGGTCGGGTAGCTTCACCCCGCGTTTTATCCGCCGTCGGGAGCGGCCGAGCTCGGGGGACGTGCCGGCCTCGGTGGGGCCCAGCTCCGCTTCGGCCTCGGGCGCCCCGGAGGGATGGAGGGAGCCGGGCAGCGCCGGGGTCTGGGCCCGGGTCCCCCCCGGTTTGATCCTTGAGGTGTTGGAAGGTGACTCTGCCCCTTGGCGCGGTCAGTCGCTGTTGCCTCAAATCTCTCCCAGCCCTTGGAACAACCTCGTGTTTCTTCTTGTGGTTTACCAGCCCGGGTGATGGGCTCCAGCTTTGGGCTGAGAGTGCGTTCCCTGGAGGGTAGGTGTGATGAGGACAAGCGTAGTGGGGGGGAAAACCCTAATCCTTGGATCTCGCTTGGAAGCAATCCTTGGTTTTGTGGGTATTGGAGGAGAGGAGGAATAGTCTCCAAGACTGCCTGATCCCTGCTGACAGAAATAGGGATCGGTGAGAGTGTTGGGGATGGAAAAAAGCAATGATTTGAGAAACTAAATTTCTGCCACAACACTTTCTTTTAAAAATAACCTTTATTGAATCTTTTCTGAAGCCCTGTGTTTTGGGGAATAATCCACTGCTATAAAACAAATGCCGTGATTCTGGAAGAGCTGTGTTGAGAATGACATCTGGGCGTGAGGTAACCAGTCGAGGTTAATGTTTAAGGCTGAGCTGCCATTTAAGAGTTTGCAGCTCTGAGCTGCTTGTGCTGAGAAGATGGGAATTGCCTCCACCTGGATAATGCAAAACCGATGTGGCTGATTGACATTCGGCTGCTTTTTGGGGCAGCTCTGGTCAATCGACGCGTGCCACTCGCAACCCACTGCTCCGGGAAGTGCCTCCTAGGCTGCTTGGCTGTACTGCAGCAAACGCAAGAGCCTTTTGCTTGAAGATGGGATCTGCTTTAATTTTTATTTGGGGTGGGGGAAGGCTTGTTGGCGTACTTAGAAGTTCTGCTTGGCAAAGGGACCCTTGCTCCAAACTGTTTCAAACTATCGCTTTCTTCGTACATGCTCACGCTCCTGGAAGATGCCCCTTCAGATTTCCCTTTTTCTCTCGCTTTCCAAACAAAACACACTTGTTCTAGGCTAGTTTGAGCGTTCAGGGTATCAGTTCTGTTCTTTTATAATTTGAAGCTTAATTAGTGTTTGAGTAAGCTTGCTCCTGTCCTGAGAAGTAGGCTTTGTAGGTGGGGAGGGGCAATGTTCAGCCCAGAAATAAATGGAAAATAAATGAAGCTTTTTTAAAAAAAAAAAGCCCCAAAGTGAAATGCTGCTTAATTGCTCTGAAATCCATCTGGTGCTCTGGGTGGTAAAGATAGAATAGAGCATGTCATGCTGTGACATCCCACTTACGGATTATATAGATTTTACTAAAACTTGCCTGTATGATATTACAGTTGGGATATCCTGGTGATTCATGAAGTACCGTGGTTATTTCAGATACAGAGAGCTTAAAATAAAACCACCCAGACCCTTTCTGTGCTCAGTTCTCCCACAGCAGCCTGACAGCAGAAGATATTTTGCACTGGAATTGAGTTGCAAAGCAGCCATGAATTTCATTTGAGAGGCACCGTACCGCTTCAGTGACCAAGGGCACATGTTCATACTTTGATGTTAGGTGTTTGAAATGGTGCACAGTTAACAACTAACTATTTCTACAGTCTGGTTTTATTGTGTTAATTTTCAGGCCAGGCATAAAGCGTGGCTGCAGTAGGAGCGTATCCTGAATAGGGTTCTTGGACGGCAGCAGTGCTTTGAGGAGTGGTCTGCAATGTCTTGTCATCTTTGGTAGGGCCGCATGGTGCGTTAGAAATTGCCAGCTCTAGCAGCAGACTGGTTAGCACAACTAATCTGAGAGTTGCAGTCCTGCAGGAACTGGAGGTGATAGTGCGGCTGCTCCCTGGTTGGGCTCCTCAGGAGTAGAGTAGAGGTGGAGTATTTGTAGGTTGAGGTAGTTAAATGGCATATATGCTGAGTGATTGCAGGTGATGGTCTCCACACATTGTGGAGGTTTCTGAGGGTGACGTAGCTGTAGGTTCAGGTGTGTTTCTAGGAGAACCGGGCAAGTTCAGCAGTTTATATAAAGCCGTAGAAGCAGACATTAGGTATCTCTAATAGCAACTAAGAGCAAACATAAATTTTGTATGCGAAAGCCCTATTTGTAGATAAATGGCGTAAGTGGCTGTGCTGGGTTCGACTGAAGGTTCATCCGCAGCCCTGAGAAGATCAGATGTTCTCCACCTTCAGGAGGCTCCAGATGCTGCAGAAGTTGCTTGCCTACCCTGGAGCAAGCTCGATCTCTGCACTGTGAGCTCGTTCCCTCTTGCAGCTGAATCAGCCATGAAGAAGATGGAATGGCCTTAAGTTTGGTGGTTTTTTGATGTCAAGGCTAACAAATGCTGGGCCAGGCAGGCTGCTTCAGAGCTTCACAATGCTAACGTGGCCAAGGTCAATGCGTTAATTAGGCCTAGCAGTAAGAGGGAAGGTTTTTTTTTTTTGTCTTTTCCCAGATCTGCTTCATTGAGCACAACATCGATGAGATTAGAAACATCTAAGCCTCTTCAGCCGGGAGCTGCATGGGTGTGATAACTAAGCTTGTTAATTGGCCAGAAAACACGGCCCAAAAAGGAACAGGGCAAGCATGTGGCAATGCACCCCTGTGTATGCTCCAGCCTGGGACATCTGCAGCTTGGGGACAGGCTGAGTAGCTTTTTGGCTGCTCTTTCCAGGCATCTCTTTTCTGAGCTCATCCTGTCTTTTCTTGGTTGTGTATTAACTTGCAGTACCTGTAGTGTCATGTGCCGAGGTGTCCCAGCGCTCGACTCCTGGGGATGCGTGTGAAGGGCTTCTCCTGGGGTTTTTGAACCTGCCTCCCACTTGGTCCACCTGGTGTCTCTAGTCCTTGCACTGGAAGGATGCAGCAAGCAAATGATCGTTGTTCATTAGCTTCTTGTCACTACGGTTTCACCGAGCTCCAGCACATCACGTGTTGCTCTGTTCCTGTGCCAGCTCTTCTGGAATAGATATTTTAAGATTTCTCCGCAGTGGAGTGGATGGAGGAGGGAGGTGGTACGCAGTGGCGGAATAGTTGTGGTTCTCGGGTGGTTTATTTTATTATTGGTATTACCATAGTGCCTAGAAAGGGAGCAGGACTGTTGGGTATACAAATTAAACTAGGTGACAGGTGGAGATGCCAAGGTGAACAAGGAAGCAGTGAAGATTGGTGGGTAGGAAGCTATAAGCAGCATAATGAAAGACATTTTCTTGCAGACTTTCAGAAGCCTTGGAAGTCAGCTTTGCATCCTCGTGAAGACAAATCAAGTTACTAACCTCACAGAAATTCCTGTGACTTATTGCTGAAAGTCAGTTCACTTTGATTCTTACACATGCAGAGGGAATGATGAGAAATCAAGTCTTGCTTTCTTAGTTTTTTTGCTCTGCTCATTTCTCTGCATCTTTTCAGTAGTTTGCTTTATTTTGGTCACCATACTGTTGTTTAAAAATACCATTTGAATTCTTCCTCAGACAAAGGTGGGTCACTGTGCTGAGCTTAGGGTGCCTGCATTTTCCGTTTCAGAGTTGCAGGTTCGCATCGGGCAGTGCCTCTTGCTCTGCACTGGTCGCTAGATGCTTCAGAAAATGGGAGGGGAAAACAAAAAGAGAGCCCTATTACTCTACCACTTGGGCTTACTAGTTGTGTTTCTCTCACCTGAAACAAACCCCAGCTCTTCCTTTTGCAGACCTGAGCGGTTGGGGAAAACTGCTGGACTGTGCAGAAGAAATGGTGCACATCCCTACTTTTCCTGGAGTGTCTTTAGAATGGCTTTAAGTGATCTTTTTAGCAAGAGTAAGACGACATCATGAAAAGAGGGATTTTCTTAAATTAGTTATATTCTCGTAATGTTTTAAGGGAACTTAAAATTGGAGTCCTATGTTTATCTCTGGCACTTACTGGGATCGCTTTAGGGCTCAGCAGTTTAAAAAAATCAGGCTGGCTTGTCCCTGAGTGAAATAGAAGCAAAATTTTGAGTTTTTTTTGTTTTTTTTTTAATTCATGCCCTTTTCAAATAGCTTCTGAAGGCTGTCTGCTCATTGATGATATATACTGTGCTAGCTGTGAGCATGAAAATTTTCAGAGTGCAATTAATTTATGTTAATTTTTAGTAGCAAATAATGCCTGTGATTGTCTTGCCACCGTCACTGCTTTTGTAGGAACAAGGGGTTTTGTTTCATCTGGCTATTCTAGTATTGTGAACGAGGTTTTTCATTTGTTCTTGACATTTTTCTTCAGAATTGTTTGACAAAAATATGCATGTGTGTACTTTTTTTTTTTTTACCACTGTGGTTTGTCCCTAGCTCTCTTAACTGATCAGAAACAATACAGCACAGCTTGTCAGCCAAACAGTCCATCACGGCAAACAAGCCTGGCACATTCATGGTACTTTGCTCTATTGTGTCTGTGGAAGGCCTCCTCTGGATGGGAGGGAAGTGAAAAGTGAGAAAATGAAAAATTTTGTTTAAAAGGAAAACAAAAAGGCTTCTGTGTCATTTGCAGCGAAATCTATCTGAAATTCCCCTTTAGTGGTGGGCTTTCCTTGGGGTCTGAGTACTGAAGGTTTCTGTCTCGTACCTTCTGTCCCGTATGGTTTTCTGCCTGCACTTCTTGATGCTTCTTTCTGTTGAAATGTGCATCAAACTCTGCTGCAGCGAGAGCCCTTTTCCATCTTCTTCCTTTTTTCAGTCAGTTGGAGAAGTGGTTGCAGTAATCGCTTCTGCAACGTGGTCTCCTCTGCTTCCCCACGCTGCTGAGCTGTGACCTTCGTGGCCTGTGCTATATTTAACTTCAGGGAGCTGCTTGATTGCAGACACCAGGAACAAGATTGCTTTACTGGAGGAAAACTCGTCTCTGCATTTTCAAACAATGAAAGTTCTCAAAGTGGCTTTTCTAAGGCATAAGGCAGGTACAGCAGCTTAAATATACACAGGCCTCTCAGCAGCCCAGGTCTGTGCCTCCTCCTAAAATAGGAGTTGGTGTTTATCAGTGAGGGAAGTCATCTTGTTTACATGACAGCACTGGAATATTATTTTCAGTCTGAAACCTGGTCTCTGGGAATTCTTGCTTCCTATTTCTTTAGGGCCGATAAGCTTCTTGCCGTTAATTACCATGTAAACTCACAGCAGTGCAAAAAGGGTTTGTGTGCACCTAACAGTGCTAGTTTGCTTTGAGTGAGGTTTTCTCTGCCTTCTAGGCTAAGCCTGAAGCAGGTTTTGGATGGAAGGAGACAGCAGCATGCTGGGGGAAGGCAGCTCCTGGGCCGGGTGCTGCAGGAGGTGCTGGTGTCCGTAGCTCCAAGTGATGCTGCCGGTGCAGTTTGCATCCTTTGATCTTGCTCTGCTGTCACCAAGGATGTCTTCTTGGTGTCTGGGGATAGGTAGTGTGTAGTGACAAGTTTTCCTGAAGTGTTTGCAGTATGTGACTGTAGGGAATTGCACCAAGACTTGGGCTCTGTTCACTGGAAGAACTTGAATTCCTTAACTTTGTTGTTCCTTAGCTTCTCAACCTCATGAATGGTCCATAGGCTTCTACAAGGACTTTGCAAAGCAGCTGCATATATACCCTTCCATGATGCACAAAATGTTGTCTTTGGGGAAGCATTACTATGTTATATACAGAGCTCAAAATAAAGTTGCTTGCAACTTTGGTGTTTTTGCAGTAAATGAACAGAAAGCCTGACACTCCCTTCTGTTGCAAAACTTTTTTGCTTTAACACTAAGAACAATTTGCTTTCCCTGGGGGTGGCCTTGGGGAATAGCAACTAGCCTGGGGTTTCTTGGTGTGGGTGGGGTTTTTTGGGGTGGGTTTTTGTTTTTTGTTTTTGTTTTTTTTTTTTTTGAAAGTGAGTACGGCTTAACATTAAGGTTTTTTTGCTTGTTTGTTTTTTAATGTTAGGTTTGTGCTGGCTGTAGGCAGCGCAGTCTTCGATGCGATGTTTAATGGTGGAATGGCCACAACTTCTACAGAGATTGAGCTGCCTGATGTGGAGCCTGCTGCCTTCCTAGCTCTGCTGAAGTAAGCTGCTTCTAATGTACAGTATAACTGGAATGAACAGTTTTATTGGAGAGAAGGGTATTTTCAGTGAAAGCAGTGAACCATTTTGTAGAGTGGAGATCATTAAATTTCTAAATAAAACACCTCTTTGATCAGTTCAAGGGCATTTAAATGCTGGTGTTAAATCCCTCTTTTCCTGGGTGAAAGTCTAGCATAGCTACTGCACAAGAATATCTGACTCACTCCATGGTTTGGTTTGGCAATAGTTAAATTAATATACCCTCCTGCTGCTGATCTGCAGTATGGGCAAAACTAAACTGGATAGTTTATAATTTTGTAAATATGTTGTTCTGTATAGTTACACCACGCAAATGCAGCAATAAGGAGGTGTTTTGGTTAGCAGTTGGAATAAGTGCATGTGCTGGCCCTTGTAGTTGATACTCACTGTTCAGCCATTGTCTGTCATATTCTCATTTGTGAATTAGTTTGACTTGATCCAAAAGCTAATTGAGAGAAGTGGGGAAAAAGTAATCCTTTTAAAGCTCTGTAGGTTACAAATACTTGAAGTTTATTTAGGTTACAGGCAAATGAGCAAGTTGTAACAGGTAAGCAAGGGTGTGAAATCAGTGTCAGCCATTCCGTGCGGTATCTCCCCTTGTGCGTGTTTTATTCCTCTTTTGGAGAGCTGGTTTTGAATTTGCATTTACAGCATGCATTGTAAATCTGCATGCTGCGAGAAGGAGGAAGAAGGGGCTGTAACATCCTATTCACTGATTTCTTTAAGCTCAGTTGGTGCTGTATAACATCTAGCAGCAATCCTGAAGGTATGCTGAAAAGTTATTGTCCCCTTTCTATAGGATTTCTGTAACCTACTTCCAGGGGTTTCCAGTCCTGTGCTCTTGACACGTTCCCTGTTTGCTTCCTATTGAGAACAATGACTATATATAGCTTTGGCACACTTTTTGCTTTACCTTCAAAAAGTGCTTCAGTCATGACTGTGCTATGTTAGAAGATTTTAAAATTGATCTTCTCTAGAATGAAAGGCCAGAAATAATAGGGAGCCCCTAGCCCCCTCCCCTTTGGCTCATTTTAAACCAGCACATGGGGAATCCCTCTAATTGGTGTATGACTCTCTATCAGCCAGGTGGATCTCTGGAGTGCAGAGCTAGTATCTATCTTTAAAACTTAGTGAGGCTAAAATATCGAGTGAATTAGAGGCAAAGTCATATTGTTTCCCTGTCAGTGCTGGGATGTCAGCCCTTGTATAAACATTATGATTTTGGAAGAGAAGCACCATCTGAAAAGACTAAAGTGATGAGTTTAGGTGGATTTCAATGGAAATGTTGATATTTTGTATAGGAGAAATTGTGTGTGGATTATCACAGTGCCTCCAAACCTTGCAGTTATGCTCCAGTAGCTGTGCATGTGGTCCAATGATATCTTAGATGCTTAAATCTAGAATTGAACTGTCGCTTTTAAAATGCTCAGAGCTTAAATGTGCCAAAGGAAGTGTGGGTGCTGTGTTCCAGTGGGAAGCTTACCAAGTATGTGGTACGAACCTTCCCAGAGTAAAACCAGTCCCTCCAAACACTGAGCTGAAATGGCAGCTGATCCTTACATATGTCTCTGGGCTTGGTCCAAGCCACAACCATGTAGGATCAGGAGCTTATCAAGGGACAAAGTGCCCACCCTGAATGTTCAGCGGAAGGTCCCTTCTGGACACTAGATTGTGATTGTGGGCTAGTGGCCTTTAATAGATCTATGGTAATTGTGTAAGAGATCCTTCATTATTATTATTATTTTCATGGTAGCCCAAAGAAGGTTTTTAATTGCCTGGGGTTATAATCTAAATCTTCTTTTAAATTGATACTACAATTTTTCAGTTTGAGCCTCTTTTGTTATCCCTCTTAGCTATACTGTTTGGACTGTTGCAAAAATAAATACTAACATAGTCATTGCAATAAATAGATCTAGTTGTTTTTAAGCTTGTAATAAAAAAGATTATTTAGTGAAAATAGGACTGGTGAAGGGAGCTGTGCAAAATACATTTGTGAGCCTGTGGCTTGATGCTGTTATTAACAGATGCTCTAGAGCAGCACAAAAGCCTGCTTTCAGCAGCAGTGAGAGCGCTTCCCTTCCTCTGAATCCCCGTGTTTCTGCTTCCCTGAATTGCATGCTGGCCCCCTCTTGCTAGAGGACCAGGAGCTGCAGTGCTGCTCTGCAGCAAGTCCCTCCGGATGGGGACACTGCCTGGTGTGTCCCAAGAAGAGCCCTGCTGCTGCGTGAAGGCTCTGGGAACAGCAGCCACGCGATGTGTTGCTTCGGAGAAACGCAGAAGAAATTGCGGGAGTTTCCAAAACATCCTGCGAAATAGGAATGCCAAGCACAGTTAACGCACTTAATATTATGCCTCTGTGCTTCATGCCTTTTCAGATCCTGACTGGCAAATGCTCGACTGGTTAAAGGAAAAACAGTAAACAAAAACTCTGCATGGGATTAGGACTAACATCGAGTGTGTAACTGGTTTTACTGAACTCAGCCTGTCGGTTCCTGTTGTCTCGTAATCAGCGTGTTTGGGTATGAGGAGGCTCGGTCAGGCTTCCTATGAAGACCTTTGTTTTTCCATGCAGAATGAATGTACTTCCTTGTTTTGGCCTAACAGTGAAGGCTGATGCTTTGCTAGCAGCATGGCAGTCCTTGTTTTTCATCGCAATTAATTCTTGCTTTATGCTGAAGTTCTATTGTGTGCTGTACTTTTAAGATACATAAAATGAAACAAAACAGGCCAGTATGTAAAGTGAAGAGATGAAAGTCGGGTATGGATAAAACACCTCATCTGCAGTGGATATGTTTGAGTGCTTCTGATCACTTTGGAATTAGTGTGTGAAATGGAGCTTCTCTTCTGAAGCAGGCAGGCAGGATTGAATTTTTGTCCTTGTTTAGTCTAATTGAATAGCCAAAAAATGTTAATTTTAAGGAGTACATGTGGCCGGAGACTGTTCTAGCCAAGTCTAAGTGGCAGGCTAAACAGCTTATTGTTTGTGGGATGCTAGGCAGTTCGAGGTGCTTCGGCAGATATCCTAGCTATTTCATTCATTAAAAGTTTTACTGTAAGGAATGTGGTTGGCTTTTTTTTTTTTTTTTTTTAAAAACAAAACCAAAACAAACTTCTCCTTGGTAAACCAACAGTCAGTGGAAAGGATGTGCAAACCCTTCCAATCTCTCAAGTATAGAAAATGGGGCCAGGATGATGGACAGAAGCACAAACATGTTTGTTTTTTTTTTTAGGAATTGCAAGGGTTTTTACCCTGTTAACTTATTGGCTTCACCAGAGCGATGTTTGTTTGCATGTTTTCAGATTTCTTTATTCAGACGAAGTTCAGATTGGACCAGAGACTGTTATGACAACGCTTTACACAGCTAAAAAATATGCAGTTCCAGCCCTTGAAGCTCATTGTGTGGAGTTTCTTAAAAAAAACCTCCGAGCAGACAATGCATTCATGCTGTTAACACAGGTGAGTTCACAATTGTTTGCATTAAGCCCCTTGAGCAAGGTCCATCACGATAGGAAAACAGAAGTGTTCTGAGTGTTACGGAGCAATTCTGCATCATTTTGAATTCTTCCTTACAGGAGACTAGCGCTGATGAGCAGGTTCTTACAAAGAACAATAAAATACAGCAAGTGTTGCTGCCATTTCATATCTGTTTTCTGTTTCGGTGTGGCAGCGATTCCTTCCAGAGCGTGAGCTGGGGAAGAAATTAACAGGGTGGAAAAATTTCATCTGCCAAGAAGAAAAGTAAAATGAGAGGATTTTCACTTGTTCAGATTCAGAACTGGTGTAATAAGGTTTCTTTAAGCAAAGCTCGCTGCATCTAGCTGGTCATACACTCTTGAAGGGCTTTTTTTGCTATAGTTTCCCTGAAATGAGGGTGAAAGACAGAAAATGCAACTTTTTCATGAGTCCTTTGGTTTATTTTCCTAGGAGAGGAACAAAGTGATCTCTTCCTTAGCCTGTTCCAGCTCACCCTCCCGCTATGCCAAAGGCACACACACCTGGAGTTTCAGAGCAGCTGTGTTTCTTGACTCTTTATGAGGCTGGTTGCGCATCCTTGTGCCCCTCCGATCTGATCTGTGATGGTTGGACTCCTCCATCTTCCATTTGACTCCTAAGCTGCAAACCAGAAGGCAGGGTTTACAACTTCTGCTTATTTTGGAGATCAGACTTGGCATGCAGGTTGATTAAGTTAGCATCGCTATCCTTCCCATTTCCTAGGCCTATCTTTTCTGGTCGCTGCCGCCCTCTCTGCTGACAGCTGATGACATACCAGTGACACAGTGATGTCACCTGTGTGTTGCAGTGCCTGTAGCATTGCCAAGGACACCCTGTGTAGGAACAAGAAACAAATAGGCATTGTGTGTGTGAGTTTCTTTCCTTTAGGGAACGGGCATACTTTTTGACTAGCTTTGGAGGAATATTTCTGGTCAGCCAGCTCGGGAAAGCTGCCATGATTTCTGACATTAAACAAACCTTGCAGAGGAGTTTTCACAGCTGCCGACTTGGGAACCAGTGCACTGAGGTGGTCTGGCTCCGAGGCGTTGTCCTGTCTTGCCCAGCATATCTGTCTGCTGGCTTTTTTCCTCCTTGTCAGGAGTGCAAGCGTCTTTCAGGCTCCGACTGTAGTTACTGCATCGGTGGCAGTGTCTACACCAGTCGTTTTCACAGAAATTGAAGCAGTGTTGCCCTAAAGCAGTGTTGGCCTGAAGCAGTCCCTGCTGAGCTCTTTGCTTGTTTGCTGCAATTAGGCTGGGATTTTGTTTGAGTTTAAATATTTGGATCAAGTTCTCAAAGTAGTCCCACGTTACACTGCTGCTGTAGACACCCTTCACTGCTAGGATTCAGCTATTGCTGTGAAATACCATGTTCCTCGCTACGCATCCTCTTTATAACTCAGCCCTTTTTCCGCCTGCCCTAAATGGGCGAGGCAGCCTCTGGGACATGGGGGGAACCACACTGCACTTCTCTGGGGAAGATTCAGGACTCTAAAGATTCTTGCTTGGGTGATGGTAGCCAAATCTGTGCTCCTGTCTGATGTGTGGTAGGACAATTGTAACTTTTTGGCTGCAGCTCTGCTGTGCTTTGGGTTCAGCAGCCTGCATTCTGACAGATTAGGAGCTGTTACCCAAGAGCGGAGAAAAGATCTTTCCTGCAGGCTTCAGTTTGGAAGTCTTACGCTAGCCATCACCTCATGAGGATTAGAGGTGTCAGCTTTTTTGGTGGTATTCTTTATGCGGGGATTTTAGCAGCATGCTAAGTCTCTGCAACCTGACTTCGCAGCTTTAGCAAGGTAACGTTCAGGTTCGTGGTGACTTCTTACAAGTCACAAAGGTCCTTCTTTGGAAAAAGAGGAAGGTGTCCTAGTTTTTCAGATGTCAAAACCAAGATACTGCCTGGGACTCTGTCAGCTGCACTGGGACAGCTGAAATGCCAGATGGAGACAGGCTTTCCTGGTTCCTTTTGTTTGTGGCTTATCCATTATGATTCATTATCGGTGGTGATTTGTATCTGGTTTATGTTCACTATTGCAGTATGTCAAGTCTCTAACATGTTTGAGGCTCTTCTTTAAGAAACGTATCTGTATCTCAATGACTGGCCGCACAAGGCCATCACTTAATGGCCCTATTCTCCAAACACTCTTGGTTCTGCTCCTTCATTGTGAAAATCGGCCTCTGTTTTTCTGCTTTTACTGCAACAACTTGACAATTTGTAGTCAGTTACAGACCTGAGATGTATCTTGTACAAAATGTTTCCCAACAGGCTTAAGAATGTGGATCTAAGATCATAGACCCCCAAACCTCCCTTGCGTGTGTCATTGCTGAATCCTGCTGGTCCAGCGACTATGTCATTGACAGTGTTTCAGGCAACTGGTAATCCCTGGCAGAAATATCAGTGGCAAATAGCTCTCCTAACTGATTGTGCCTCATAGTGACCCGTGATCCTCTTTCAAGCCAGATGAACATGCAAATGTCACTTTGATCAACAAGGAAATAATAGCTTGCCTAAAGCCTCTGTGGGGGAGAACTCTGTGAGCATAACGTAAGTCCTTCACGTGTAAAGAGGGAGCCACTACAGTAGTAAAGTCAGAGTCAGTCACAGCTCTTGGATGCCAAGAGCGCAAGGCACTGGCAGGCCTCCAGCCCCGGGAGCCGGTCATGACTGCTGGAGCTTTCCTGGTTCCTGAGAAAATGGGGAGTTGTTTCAGCTCTCTGCACGTGAGGTGTGGGCTTTGCTGGGCTCCGCAGTCCATGAGCAATGGTGAAGCAGAAGATGCTCAGTATTGCTAGCCTCTGTGAGTGACTGGATTCCCAGCCCAAACCACAAGTTTTAAACCTTACCTGCTGCAGTGAGTTCAAGTCCCAGTGTACTCTTGTGCTAATGTTTGGTGTGACGTTAAGGCAGTTCCTTCCTAAATAGCAAAACCAAAGCATTGGAAATAAGAGGTTCTTAGTTGTTTTTGAGTGTTCCCACCTCGTTTCTGCTTATGTTAGGCACAGGGATGGTTGGAGACAATGATCTTAAATCCAAATGATTCTATGACTTTAATGATTCTGTGTCTTGGTCCCCTCCTCCCTCTTGAACTGGTAGGGAAATTGTTAACGAGACTGTGCTTACATTTGGCAGAGAGATTCTGAGCAGCTCTCCAAGCTGTTTGCAGGCTTTGTTTGGAATAGTAACCTATTTTGGAGGGAATTTTTCAAGGTAACTAGATTAAAGTAGTTGTTTCTGGGCAAAACATGCAAATGCACTAAGGAGGCTGCATTCCCTGCAAGGTTTTGCACATCGCAATGGGATGCAAGCAGTGTGCTGGCTAAGGCGTTTTTGCTAGTACGTAAGATTAGTGTGACTATGTTCTTACAGAATAAGCTGTCTCTGCATATCCCTAGAGCGAGCAGGCCTGGAGCCATTGGGCAAAGCTTTCATCTAAATATAAAAATGATGTAGTAAAAATTACCCGTGCTCAGCTGACATGGTCAGTATGGTGCTAGAAAGCACTATAGCCACGTTAACTGGTGTGATGTTAAAACAAAGACGTGCCTGAAGACACGCACAGCTAAACCAGAACTGATGCCAAATGCAGATTTTTCTAGTGTTTGCCTTGTCATGCTTAACTGCTTGTGAAAGACTGCTGCAGCCTGTGAATTCATGGTGCAGTCAGGCATAGTATTGCTAACGAAGATGGGCTCTGAGAGAGAAGGGGGGGCCTTACCTAGTGTAAACTTTAAAATACCTTTTGTGTTAACGACTGCTTCTTCATTGCTAGGCAAGACTTTTTGATGAGCCTCAGCTGGCCAGCCTTTGCCTAGAGAACATAGACAAGAACACATCGGATGCCATCAATGCGGAGGGGTTTACAGACATTGATCTGGGTAAGCTTTTTTTTCCCCTCCTCCCTCTACATGCTTTCATAACGAGCTAACCTCTATTACAGGTTAATACTTGGCTCTTCTCTTTTGTGGCTTTGCTGTTCTTGGAGCGATCTGTTGAACGAACAGTCTCTGGCACTACGTGGCTAGAGACAAGGCATTTGCAAAAGAGCATACTTGCTTGCAGAAATATCCCGGAATCTGCTTACTTTGGTGCAACTTGAGTTTTCTGGGCATGATACAAAGCCTGTTTCCTCTGTTGATGTTGGCAGGTTTTGGGTGGGTGTAACTTGCCTTCTTTTGTGGAGTTGGCATTGTTCCCTGAGTCTTTGTCAGGTTTTGGAGTTAAAAAGGTGTTGCGTTTTTGGAAGCAAGAATTTTAATTATTGCATGCAGTTTCCAAACTTGCTGGGCACAGTTAATAAACATTAAAATTCAGACTTTAACCTTCTCCTAATGAGATGGACTATGGAAGTAAGGCATGGGTAACCTTCTGGCTTTCATGCCGCTTGCTTCATCCAAATTTGCCATCAAGTAAGTTGCAATTCATTTTACTGCACTTCCATTAACATGCCAATTAAATGGGCACTGTTTGCTGCTCCGGTGAGTGAGTTACTTATGGAATATGCAGATATATCTTCCTCAGAGGCTGCAGGCAGCACTTTTGGGAGATGCTGGTTTTTTCAATTGCTTCTCTTTTACTTACCTTGGCTGTACATAGGGTACTTCTGGCTAGGTAAAATCGGGTGATTTGGGTTAGTGCCTAAAGTTGTCACTGTCTGTCCTGCCTTGCAGACACCCTGGTTGCGGTGCTGGAGAGGGATACCCTGGGGATCCGGGAGGTTCGTTTGTTTAATGCGGTGGTTCGCTGGTCGGAGGCTGAGTGTCAACGGCAGCAACTTCAGGTGATTCCAGAGAACAAGCGGAAAGTACTGGGCAAAGCGCTTTCCCTTATCCGCTTCCCATTGATGACTATTGAGGAGTTTGCAGCAGGTAACTGAACAAAGGCATTTCTGGCAACCCTGGTCTTTGCTTTATCTGAACTACAGAGGATCAAGTACATGAAACTGGATTTTCTCTGTGTATCCTGTAGTAATTTAAATTTGAGATTATCCCCCATTGCCACTGATCTACAAAATCTACTGTGTAAATGCTGTTTTCGTCCATGATCATTCACTCTTGTTGTAGACTACAGTGCTCCGTCAGGTAGGAGCAAGTCAGATCATAGCTGACTGTTCATACCCATAGTATGTTTAGGCGGTTACTTCCTCATTCGACTGAGAGCAAAGATCCAAACAAGGGTTCACATGCTTTCCTTTCTAACCATTCCAAGTGTATGTACTACACAAAGCTGAGGGAGTTGCAAATAATTGGTGTTGATTGTAGTTTGCTCCCAAAGAAGTGAGGATATTTCTCCCTATCCTCTATTTGCTGCTGCTTGTAATCCAGTGGTGGTGTTGGCCATGTCTTGTTGATGCCATTCAGACAGAGCCCCATAACAGAAAAAACTTTCAAAATACTCTTTGAGCTGAAGGGTTGGTGGTGTTTAGTCTGTGTCTCAAAGCACGTTTCAAGTTTACGTTAAGATCTTGATCTACAAAGATGTCTAAATCATTTAACAGTGTTGACTAAAGATGTTTTGGTTTTGTTGCCTGTTGTCTTTGACTTCATACTCTGGTGATTCTCCAGGGATTGAAAACTGGCAATCGGCTTAAATAGTTTTCATGCTAAACTGAAACTTGTTTTAGGCTGCAGTTATGTGTACAAAGAAGCAAAAAGGGTCACTGACACCACTTCCTTTGCAAATGACTTCTCAAGGCAGAAGTGGTGTCAGTTTATTGACAGTTAATGTAAATATTTCAAGATTAAGGGGGATGTTACTAGGAAGTATAGGTGTGCTTAAAACTTGGTACGCACTTTCTACTTTGCCTGTCACAGCTGTGATGTGGTCTTAGGGATGTGAATCTCTTCAGAAATGGCTTGGGCAGGGAGGCAGAGATCCGTTCATCCAAGCTGGGTAACTTTCCTTTGTGTTGGCACCAGGTGAAACCGCGGCACGCTCTGCTCCTCGGTGTGCATCGTGCCAAACAGCAGCTTTGCAGATCACAGGCTTATGATGGGAGAGCGCATCTTCCTCCTGGATGGTGTTAACAGCTGTCGGAGTAGTTTGTGTATACCAAGCTTTGCATTTTTCTGTAGATCCTGTTTCTTTCCACCCTTCCTTCAGTTCTTGTATCTTTCTGTCTCATTGGGAGATAATTTTGGCATATTTAGGTTGAAGCCTTTGAGCTGGGAATGTCAATGCTGCACCCCATGGTGTCTGTTGCAACTGCCTGTTTGACTTGATCTCTTGCTTTGAGAGAAGCTCTTACGTTTTCTCCATCTGCTTTAACGTAAAAGATTAACAAAGGAAACACCAAACCTGAGATGCTGAGCTGGTCAGCTGTTCTTTAAACAAGGAACTACCTTGGAATTGCTTCGGCTTTGTCCTTTTTCTGTGTTTGTGAATAACTCTGATTTGTTTGATGATCACAGCAGAGGTAGGAGAGGGAAACTGCCCCTGTCTCCCAAAAAAAAAAAAGAAAAGGGATTTTTACAGGCAATGGTTTCACCAGTTTATTCTATAATCTGGTATGGAACATGTAGTTTTGCATGAAGATGTTTTAACTGGCAAATGTGTCACTCCCTTCCCTTAGAGCAAGTAATTTGAAACACTTGAGAATTGACTTGCAGCAACACAGGATAAGTTTAGGCATGATCAATGACAGCTAACTTTTGCTGAGCAAAGTATCCATAAGCTCATTTATCTGTTAACAGTTGACTTCCTTAAATTCTTCCATCTCTCCCCATTGCAGCCTTGGACCATGTTATGTCCACGTAACATCGTGCTGAATTTAACCAACTACAAGTTGTTTTAGACCAACGAGTAGCTAGGAATTTGCTTCCCACATTAAAGAGCACTTAATGCTATTGTTTCTCCAGTATGTAGTAGTCTTGTTTCTGTTAAAAGCCTCTTGGAAACAGAGGGTGCGCAGCAGCTTTTGACTCTTATGCTAAAAGACTAATTTTTACCCAGTTCCACTTTTGAAAGTATTTGAAGTAGTTTCCAAAGCTTGAGTTCAGCATCACTTTGGAAAAAAACATCTACTTACTGGAGGAGAGATGAGAACGTGTTTCAACTCTTGCTAAAATTGCTAGCATTTTTCCCTAGGTTCTACAATAAAGGCATTAAAAAACTCAAAGCTGGGCTTCAATGCCTGAGGAAATGAGGGAGTTGAAGCAGGGCATGAGCTAAATAAACCACCTTTGTCTTGACTGAACAACACTCCTGTGCTTTCTAAGTTGATGGCAACCAGGTGACATTCCCTCCCACTACCCCTCATGGGCTTTTATGATGTCTTAACAGTCATGTTATAAAATACCAGTGTGGATGTATGAAAATCCCTGTCTCTTATCAGTATTATCATCCCCTGAGGGACTGGGGGAAGGATTAGCTGTGTATTGTAGTTTTTTAAACCAGTTCTGTTAGCCAAATGTATTTCAGCTCTGCAGAGCTGTGCACTTAATCGCCGTTTCATGTACGTGCTGTGTACAGAGGCTCTGCAGTCCACGACTGGCGTGCAAAAAAAGGCAGGCAGCACGTTTCTGTCTGGGGTTTAACTTCTGACACGCCAGCGGGATCCCACGTGTGATGTGGGTTTGGCCCGCTCTTAGCTGCAAGTCAAGTTTGCCTCCCCACGTAAAGCCCAAAAGGATCCCTCTGGGTTTCTGAAAGCTGATGGCATCGCTGCTTTTGTGCTCCTCTGCAGGGCCTGCCCAGTCGGGAATCCTCACGGACCGGGAAGTGGTGAGCCTGTTCCTCCACTTCACAGTGAACCCGAAGCCGCGGGTGGAGTTCATCGACAGACCGCGCTGCTGCCTGCGGGGGAAGGAGTGCAGCATCAGCCGTTTCCAGCAGGTGGAGAGCCGCTGGGGGTACAGTGGGACTAGTGACAGGATAAGGTCAGCTTCTCTGCTAATTCTGCTGCTGATAGATTCGTGTTTACTGAGCTTTGAGCCTACTCTAGACCTAAACCTGCGAGGTTACGTGCTAGACCCTGACTTCCGCCGTGTAAACCCTGGTGCAAACCCTGAAGGGAAAACGTTTTGCTGGGCAAAAGCATCACCTGATGCATTAACCTGCATGTGCAGCTGCAGGCTGCCACTTTGCTTCTGTATTGGCAAAGGTTTCCAGGAAACATGGCCCTCCAGCACAGGCCTCTTGGGGGATTATTTCTCTCCTTTTCAAGTGGTTTCCTGCAGCTGTACGGGCACGTAGCGGTTAGAGTCACCACACAGCTCATGGCTTCCTCCTGTGCCTAACCAGTGCTCCATCAGGTCAGTTCCCTGCTCTATTACAAGTGTAAATGTGCTTGTTGAAGCCCCTTAATCTCGCCTATTTGAGGGAGGGATTAGAAGAAAATGCTTGCTGTGCCTGCTTTCTGCTGATACCTAGTTCGTGTAGACCTAAGCTTGTAGAGAAACAGCAAAGCTCGGTCGTGACAACAGAGACATGGAGACGTGGTGTGGCAAGCGGTGGTGGTTTGCAAGTTTTGTGTGGCCAAGCAGTTAGAGCAAGGCAGGAGGTAATCAGAAAGCCTTGGTTAGTCTCGGTTTGTCTTTGTCTTGGGTGGAAGGGAGACTCGCATAATATTATATATTTCTTTACCATTCTTAAGCTGATGATTCTCTTGCATATGGATAGAGCTGTTGGTTGGATCTTCTGGTCCGTTCATCCCCTTAGAGGAGATCGTAATTGGAAAGCTGCTAGCTCCAAATGCTTACTGCTCTCAGATCTAATGTTCAGAAACCTTTTGGAGCTTGAATTTGACTTTTAAGTTCAACTGCTGGTGACATCGAAGTCAGCCTTCAGCAAGTCTTGTGTGCATTTTGAACACTGAGTATTTCACGCTGGTTGCAGAGTAGTGGCTTCTAGTCGGCTGCAGATGTTTGTTCTTGAAACGTGCAGGACTGAAAGCGTTGGTGGACGGGTGAAGAAATTATGTTGGCAATTTGGCAGGCCCTGAGGCTTTCTGCTACCCGAGAAGATGGAGCTGTAGAGGGGCAGTGGGGTGAATATCCTTCCCTTTGCCTTAGGCAGCACGGATTCCTGCGTTCAGGAGCTACTGAATCTTATTTTCTGCTCTTGAGTAAATCTTGAGTACAGCTATATCCAACAAATACTCAAAGCACATTAACGATTCTCCTCCACTGCTCAGCAGTGAAATACCTAATGACACTTTAAGTGGTCTGTGCTGGAAAGACTGCTGCAGCCGTGAGGGTGGGCGCTGTTCCACGTTGTGCGGGCGGCCCTGCCTTTGCCTGACTGGTGTTTTTTGGGTACTGACATTGTACTGCAAACTCAAAACGCTTTCTGAGCCTCGACAGTTCAGTGATGGGATTGTGCAGCTTTGTATTTTACACGAGCAAACAGAATTCTTGCTGGCCCATTAGGACAGTTAAAGGTGTAACCTTACAAATGATGGTTTCTGGAAAAGATTTCAGTTACTAGTAAGAGTCGCATTTAAACCTGTACTATGTTTGATTAAATCATAGATATAAAATTAAAGTGAGTGAAAATATTTGTGTATCATCCTTGTAGTAAAACAGTGCAGGAGTGGCAAGTTGGTCTCACTTTCCTCATCTGTTCCTACAGGTTCTCGGTAAACAAAAGGATATTTGTAGTTGGGTTTGGATTATACGGATCCATACATGGGCCAACGGATTACCAAGTAAATATACAGGTAAATCTCTGTGCTACGCTAAAAGTACTTGCTGCTGTAGGGACTAATGGACATTTTAGTGAATATGCAAGAAAATCTAAAGTTAGAAGGCACTGTATTTGTTTTCTAGATAGGGTGGTTGGCAGATGTAGTGAGGGCCAGATGGGGCACTGGGGATAAGAGGGATTATTGCTCTGGATTTTCTGCAACCTTCCGTTGCATGCGTCACTGCAGTATCTCCCCAAGTCCGCTTGCAGCCTTTGAAAATATCTCTTGGAGAGCTGTGACGCAGTGTGAGAAGAAGCTGTGCGTGTTTCCCCACACCAAGCAGGCCAGGCCAATTCTGTCCTGCAGGTCCTGCCGCAGCAGTTGGGCGCTGCGGTAGTACTCAGACTGTCTTTTGCTCTGAGCTGTACAAATGCAGCGGAGCAGCCACGATTCAACAAGGGAAGAGAAGAAAGCAATTGCTGTGTCTGCACTGGGCCTGTGCAGTGCCAATGCGCGGCCTCACGTCGTCAGTGTCCTGTTTGAGACTGAGTAGGACCGAGGGAGACTTGGTTGTCTGAAGTCCATCGTCACCTTGTTCAAAGACTGAGGTGGCTTACAGAAATCTTGTGGGCCTTGTTCTGGATGTGCGTACGTAACCTCAGTCTGGATCACTTGAGAAGAGCTGCCCCCAGGAAAGTTGCCCCACGGCTGATGTGACGAGCACAGTCTGTCAGTGCTTCTCCCATAACCATCAGGGTCTCCTCCTGGTGCCCCTGAGCTCTTGGAGGAGAGAGGAAGTGAAGATTTAAGTGCAGAACATCAACCTGCAGTCCTCGGGGTAAGGAGGGATTGACCCAAGGCCGCAGTTTTTGGGTGTGATCACAGCACTGAAGATGGACATAAGTAACGGGGCAGTCACAGTGGGGCTGGTCAAACTGTTGAGTCCTCAGATTCAGGTCAGTTCAGGGGACACAGACCTGCACTGGTGCAGGGCAGCGTTCCACTAACCGTGCAGATTAAAAGTTAATGCGTGTCTTGCAGATCATCCACACGGACAGTAACACGGTCCTGGGGCAGAACGACACGGGGTTCAGCTGCGACGGGTCATCAAACACTTTCCGGGTCATGTTCAAGGAGCCTGTTGAGATTTTACCCAACGTCAACTATACAGCATGTGCTACTCTAAAGGTACTGTACTGTACCGGGGCAGCATGCGTGGAAGAGGCAGGGTATAGATGGGTGAAAGCAGGTTTCTTCAGTCCCTTCAGTGCAATGGTTCTTGCTCTGCATTTTTCAAGGCCTGTAGCATCATCTCTCAGGTCTGCTCTGTGGTCCTTTGCCTGGTGGTGCAATGAGCAAGTTCACCACCAGCATTCAGAGTTGGTTTTTAACTTGTCTTGTAAGCGTACAGCAATTAACAGGCTCCGTTAGTGATGAAGTGATGGGATTTTATTTTTTCGTGTATACACATAAGCTGTCGGTTCTGCAGGCATGTAATCCGGAGCCTGCCTGCAGTGGCTTAAAAAAGTTGACGTTTAACCATTGAGACCTGGTTAAAAGTAGTGTTACGTTCTGATAGAGACAAGAACTTTGCTCAAAATACCTGAGGTGCAAGAACCAGAAAGAACAGGGTGGTGCTGAGATTTCCAGAGCTTGTTGCTTCGGGCCAGGCTGTGAGGCCAAACCTCCCAGCAGGGTCTTGTGGGACTTGATCCCTCTCTTGATCTGTTCTTGTCTTCTGTGACCATCACAGGGTCCAGATTCCCACTATGGAACCAAAGGACTGCGCAAAGTGATCCACGAATCACCAACAACGGGAGCCAAAACCTGCTTTACGTTCTGTTACGCAGCTGGGAATAACAACGGCACTTCCGTGGAGGATGGACAAATCCCAGAGATCATCTTCTACACATAGTGCAGCTGCGGAGCTGGCTCTGGACTCTTCTGTTCTCTTCCCCGTGACCTTCCAAACTAAATTTCTGGCTGAGTTTGACCACACCAATTGGAGCCACACTAGCCAAAGGTCTCAGTAAAATCATTTCAAAGCTCATGTTTTGCCTTGTGCTAGTGATTCTGCTGCTATCACGTACCAGACTAACTGGTACACCAGTATCATTTGTAGGTTGTCTGTGGCTAGTCATTTTTCACTTTACCGATTAATCCTATCTAACAACATGCAGTTTTTTGACTGTAATGAATGTAGATGCATTTCCACCAGTCAGAAGCATGGAAATGAGTGGCTCTGGTTGTGGTTACACTTGCTGTGAGGAGATAATCCTGCAAAAAGACGCAGTCGGGGGCTGTGGCCCGTCCTCTTCTGCTCTCGCTCAAGCGGTCGAGGGGAGACGGTTCACCACGCTTGCCCGGCAGCGCCGCCGCAACAGCGGAGCTCGGCCAGCCCGTGCCTGGCGCCTTCCCTCCCGCCAGCCACGGCACCTGTGGCCGCCTTCTAAAAGTTACGGAAAGTGCCCTTTTCCCCGAGGCTTCGCTGTTTCAGCACTACACGGTCTTGAGGGAGACCTCAAAACTAGAGCGCCTCTGGAGAGACTGCGGCGTTTTCGCACTATTCTCACTAATTTGTGACAATCCTTTACCTTGGGCAGTTGGCAACAGCGAACTGACCTCCCCTGCGGATGACCCTGTGGCCCTGCGGAGTCAGGAAGGGGCAGCAGCTCCGGCCAGGCAGGTTCTTTCCTCCTGTGTGTGCAGGCCGCCGCGCTGGGGCCCGGCGGTGCTTCTTTTAAAACCCTGTAGCGCATTTCACACGCTGGGTGATCCTCGGCTATCCCCCCCATGCAGCCGCAGCAGCAGGGTACCTGTACTGGTCGTTACTGTGCTAATCAAATCCCTTTGCAGATAGTGCCGGGGTTTGTCAGGTGAAGCAAGCAAAGGGACTTGCCTCACCTGCCCCCTCCGTTCCTGCGTATTGCTGCTGTTTTCATGCACGTTTCAATGCATTTTCTCTTTGTTCGTTTCTGTGCATTGCTGACCCGCCCCGGGCCGCTCCAGAGCCTGCTGCCCCGATGCGAGATAGGAAGAGGCTCGATGTGCAACTTGCCTGTTACTTAATACCGCAGCAGATGGACGAGGATTTGTGAAACAGTTTAGGAAAATGATTTTCTGTTTGCCTGTGTACGTTTGCACAGTCTGCCTGTTCGGACAGGCGTGGGAGGAAGATGCGGTATTTACAAATGTCACCTGGTTTTGGGCCGTTGAGCTCAGTAATCTTGAAAACGCCCTTTTCTTACCTGTTCAGGGCTGGTTGCTTTTCCCTGTAAGCAGGTACGATTTAGCTGAGCAGGGAAGGTGCTGTCCTGCCGGGGGGCAGCTGGGTGGCTCGCACTTGTGGCTGCCTGACCAGCCTCACGCTCGCTACCAGTGGTGAAGACTACGAGACTGTTTCCTCCTCCTCCTCCTCTGTGGAGGAAGCTGTAATTACAAGGACTGCATGGCAGCGTGGCCCGAGCCTTCCGAACTCTGCGTGGGACTTGCCGGCGGTGCTGCCTCAAAGCCGAAGTTTCCCCTTTGCAAACCTCTGCTCCAGGCACACGAAGCCGTTGTAACTCGGCTGGCGCAGATGGCTGCTCGCTCGCTGGGGAGTGACGTCTCCTCCTCCTGCTCCCTCCAGTGAGGCTCTGCCCTTGCTCTGTGGCTGGCCGGGTATCTCCTCATCAGGTGCGCAGCAGTAATACTGTCGGGAACACCCTGCACCTCCTAACCAGTAGCTATTAGAGATGTCAATAGTGTGTTACGTTCTCTAGGAAGACGTTGTAAGATGTGTATATTGTAAGCCTGCTTCAAGGTAGGATGTTTTTAATATGGCCAGTACTAAAAAAAAAAAAAAAAAAAAAAAAAAAAAAAAAAAAAAAAAAAAAAAAAAAAAAAAAAAAAAAAAAAGGGGGCCATGACTTCGTTATTGAACCTGACTCTGTGCAATGCAACAGTGTTGTGAGACAGATTAACGGAGTGGGCACACTCCCTCCCGTGAGGGCGGACGTGGCTGCGCCCACTCCCGCCTCTGCTCCTTCTCCAAGGTTGTGGGAACTTCACTACAAGCGCCCGAGGGCCGTGTCTGCTCACGCCGTCCCCGGGGCGGGCTGTCTGCTGTGGATACGGCGCCTCGGGGCCTTTCTGTATATAGGTGGCAATAGTGGAAATAATTGGAATTTGAGAGAAGCAAAGCTGTGCACGTGGCCATGGCAAGCGCAGGACTGGACGGCAGGCCTTGCTCAGCCGAGGCAGGTGCCTCCTTGCTGGCTCTTCCCTGGAAGCATCTGGTTTTACTTCTGTTTTGTTACGCAGATTCTTTTCCCAACTCCACCCTTCCTCCCGTCACCCACAAGGTAGGTCCGGTGGCTTGTTCTGTCGCGGGGCAGGGGAGTCCAACTGAACTACGCCCGAGCAACTTCTGTTCTTACGGCTTTTACGCAGTTTGATGCAATTCTGGCTTTTGTAGATAGATGAATGTAAGTCATTGTTGGACATGCCTGTTTCCAAAAGTATGAGACGTTCTGTTGTACCACGTCACCTTCTGAGCAGAGCTGGGACCGTCTCGACTCCAGTGCTGTATTGATGAATGTATCCGATGCTCTCGTTCAGTGTTCACACTCTGCTTTTGGCCAGCTTTGTGATTTGTAAATAGGAAATCAATAAAGACATTCAGGTTGTCTTTACAAAAGTTTCTTTGTGATTTGAAGAGACACGCTGGCTTGTGGGGGGAAGGTGGAGGGGGAACCTGTGCCCAGCTGGTTCCCAGCCCTTCTCCCCTCACCAAAGCTCCAAGGTCCCCTGCCCCGTGGGACAAGAGCCGGGGTCCCTGGGAGGCCGGAGGAAAGGCACATGGTGCTTGGGAAGGTCCGACCCTCTGTGGAACGAGGTTCTTAGTGAACCCGTGTTCCTCTGAGGGGTGAGAGCAGGAGGGTGCTGGCTGGGTGTTACCTGGCTGGGTGTGGGGTAGATTTAGCCTGTCATTTTATGACTGGAGGTTTTTGACAAAACGTGCTAAGAGCTGCCCCTGGCCTTTGCAGGGGTTGGTCCTGCTCCTCGAACACAGGGACCTTGCTGTGAGGGAGGCGTAAAGGGCTGTTCCCCTGCCCCTGCCTGCCCGAGCACGACTGGAAGGCAGCTCCTGGCACGGAGGGGCTGTAAGTGGTGGAGCTGGGCTGGGCTCTGCCTGCCCTTCTGCCCCGCAATCGGCAGCGGTGCCCAACAAAGCACCTTTCAGCAGCTCCTGCGCGCCTTGTTCAGCACGTGGGTGAGGAGCCGGGGCTCTGCTCCTGCCAGCCGGCTGGAGGGAGCAGCGGGGCTGCGTGGAGCTGCCTGGTGAACGTGGCCTCGCTCCCGCTCCCCTGACCCCGCTCCCAGCCTTTCCTCCTGCTGCTGCTCGGGGAACAGAACCGCGGGGCTGTATTTTTAGCTCTCTACACTTTAGCGGCAGGAAAGGCCCATGTGCAATGTGTGGCTGGGGAGCTGGCCCTTGGCAGGGGATGGCTAGGAAGGGGCTGAGACAGGTTCCCCCCCCACCCCGGGGACGGGGAACCCGCTGCTGGTCAAACCTCAGATGAAAAGAGGGTGCGGGTCAGTGTCCCCACCCTCAGGGCTGCGCAGTCAAGCACAGAAGAAGGTGTAGGATTTTAAAGATTTTTTTATTATTATTTTTTCATTGTTTTTATTAAAAAAAAGCCCCTAAATTCTATGGCTTCCAGGAAGCATCAGAGAAATTTAAATGCCATTTCTGTACACTTTGTTTTAAAGCAGTAACTAAACTCGCAATGGAACAAACGCCCTCACGTACAATCTCAGTATTTGGACTCCTCGCTGGAAGGACAGTAAGTCCCGGGGGCCGTGCCGCCATCCTCAGCCGCCCCTGCGGCCCCGCTCGCAGCTGCCGGCGGCAGAGGGTGCGGAGATGGAGCCGGGCAAACGCCCGCAGCTGCGTCTCTTCCCCTCCACGGCTCCTCTTCGGCCTCCGGTTGGGTTGATCTGAGCCGATATCTGAGAAGGGTCCACTTCCAGTGAAAATTTAAGGCGATTTTAACAATGTTTGTTTGCCTTGTTGGGGAAACAAGGTCAAACGTTGCACATCACCCCCCCACCGCGGCCGGGGGACGCAGCAGCAGCTGGGGCTGCCCTGGCTGCCGCCACCTCCTGCCTCGCTGCGGCCTAGGAGAAGCCGAAGCCGGGGTCAATCCCGAATTTAGGAAGAAGAGGGGCCACGGCGCAGTACCCCCTCCAGGGCCCCTGCGTGCAGCCAGGGCCTGTGGGTGCCCAGGCAGGGCAGGGCAACACCTCTCCGACCCCCTGCGGCCCCTCCTGAATTGGGGCCTCCGGCCTCCCCCAGCGATGGTCAGTTTGGACAAATGTTTCGAAGCAGCCACAGATGGTCCCATTCCCCTCCCTCCCCCCTCCCTGCAAAAGCCTCAGCCCCTCTCTTGGGGCAGAACAACGGGGCTTTGGTAAAGAGAAGTGTGCCCCCCGCAATGTGTCACGATCAATACACACAACAGCGCACGGGTTCAGTCACGTGGGAAAGCTGCAGTGCCCTGGGGGGGGAGTGAGAAACGGGGTGGGTGGGGGTGCGTGGCTGTGTCTGTGTCCGTGTGTTCATGTGCAAGTTGTAACAAATCCAGCTCCCCCTGCCCCAGCATCAGGCCCGGCCCCAGTGCAGGCAGGAGGGTGCCACGCCGGCAGCACCGGTGCACACCGATACCCTTCACCGTGTTCACCGTACACCTCCATGCCTGCCCGCGCTGCCGCCCACCCCGGCCACGGCCCACCCTGCGCCCGCTGCCGCCCTGGGAAGCAGCCTCAGGGCCTCGGGGG
>VXBL01009882.1:47756-71054 GCA_013400195.1 Aramus guarauna
TTTTTTCTTTTTGACGGACGCAGGAACTTCAGCGAAGTCGGGCTTGGTTCGAGTAAACGGCCACACGCTGGGCGAGTGGCGGAGGAAAGGACAAGCAGTTTGGGGAGGCCCCGCTCCCCGCCTGCGCGTGGGGCGCTGGGGGAGGCCGTCCAGCTCGGCCCCCCCCGCCCCCGTCCAAACCGAGGGGCTGCCGCCACCGGCTCCGCAGGTCAAGATCCAGCCACGGCCAGAGGGAGAGGAGCCATCGCGCACACCGCTCCACCCGGCCCCGGCAGCTCACTTGCGACGCTTGGTGGTTTTCCTCTTCCTTCTCTTGAAGAAACAGCAGCACCTGGGGACAGAGGGGACCCTGTCAGCGCCTGGGCCTGGGCACGGACAGGCTCAGCAGCCCCGTGGTCAGGACAGAGCTGGTGAGGGGGGGACAGAAACCCCTCAGCGTCCTGGTGAGCCCCATGTGGGCAGAGCTGCTCCGGGCAGTGCCCCGGCACACGGCAGGGGCTGGACTAGGAGCACCGCAGTGGCCATGGGAAGTGACACCGACCAGCACGAGTGACACTGGCCTCACTCAGTGCCAGCCACGGCAAATGCCAGTGGCCAGCGCTGGGGCCAGGTAGGGGCTCAGGAGAAGGAATGGCCCCGGGTTTGTGCGTGTCCCTCCGCACTGGCTTTGGGGAGAATGTGTGAGCCCCGCGTCCAGGCAGGGCAAGGTGGGAAGGGGCTGGGGGTGGCGGTGGCCCTGCAGGGACCCCCCCCCTCGTGGGACACGCTAGAAGAGAAGCAGTTTCTCACTCTAGAGCTGGGCTGTTCCTCCACAGAGGGAACCAGGCAAGGCATAGCTGGGCAGCTGCTAAAACCCGCGTCCATCCCGACCCCTGCGAAAGGGGGGGGCAGCGGGGCTGTGTCCTTACTTTGTATCGTCTGTCACCTCCACCTCGGTGGGGGCTGTGATGGGGGCGTTCGAATGTCCTGCCGTCGGGTCGTCCGTGTTCAGCTCTCCGTTGGTGGAGCTCATCACCTGGGGAGAGGTGAGCGTCAGCATGGGGCAGCCCGCGGGGCACGGGCCGGTCCTTAGCCTCGTCCCCTGCCCCGCGGCAGCAGTGTCCCAGGGAGGTGCAGCCCCAGGAGGTGGCACGGCCCCCATGGCCCTGCGCAAGCCAGGAGCACCGAGGTCCCCACGCAGGGCAGCAGGATGGTGCCCTCGCCCAGACAGCGGTGCTCGGCCTCAGTGCTGAGCACTCCCAAGTAGCCCCATTGCACAGAGAGGTTTGATCCCCTCGGTGTCCCTGGGAGGGTCCTGGCTCCTGGGAACCTCTGCGTACCCCGCCGGGAGAGGGGCTTGCTGGCAGCCAGCTCCAACGTGCCCCACTGGACCACAGCCCCGTGAAGCTCCAAGGAGACCTTGCCACGGCCGAGCAACTGGACACAGCTCTTGCTCCCCAGCCCCAAGCCCCAACACCGCTGGGTCCTGCGGGACTCAGCCCAGCGCCCACCCCTCAGGCTGCTGTCAGCCTCGAGGTGTCCCTGAGCTCCTGCCCGCTCGGCGGGCCAGCGGGGCCGTGCGCGGTGCCAAGGCCAGGAGGAGATCCAAGTCACCAAAGCAATGATGGGCTTGGCAGAGGCAACTGGGACTTGCCTGAAACCCCCCTCCTGCGCCTGCTGCCCCCAGTCAAAGCCAGGAGCTCCCTGGGGACGCACAGGCCAAAAGATCGCCAAGCTGCTTGTCCCCAGCAAGAAGGCTCGGCCTTATCCAGACTCATGGAGGAGCTGCCATCTGACAACCGCAGTGCCCGGCTGGCAGAGCTACGTCAAGCTACAGCCCCCAACACAAGCCCGGAGACCCCCTGTGTGTCACCAATACCCCCCCCGCAGTGCCGGGCGCAGGCAGAGGACCGGGGGGGTTTGCAGAGCAAGAGCAGGGAGCAGTCGCCGTGGCAGGGAGGGGACGTGGTATGGGAGGAGCGGGGCAGAGCGCAAGCTGGCCCCATGGGCTGCCCCAGCCCTGCGACGGCAGTGGTGGGAGCTGGGCCCGAGCACCAGCAGAGATTCACCGCGGAGCAGCAGGAACGAGCAGCAGCGGCGGGGACAGAAGCAGAGACAGAGGAAGCAGCGCAGGCCCAGCCGGGGTGGGGGGGGGTGCCCATCATGGATACCCTGCCATTCGTGTGGGCTGGACCCCCACCAGCTCCAAGCAGTGGAGGGCAGAAGGCTGCAAGGGCGACGAGCACGCAGCCGACGGCGCGAGTGCAGGACCGAGGCGGGGAGACAAGGCTGAGGACTGCCCAGGGAAAAGGAGGAGAAGCATGGCTCAAAGCCATCGGTCCAGTCAAACAGGAGGCACAGGGAAGTCCCCACGTGGAATAAGGCCGCGTTGTCCGGCACTGCTGGGACGAGCAGCACTGGGGGGCAGAGCCCGATGCCCACCCGGCTGCTTGTATGGCTGCGTGGACCAGAGCCAGCGCTTCGTCCATCTCTAACAACCCTCGAGTCCCACCAGCAGCACCAAGGGAGCCCGGCAGCCCCTGGGAAGCAGCGCCAGCCTCATCTGTGAGCCACGAGCGTCACGCACCACGGGGACCGGGCAGCACAGCCCCTGGGCCTGCGTGTTGCAGCCTAGGCTAGACCCTGGGCGCACGTGGCCCCGATGCTGCCCTGGGGCAGGGGAACGGGGCTGATCCCCTGGCACGGCTGGCAGACGCACATCGGCCTGCGCCCGGCTGTGTGGGCAGGTTGCGTGGCGCAGGTTGGCTCTGCTCCCTCCCGCGCCCGCCCCTGCCCTCGGCGCGTGGTTGCATGTACCTGGACGGACCCCCCGAGCCTGCCGGCTGCCAGGTGAGCTCCCAAAGGCTCCTCGGCAGGCTGCCCACTGGCCTGAGGATCCCACAACTCCGTCCCCTCGGGCGGCTGCTCGCGACAGGCAGGAGGAACAGAATGAAAAGAAACAAAAGAAAAGAGGAGGAATGGGGAAGAGAAGGGAGAGGTGGAGGGAAGGGGCAGGGAGAAGAGTGGCAAAGGGAGTCGAGAAAATAAGACATGCAAAAGCAAAAACATGACCGGAGCAGCTCGAGTTTGTGATTGTGGTGGGCACTCGCGCAGCACTGTCCTGGTGGCTCCCCTGCAGTGACACCGTGGGTCTGCACCCTCCCTGCCACGTACATGCACACACGCAGTGCCCAGCAACGGAGCTGGGCCCTTCCCTCGCACCCGGCACATCCTCTCCGAGCAGCTGAGGGCACACTGCCCTGCCGAGCACAGCCAGCCCCATGCAGGGCCCTCAGCTGCGTTTTGGGAGCGTGCTGGGACAGCGGTGCTGCTCGCTGCACGGAAAGATGCACCCAGGCCAAGGCGACGCCAGCAGCCGTTCTGCGAGCGCGATGTTCCGAGGTCGACGCGGATCTGTGCAAGGCGACTGCGAGGAAGCGAGCTGTGCCACTCCTCGAGGGCACCGGGCTCCTCAGCTGTCCAACAGCGGGGGAGCACCCTGCTGCCAAACCCTTGCCACTGCGAGCGTGGCACAGCCCCCTCTGCATCCCCAGGTTGGAAACTGCTCCCACGCTGTGGGAGTTTTGTGCTTTGTTTTTTCCACTGTCCTCAGGAAGAGATGTCCAACACGGCATTTCTTGCATGCTGGAGGCAGAGAGCAGATCTCACTGTGAGCAAGTTCCCAGGAATGAGCCAGAGGCGCTTTGAAGACGTCGCCCACTCCCTAGTGAAGTGCTGCCCAGCCATCGGCCGGCGAGAGCCAGGGCTGTCCCAGGCTCCCCGTGCTCAGCACACAGCAGCAAGGGGCCCCGCTGGGCCGACGCGTGGGTGAGGGAGGACAGGGTGCTGCACCCTCAGCTCCAGCCTGTTTGCAGGCTATGGACGTTCAAGGCAAAAGAACAAGGGTCTGTACAGGACTGCTGGGCAAACGTGTGAGGTTTGCTCTTGATGGCAAGCAGTCTGAAGCCATGTTTCCTGCACCAGGGTAGGACAGGCCACTCCAGCACTGACGAAGGGCTGGACAGCCCAGCCCCTTTCCCACAGAGACCCAGGCAGGGAGCTGCCTGCACAACTCTGCCTGTCTCCCTGCCCCGGGCTGCTCCCAGCTCGGCCCCACATGCCCTGCTGGTTCCCAGGGCACAGTCAGCCCCTCTCTCCAGCACAGGGCCACACGCTGCCCCACGAATCCCCGCCGAGATCCAGGCAGTCCCCTCCCTTGTCCCGTGTCCCCGTCCCAGTGATCAAAGTGGCACCGTGAACAGAGCAGCAAGTTACTCCCACGGGGACGCGGCACCGAGGACATTGCCCTTAGCGCAAGGTGGCTCAACCTGTACTGTGCCCACACCCGCGGGCCAGCGCTAAACCCTGCAGCTTGCCGGCTGAAGCAGAGGCATGGCGCTTCCTCGCCGTGCTACAGCCTCCCACGGCTGCTTCCTCCCGCTTCTGCCAGGCCGCCTGGCCCCAGGGACACTGCCCTGCTGCTCCTGCCAGTCACTGACCCAGACCTGCAGGGAGGAAGCCCTCCCACAGACAGCACTGGGGAAAAAAGGATGTCCCCATGCTTGCCTGTGAGTTTGTGGAGCAGAAGCCTGAGCTGCACACGACCACGGCCCCGTGCCCCCGCCGGGGCAGCGCTGCTGCTCACCTGGTGTTTGGTGTGTGGCTGTGCTTTGTCTCTGTTCGGGGGCTGCACCTGCACCTCGCTGTGCATCGTGCCGATGGGGGTGGGCTGGGGACATGACAAGGACAACATCAGCCACGGCACAGCTGCCCTCCCCCTGATCCAACCTCTGGCCAAACATGCAAAAAAACCCAGAATCTGGGCCTGATCCCAGCCCCTACTCCTGCCCCAGCAGCTCCACACTTGGTGTGTGGCTGCAGCGAGCCTGAGGAGGGTGCCCATGGCAGAAAACGAGGTGCCAACTCGACTGCTGGGTTCCCCTTAGCTCGAGCAGCCTCACATTTCTGCGTCAAAGCTTTAACTCAGCACAACAGCCCCAGCTTGGAGCTGGACGCTGGTGTCTGGTGAGGACTGGTGGAGCTGATCTCTCGGGCACAGACGTGCATGGCAGGGATGACTACCGACCTGCATCCTCCATGGCTGCTGCTGCAGACCACGCTGACTCCCCACCACTCTGCCCCCCGCCCCCCCCCCAGGGCACCCTGGGGCCCAGCACCCTCTGCCCACCCCTGCTCCCTTGCCACTCACCAGTGGTTTCCCTGCCCAGTCGTATTCATAGTCAAACACGTAACCATTCCTCTCGAACAAGTCTGTGAAGAGCTTCCGCAGATAGTCATAGTCAGGCTTCTCGAAGAAATCCAGCCGCCGCACGTAGCGCAAGTACGTGGCCATCTCCTCTGCGGGGACAGAGCGGGCTCAGTTGGGGCAGGGGGACAAGATGCCAGGCCAGCGGGCTCTGGGGCCAGGCGGGGGATAGGGACAGGCCATGCAGAGTGCCCTCACCTGGGAAGTTCTCACAGAGCACCTCCACTGGAGTGGCCCTTTTGGTGTCGCCGATCTTCTGATACCTCTCCTTTAGCGTGTCAGCCTGGCAGAGACAAGGAGCAGGTCATCACAAGGGCCAGGCACGTTCCCAGGAGAGGGGAGGGCAATGGGTGCCATCAGACCATGATGGTCCCTTTTTTTCAGGTAACAGTGAGAGCTCATTCCCAGCGAATCCCCTCACCCAGGGCAGGTCTGGAAGACGAACACTGGGGACTGCAGTTCCAGGACAGCCACTGCGAGAGCAGCTGGGATACCCGTAAAGTGGGAGGGACACAGAGAGTGGGACAGCTACAGCTGCTCAGCACAGAAAGGGCCTGTCACAGAGCTCAGAGCAAAGCCCCTGCATCTCTTGGGGTGCCAACCCTCCAACACCCCCGGGGCGAAAGCTTTCCCCTCCCCACACCCTGATGCTGCCCATGCCAGGGCAGAGCCAGACCCACAGGGGCACCCATGCCCAGGGACAGCAGGAGCTGGCAGTTACCTTGAGGCCTTGCCAAGGGAGGCTCCCGCGGAGGAAGTACATAAACATGTGCCCTAATGCTTCCAGGTCGTCCCTGCGGCTTTGTTCTGCATGGAGAAAAAAAGAAACACGGGCACATTCCCAATACAGCCACCTTCCCTGACCCTGCCAGACCCTGCTGCACCCCAATATCCCAGGCTGAAGAGCAGGAGAGGCAGTTTGTCCCCAGCCCCACCTCTGGCAGGGGGGAGCTTGCGTCCTACAGTCCCCTTCCCGCTCCCTTTTGGCCAAGAGGCAGGGCTGACCGCAGGGTGCGCACGTACCTTTCCCAAGGTGGGTGTTGATGCTCATGTAGCGTGCTGTCCCTGTCAGGCTCTTGTGCTCTCGGTAGGGGATGTGTTTTTTGGTCTCAGGGTCAATATACTCTTTGGCCAGGCCAAAATCGATGATGTGGATGGTGTGCTGCCGCTTGCTGCCCGGCCGCCCCACCAGGAAGTTCTCTGGCTTGACGTCTCTGTAGATCAGGCTTTTGGTGTGGACATACTCCATCCGTGTGATCTGGGGGTAGAAGATGTCAGCATCACAGAAGAGACATGCCATGCATCCTGCACGCATCCCTGTGCCCTCATCCCCTGGGCCCAATTCTGCTCTGATTGTCTCACCCCTAGCCAGCAACCCTGCTCCCCTCAGCCCATATGTCACCCTGCGCCAAAAGGACAGGCACAACAGGTTCTGCAGCCCTGGGAGACAACCTCAGTCCGGCCGCATCTCGGACACACAGCAAGAGACGCTGGGCTGTGCTCAGCGAGGGGCTGCACAGGGGTGAGGGAGAGCCCTCCTACACCAGGGAGAGAGGGAGGTGCTCAGGGATGTGCCAGCAGGCAGCAGCTCCTGCAGCCTGCCGGGTGCTGGTTCAGCTCCCCTTCCCCTCCCCTTCGCTGCGGGGTCCCCACACAGCCTGACCGCCAAGCCCTGGCACTCCCCTGCTCCCCCGGGGCAGTCTGTGGGCAGGCAGGCTGGGGTGAGCTGCAGGCGAGGCAGAGGTGCTGTGCTCACCAGCTGGATTGCAATCATCAGGACGGTCTTGAGCGTGAAGGTCCGATCACACAGATCAAAGAGATCTTCTAGGCTGGGTCCCAGCAGCTCCAACACCATGGCGTTGTACTTCCCGCAGGGGCCAAAGTAGTAAACCTGAGGAATTCCTTCTGCAAGAGACGGAGCACGGGCTGTCAGGAGTTGCAACAGGGCTGAGCAGCACATAGCCATGCTGTCATGGCCATGCCATTGCTGGAGCCGGGATGGGGGGGCTGGAGAATGGGGGGACGTCTCTGCACTGCCCTCCCTCCATGCTGCAGACAGCCTGGTTCTGCTCTTGGCAGGATGGCGAAGGAGGCAGCTCCATCTGCATCCCTGACTGCTGCGGGGGAGGTGGGGGGAAAAGAACTAAATAAAAAGGGATCAAAGATTAATGTGTAAAATCGGCTGAGCAGATGGGCAGGAGTCACTCATGCCAGGGAGTAAATTTGCAGAGTCACATTTATAGGAAGCCTCCCTTTCCTAGCCGTGTTGCCTGGGCAGCCAGCTCCCCAGGGCAGCTCATCCCAGCCCCATACCTGCATTGCCAAGCTGTTTGTAGAACCGATACTCCAGGTGCAGCTGGGGGGCCCGGGACTTTATGGGTTCCTTGGAGAAGAGAAGGAGAACAGGAGAACGGTTAAGGCTGTTGTAGGGAGCAGGATGTTAGGGAAGTCTGGGTGTCAGACACCTCCTTCACATGCTGGCAGCAGCTGGACTGAGAGGATTTGGGGTTGAGAAAAACTGGTATAAAATGGAGATGAAGCCCCAGAGGATGATGAGAGAAAACGAGTCCATAGGGGAACCAGATCCATCCCCTCCAGAGGGATCTGAGTGCTGGGGTAGACATTAACAGGAGCAGGTACAGTGGGGACCACCCTCTCCTGGAGGTCTCTTTGCTGCTGGCACCGGCTGAGCACAGCATGGGCCACAGCGAGGTCCTGGAAAATTGAAAACCTAGCTCTTCTCTCCCAGGGCCCAGATCACCCCACCTGCAATGACGCGTGTTGCTTTGCCTGCCCTCAATTCCTGGCAGTGAGCACAGCTCCCCGTGCAGCCACCCATCCATCACCTACCGCAACCCACACGGCTCAACCTGCTCTAACAGCCCGAGGAGGGTGAACAATCTCCTTCCTCGGTGGCCTGAACATCACCGCCCTGACCACAGAGGGACTCACCAACTTGATAGCTACGTATTCGTTGGTGTAGAGGTTCTTTCCTGCAGCGAGAGACACAAAAAAAAATCAATTGAAAGCAAGTAAGCATTCGCATTAACCCCACATCACACCCGCCGCAGTCCCCTGAGGGCTCCTGGGCTGCAGAACATCCCAAACAGGTTCGGTGGCTCCCACAACACATAAACAGGCCTCGAGGCATGAGCAGGAACAGGAACCCAGAGTGGGGAGTTGCAACACGCCTGTTAATTACCCCCAGATAGGGTGCACAGATTCCTCTGGGATGGGCAGGCTGCTGGGGGGCTGGAGCCAAGTCTGCTGGGAGGGGGCAGCATCCCAGTCCAGGCCTGCAGGGATGTGACTGGCCAAGGCAGGAACAAGGCTGGGACTTGCTGTTTCTCCCAGCCACATCCCTGTATGGAGAGAGGCCGCCCTGCTCTGGGAGGGCTGTCCAGAGTAGGGGGATGCCGCTTTCTGGGCAGCGGGACCATGCAGAGGGTGGCAGGGAGGAAGGACCCCAAGAGCACTGGGGCAGCTTGAGGCATTACAGCTGGCAGTGGTTTGAAGACACCTGGTAGGCGGAAAATCCTTCCCCAGGGTGTGCGTGCGTGTGTGTACATGTGTGCAGCTCAACCTCATCCTTTGGGATGCTCCCACCCCACGAGGGTGCAGGGGAAGCCAGGAGCAGACCCACAGCATGGCCCAGACTGTACCAGGAGGAGCTGAAAGCACCCATGTGCTGCAGGGAGGGCCAGACAACTGCCTCCAAGTGCCCAGGAGAGCTGAAAGGGCAGCTGTGTCACCTCAAAACTCTGTAAATGACTTCGTAGAGAGCTCAGCTCCTTCATGAGAGTTTTCACAGCCGTAACTACAGAGAGGTTGAACTAACGGTGTCTGCACATCACCCTGCTCACCCCAGAGAGCCAGGAGGGCATGAGAAAGGGCTTACACCTTTGCCCCAGGTCCATAAAGGCAAAGATTAAAGAAGTTTGCAGAAATATCCGAGTGCCCCTTCTGCCAGAGCCCTCCAGGACACCGGGGAGATGGGAGTTAACTGCAGCAGGTTCCCTTCCACAGCACGCAGAGCCAACAGACACGCGATCCCACTGCCTGGCATGTGTGTATCTGATGGAGCTGCATCTGTCTCCTCGGATTTTCTCCAAGCAATTTGCTCAGGGAACAAGCTCCTCCTGGCATAAGATTTCATCTGCTCCAACTGCTGCTCTCCACCTGAAGCAGCAATAAATCCTCGCCGGGTGACATCAGAGCCAGCTGCTGAGCGCCAGAGTCGGCGGCAGGATTACGGGAAGAGGGATGAATGGGAGATATTAATGGAACAGCTCCTCCCAGGGACGGGCTCTGCAGCCAAGGAGGGGCTCAATCCTGCTGCCTCGCTGACCATCTCCCATCCCAGGGGACGTTCATCAAGCCACTTTGTCTCCTGCCTCAGCAAAACCAAATCCCTTCACAGCGATGAGGAAGTAGGTGATTAGGGAGGGAGAAACGTCTGGCTAACACAAGTATGTGCCAGAGCCAGGGGTTCTGGCCCATCACAGACCAACATTTCCTGGGGAGGAGGTGGGACATCCCCCAGACCCATGCACAGCTCCAGAGAGCTCAGGGAAACCCTCAGTTCATTGGGAACTTGATTGGGGCACGGAAGAACTGAAATCCCGACGGACCCCAGTGCAGCCCCCTTGTCCCTGCCATGAGCAGTCACCTCTCAATGGGGGAGAGAAGGCAGCAAGCCGGTGGGGAGGAGAAGCGTGCGCAGGCAGCTTATCTTCCATGCACCAGGACTTCTGTGTTTTGCAAACAATTGCAAGGGAGTGCAAAACAGCCCCACGCGCCGGCCAGGTTGCAAGGGCAGGCAGAGCCCAGGCAGGAGGCATGGCCCTGCCGGCCACAACAGCATGTGTTCCCTGGCTAAGGTGGGCTCCGGCCTCAGGGCCGTACAGTTCAGCCCCCCAAAAATCACTGCTGTCTTCAGGGCAGTAACACGCAACCAGAAAACTCACAGCTGGATTCTCCCTGAGGTTAGGCTGGGTCTGAAGAGGGAAAAAAACCCCATAGCAGGATACCTGCCACCCTATCCGAAGGGGCTCCGCAAAACTGGCCCAGCACAGCAGGGAAGGACAAGGGAGGAGGCAGAAGCATCCCCAGCAGGGCAGTGCTTGGAGAGTCCATCCCTGTCCATGTTAAGTGGCATCTGTCCTGTTCCCACCACACGCGTCCTCTCGTGGCCCGCTGGCACAGAAAGCTACCCACAAAAACGCTCTGGGAGCTGGCAGCCCTCTCCCAGCCCAAGAAATGAGTCCAAATCATTTGATACCCCCACGGTTCATCCTTTCCTGTAATGCCCAGAGAGCTTGGACAAAGCTGATAAAAAACATGGGGGAGCAGAGAGAGCATGGACCATTGCTGCTGTCTAACCATCACCATCTTCCCTGATAAAAAAAGGTGTGAAGAGCAGAACCAGCCTATCGTGAGGGGGGAAAAAGAAAAAAAAAAAGGCAACAGGAAAGAAGAAGCAAAAGAGAAAGGAGGCAGGGCTGCTGGGTCCTTCCCCCGGCAGGGCCTTGCCCATGCCAAGGAAATCCCGGCTCCAGCAGCTTCTGGAACAGCTCCCACGGCCGCCCCCACGCTGCCTGCTCTGCTGAGCGCTTGCTAAGGATAATAACTTTTAACACCTCAAATGTGTTGGAGTCCACGGACTGTCCCAGGGGAGGACTCAAGCAGGCAGCACTGTAGGATTCACAGAAGAAAAGTTGCTTCAGAAAGGGAAAAAAAAAAACGAGAAAAGCAACAAGAAGGGTGGCAGAAAGCAAATATTTGTGTTTACAGAGAGGCCTTTGCCCAGCTCAGTGCTGGTGATGCCTCTGAATCCAGCTGCCAGCACCTGCAAGACACAGTGTGTCCGATCGGAGCCGAGTCAAAGCCACCCATCGGAGGCAGCAGCCAGACCCGGTGCCTGTATCGCATTTAAAAGCTGGACACGGCTTTCTCTTAACCCTGTGCTAACATCCAAATCGTCCCCCTCCTGAAGGCGGATTTGGCAGCGGTGGGGTCCAGCACCTGCTCCTGCACATCATGGTGGCCTGAGGAGGAGCTGGGCTCTGCGCCGGGTTCCCAACCAGGTCCCCATCCAAGTGGCTCCTCCTGTGCCAGCCCCTCCGCCTGGTGCTGCCCCTCGGTCGTGGCACGGCACAGGGCACAGCACCGCGCCGACGGTGCCGGGAGCCTCTGTGTGCCACGGCCCTGCCTGCAGCAGGAGCATGGTGTTGTGCCTGGGTGCTGGGACCAGCAATTTGGCTTCTCCGGGACCCGAGCGACGCAGTCGAGGAGCGTGGCAGAAGGCAGCTCTGCGCGAAGGCAGCTGGGCACCAGCCCAGCACTGCAAACACTGCAGCCTCGGTGATACAAGCTGTATCAGTCCAAGCAATTACAGTTCCTCGGAGCACTGGGGTTTAATACCATCAAAAATAAAAAAAAGTTATTTTAGAGTTTGACCTTCCTCTAGAGGACTCTCTGAAAGACCAAGAGGAAAAATCAAGCATGAGCTATTAGCAATGGAGGCAAGAGGAGTGGTCAGCAGGCAGCACAGGCGCTCTTCTCTCCCACAGCTGCCTCCGAAGACACCCACGAGCCACCTCCAGCACATGGCGGGTCTGCAGCTCCAACCAGGCAGTGGCCTTTCAGAGGCGGTTGAGCCCTTCACCATACATGCACACATATGGAGGTCTCTATGGAGCTGAAGACAGAAGGGTATCACGTGTAACGTGCTGACCGCAGCCCGCATCTTCTGAAGGTACCTTTCGTGGTCCCCGAGAAGGAAGTCCCTGCGAGTAACTGGGAGGCTGCAGGCCAGGGGCGAAGAGCCACAGCTCACAAGAGTTTGGGAATGTCCCCAGCACTCGCACATGATCATTCAGCTGGGACATGGCCCCAGTCCAGCTGTAGTAGGAAAATGCTGCTGGCTCATTCACTGCACAAGGACCCACCCCCCCAATTTTCTTCCCTCAAAAATGCTGCTTTTATTTTTAAGAAGTAAGTTAATTTCCAGTTTTTAAATTTGAAGGAAAACAGGTGATGTGCTTCCGTGTTGCCACTCAAATTGAATGCACCAGACTAGGGGAAGAGGGATGAGCACAAGAAAGCTGCAAAAAGCATATTCGCAGAAGTTTATTGCAGGAAGAACAGAAGCAGCAGCCTCCACCGGGTCCCCGTCCCTCCCCGCACCCTGCTCCCAGGCTGAGGCTCCACCACTGGAGCGCTGGCCTTGGGCTCCATCAGGGAGCCCCCCACCTAGGCAGCACAAACTCCTGGCTCCAAAGCGCAGATCCAAGGCAGTCCAGCACCAGGCAGGGCTCAGGGAAGGGGGCTTGCATACCACCCAGGTGCTTTGGGCTCATTTTTGACCCTTCTGGTTAATGTCTGGGCTTTCCTCCTCCGCCCCTTTCCCAGCCCAAAGTACCACCAAGGAGCTTCTAAGAGGGGTCTGTTACAGCAAACCCTTGCTGCAAGCAGTATGTGCTGGCCTTGCTCCCAGGGGCACAGGGAACTGGCAGAGGCAACGGGCTACAGGCTCCCCCTGCTCAGCCATAGCCCGGGCACACGAGCCACCAGCCCTGCTCTGGCCATCCCCACTGCCACCAGCTTCTTCCCTCCTGCCCTGTGTTTCAGAGAGCACCATGCAGCCCTGGCACAGAGGCAGGCTGGGTAGGGATGGTGCCCAGCCAACACGGTGGGGATGGACTCGGAGGGCTGCAGGCCTTTGGAAAGCCCCAGGAGGAGCTGGGCTGGTACTTGCCCATGGCTGCAGGCTGACAGGGGGAAGAACAAGTATTGTGGATGTCCTGGCTGGGCCACAGTGCCCTGCCCAGCCCAGGGTGAAGCACTAGCAACAGGGTGACCAGGAGGTAACGGGACCCACCACCTGCACAACCTAAACCTGCCCCTCACTAACCCCAACAGTTTCGCCCATACCCCCTGCACCAGAGGGCTGGGGCTGCCACCTTGCTCCAGCTCCCAGCCCAGTCATGCTTGTACAGCGAGGAACTGGTGAGCAGCACAGCCTGACTGGCACTACGCGTATTGCCCAGAATGCCAAAGCCAGCATGAACAGGGACGGGCGGGATCCAAGCATGGCTCCAACAGCCAGGAACTCCTGCCCAAGTCATTCTGCTCCTGGCTTCCCACAAATGCTTTATGCCAATTTTTTAAAAAAAATGTTTTTAACCAAATCATTGTTTATTTTGGATACCTCAGTACCTGGGAGGACACTTCTCTCCATCCGGGGCAGCTGAGCTGAAGCAGCTGGAAGGACAGATTGGCATCTGCCTCTCAGCTCAGTGGTGAAATGGAACAAAGCGTTACCTGCTTCACGAAGACAACTTCATCTTCCTCCACTGCCCACCACTGGGAGTTGGAGGAGTCACCTCCAAGTATGTTTTTGCAAGATCTCCTTGGTTTTCTATTAAAGGAAAAAGTCCAAAGAAGATCTGGGAGCTTTTAAACACTGAGCTACACTTTGGCATCTGCAACCAGCCTGCCTTGAGGACTGAATACTCCATTCCCAGGGAAAACTGAGTGCCGAGCAAGGGCTGGGGTGCATCCCTGCTTATGCCACCACTTCACAGCGGGATCCCTCTGGTCCCTTGCCATTCATCTGCAGTTGGAGGAATCCCTACTTTCTGTGAAGCCCTGAAAGCATTCCTGAGCTCTGACGCAGCTCAGAGGCACACCTAAAGGGGAGAGATGCGATTTTAGGAAAAAAGCCACATAGCTGTGGCTTCCACTGCTGTGATGAGATCTTGCGCTCAGGCCATTAACACGGCAGAACTGGGCACTACAGGGTGTGACAGGGCAGGAAAACCACACAAAGGCACTAGAAGCTTCTCTTGCTGGTGGCAAGGACAAACTCTCGCAGAGAGCATCGACTACTGCAGAGCCCCAGAGCAAAAGCTCTCTGCTTGTCCCTTCAGCCACGAGCAAACCGAGCCCAACTGCTCCCAGGCTCCTGCAGCAGCTCCGCTCTGAGCAACCCAGACTGCCAGTTCCACAGATGCTCCTCAGATCTGCATGAGACTCATAGAATCATAGAATCATCTAGGTTGGAAAAGACCTTTAAGATCATCTAGTCCAACCACTAACCTAACCTTGCCATCCCACCACTAAACCATGTCCTCAAGTACCTCATCTATCCTTGTCCACCTTGTCCACCTTGGTGTTGTCTCCAAAAAGCGAGAGGGAAGCCAAGGCAGGGGATCATGCCCACCCTCACCGCTGAGCATGGCAGACAAAATAACAGCCAAGGCCTCCTGCCTAGAGCAGAATCTTGGGAGACAGCTCACCCAGAAACATGTACCCACTGTGGAACTGGCAAGCAGAGAAAAGGAGGTGGAAGGACACAGGTAGACCCTGCACGGCTCAGAGCCCTCTGTCCACCCCCTCCCAGCCAGCCTTGCAGGGAGGCACCAGCAGCAGGAGGTGCAGCATCCCCAGAAGATGTCCAGATCCACCCAGAGAATCAAAGGGGTGCTAAGATCCCTAAATATCTCTCCTATAGGATATATAGGATATATAAATTATGACCCCTGGGTCTGGAGGAAGGGGCAGAACTCTTCACAACACTAGGAGAGACAAGACCCTCCGCTGCTGAATGTGGGAACCACTTGGCTGGATTTTAAACAGAGCATTTTCCCAAGCTCTGCAATTAAGCGGCGATCCCATCGGGGAGTTCAGGAACAGGACGGTTTAGCCTGGCACCAGCCAGTCTGTCACGCTGGGAAGAGCTAACATTAACTCCCCACAGACAGAGGCGGCACAGCGAGGTGGGTAAACTCACCCCACCCTCCGTGAGGGTGCCTGAGCTGGGGCTGCTGGTGGCACCTCCCGACAGCCTCCCACCTCCTGCTCCTTTTGCACGCAAACAGCCTGCCGAGACGACCACATTTACTGCAGGTTTAGTTCAGAGCTTGGTTTGAAAAGGCGCTGCTTAAAATATCGCAGAGCAACAAGGCCTACGGCTGTCACAGGCTCCCAGCCTGCTCTGGGGACGGGCTCTCTTCCCTCTTCCTAGGGCACAAGCCCTTTCCCAAAGCGCTCGCAGCCAAGGCCAATGCTCTGCCTGGCAGACACTCCAACATGCATTCCTGGAGACAACCAGACTGTGCTGCTGGCACAGCGGTGCTTGGCACTGCCAGGCCTCTCCCAGCCACCTGATGCCAACCGAAGTTAAGAGCTTGCTGAAAGCCTCCTGGGACATGCTGAGTCCTTGGGAGAGGAGCAACCTACCCACTGTCTAAACAAGAGTTTGCTTCAACCGTTTCCTGATAAACTCGGTTCAAAATCAAAAGTGATCGTGGAAAGTGTTTGGGTTTTTTTCAATTTTTTCTCTCTCTCCTGCATAAATTTTTAGGAGAATCTCTGAAAACCAGTCTTAACAACCAGAGAATTTACCCAAGATAAAATACTGACTCTCTTCCCCAGATGTTTGCCCCAGCAGAGCAAACGCCCCCCAGGCCCCCACTCTCCTGAGCATGTGGCGCAGCAGGAGGGCAGCACCCCATGCACAAGTGGAGTGAGATCTGGTGAGCACATGGCGGCACCTCGTGAAACATTACTCACTAAGCGTTCCTGGATGTGAAGGGACACCCAGTTCTGTGTGGGCCACCGTGACTTCCAACAGACAGGACTGATCTGTAACGTTCTCCCTGACAAACCCAAAAAGCGATAGGTATGAGGAGGAGATGGGAAACACTTCTGCCCTCAGTCCTTTGGGCTGCGATGAGCTTTGAAACATCAAGCACAGTGTGAAGGGGCTGATGAAAAGGAAACCTTGCAAAGGAATAAGGGCTATCTGAAACGTGCAATGCTTCAACACTGAATGGCCAGTCAACACCCTTGGTGTTGAAACAGTCACAGGCATGTGTCAGCTCCTCCTGCTGCAGGAGGCGGGTGCCAGGGCAATCCCTGCACAAGTAGTTATAGCGAGGACAGAAGAAGGCCCTTCTCACCTAGACGGAGCTCCCCGAAATTGCCGCATCCAATCTTCTTGCCGACCCGGAAGTTGGGACCCACCATTAAGACTCCCGAGTTGGTTCCAGCACTCCGGCTTCCATGACTGCTCCTTCCTCCACCTGTCTTGGACATCCTTTTACCTTCCTCCAGCTCCCCTTTCCCTCCTCTCTTATCAAAATCCATAAGTTTGTGATACCCCGGCCTCTCCACGGTTACGCTACTGCCATACAAATCCCAGAGCTGCCGAAAGTTGAGGGGCGAGGAGAAAAGAAGCAGAGCTCTTCTTGGTTAATACACCATCACGGTGAGCAGTGAGAGGACGGGGTGTGGAGAAGGAGGGATAAGCGGCCACCCACGGGTGCTGGGCTACTGAAATGTTAGTGCTTTCCAAGGTCCCGCTGGGATTGTCATCGTTGTCTGTTACACAGAGCTCTTTGGTGGAGAGAACATCCTGTGGAGAGGGTCCTCCCGGCGTGGTTCCTCGGTCTCCCAGCTGCAGAAAGGAGAGGGAGAAAATTAGTATGAGGAAACAGGGAGGCAGAGGACAACAGGGGGTTGTGGGCTCCAGGCTCCCATCCCCAGCTCCGCAGAGCCCCTCCAACACCTTCCCTGCGTTACAGGTAACTCCCACTACGATGAAGGGTGCTGCAACTGCGGGGTGGGAGAGGTTGGGAGATTAGGACTGTCAGAGGGTGCCCCACATCTAAAATGCTGGCATAAATAAGTAAATAAAAGTCTGGCCACAGCAGGAGACAAAACGCTTGATGAGCGTCTCCAGGTCAGAGACAACAGAGAGTCACTTGGAGAACAATGTCCCCACGGGGAAGGGCTGCTGGCAGCAGGGAGACCTTCGCAGGCACCGGCTGAGGCGCTGGGGGCCCGGCCACCGCTGGTCAGACCTGAGAGTCCCCAACAGACGCAGACACACGTAAGCCACTGCGTTACAGGGCAAACCACGCCAGGCGTGCGATTTCCTATGAAGTGAAAAGAGGATATTGTCCCCAGGCGGCTGCTTGCTGGGAGGGTCCCTGTGGGTCCAGAGGTTGTGGCCAGCTGAGGTAGAGTGCTTTTCCCCAGCACCAACCTCCGTTGTGGCTGGGCCAGGACCTTTGTGTCAGTGATCCTGTGCCAAGACACATGGGAGAGGACGCGGTTTCTAAGGAGCTGAGGGGGGGTATGACCACGCTCAGAGCTCCCACAACAGTCTACCCAGGCCTGCTGCGCTGGAGTAAACCAGACACCAGCAAACAGGGACCCAGGACTTGTTGACACCTTGCTCACCTCCACGGTGAGCTCCTGATTGCCACCACCTCCTCCGCTCTTGCAAACAAACCTGGATCTTAATTGCAAAGCTCAGAGCAAGGCATGGTGGCCAACACGGCTGCCAGCCACAGCCTAGGCAAAAGCCGCTGTGACACTCACTGATAGTAACTGATGGCTGTGGATGCTTGTTTGCTCAGTGGTCATGCAACACCTTGCCTACCTCATGTACACCACTCCAGCAGTTCCCAGCAAAGCTGGTGGGAAGCCCCATGCTGTTGGTGGGGTAACTCAGGGTTCCCCTCAGCTCCGACAAACAGGCAGGGCTCAGCTCAGCCCCTTGAACCCGGGAGCTCCTTACGTGCACACACCTGCTCATTCAGAGGCGTTGGACTAGATGACCTTTAGAGGTCCCTTCCAACCCAAACTATTCCACAACCCTGTGACATTGACTGCACACAAGCCCCTTGATGTGCGGCTGACCATGTTCACATGGGTATGGCCCAACATTGAGGCCAAATCAGTCCCTCGCTCCCTTCTAGAGGGACAGGATGACAAGTACTATCAAGCAGCTCTGTGCTCAGGGCACCAGGTTCACAAGTCAGCGCCACGCTCTCCTTCCATGCAGGACTCCCACCAGAGCTGCCTGGGGGGAGGTCGGCCTCAGTCCTTGCAGGGATGCCCGTGCAGGAGGCAGCCAGAGCATGCCAGGAAGAGGACAGCCAGGAAGCTAAACATGGGCTGGAAAGCACGCAGGGTCAGGCAGGAGCTGGGTGTGCGCTGGGAAGCTGCGTGAGAGACAGACCGACCGACTGGCATGCATGCCCCGCTTTCCCCCCCACATTCATTGTCTCTGGTTTTACAACCAGCTCAGCCCCTTGCTGTGTCTGAGCCGAGCCAGGAGGCAGCCCCCACCCCTGCCTGCCCANCCCACCAAGAGCCCTTGCTGCCGCAGCCTCATTACCTGCAGGTTAAACAAGCAAACCCACGCCCCTCCAGCACTCAGACTCCAGGAAATGAGCACACTGGAAGTCCTGACGCTTGGCCAAACCCCGTAAAACTTTTTATTGGCTCTCAATAGCTATTAATAACAAAAAAAAGGCTTCTTGTGCTAAAGGGTGCAAGGGGGGGAAATGGGGAGGGTCTAAGAGCAAGAAGGGAAAAAGACACCCAAGCCAGAGCTGAGCATGGGGGGAGGACCAGCCACATAAATATCCGTGGGCAAGGGAGCTGCTCCCTGGGGCTGCCCTGCTCCCAGTCCTCTCCTGACACCGAATCCTCCCCAGGACCCACCACACTCTGTCCACAGCATCCTGGCAAAATGCCGCTGCTCTCCAGGAGGGACTGGAGCTGTGGGCACCAAAGGCACAGGGTGCTGGCCTGGCCCAGCCCTTGGGGCAGTCGTGGGTGCCTGACACCCATCTGTGGGACCTGGCTGCTCAAGTACCAGGGAACAAGGCTTTCACGCAGGGTGGGAGCCCCCTCCTTCCCCCACAGGCTCCAACCTCCAGGCCCACACCTCTGGAGCATCCCCAGAGCCCAGCAGCCTCAGCACAGAGCAGCCTGGCCCTCCAAGGCCACCCCCGGGAGACCAACACCTGGGGACCATCCTGCTGCACCCAGCACATCTTGGCCAAGGGAAACTGAGGCACGCAGAGCCTTCCAGCTTCTCCAAAGATGGGCAGCCGTGGGATGGCTCCTGCCTCGACGCTCCCTTCCCCTGGCAGCCAACGGTCTCCATTCCGTCCCAGCAGGAAGCTGGGTGGGAGCGGCAGCAGAGCAGGGCTTCCCTGCGCTTTGTTCTCCCCCAGCCCTGAGCGCACACGGCTGACACGTGATATCCTGCTCATTCTTTGCTTCCCCGATAATTTCCGCCCGGGGTTCGGCACATGGCGATGCCCTCCCACCCGTCTCTCACTTCTCCCACCTCCAGCAGCCTCGCACAAGGACACCGGGTAGCCATTTCCCCCACGACCTCCCAGGTCCCAGTGCAAGCAGCGCAGCATGGCTCTCCCCAAGCATTTCGGGAGCCACCTTCCCTAGAGGTAGTTCTGGCCACACACCAGGGAAGGGGAGGCAGCCAGCGATGCGTGGGCCACGCTGCTTCATACTCCATTTTTGTTTTGAATCAGACCTTTATGTTCAGTCCCGGGGGGTTTCAGGCCCAGACTGTTTGCACAGAGTCAGGCGGCTGACAGCCAAAGCTGAGGGAGCTCTAGTCCTGTGCTTGGGATTATTTTTTTAAAAAAGTTATGGGTCAGACTCTGCAAGGGAATTTCAGACAATGGAGCAAGACAGAGCCCTAACAGAAGGGAAAAAATAAATACTGTTTCCTGCGAGCACTGGGAGGCCGTGCTATCTTCCCCCAGCCCAGACAAACACAGGCAGCAGTGTAGCACAACTCTCCAGCCCTGCCTGCACAGCAAGGCCCAGCTTCCGGAGCAGCCCTCCCAAAAGAGCCCAGCTCCAAACCCCTATTTCAGGCAGCTGGGCCAGGGCAATGACCGGTGAGGCCACGGCACGGACCCCTGTGCCGGGGCTACGTGCCAGCTGGCTGCCGCACTGCAATTCCCCCTTTCCCAAAGCCGGGCGGTCAGAGCAGCAGGAAGTCACTGAACCACGTCCGTTTGAGTCAGGCCAGGGCAAGTGATGCTCCTCCAAATTCTGCCCACCAGCCTCCCCCGTGGATGAGCCACGGGGAGCTGAGGGCTGGGAGGAATCTATTTTCACATCCGAAGAGTGCCAAAGAGAGGCGATGGCTCTCTGTACCTCGGTACAAAAGCAGGACCCACCTCCTGTGCGGTGTCAGTGACTGGTCAGGTTTTCCACTCTGTGCCACAAAGAGATCTCTGGCCTTTAAAATTGAGAACAACCTAATTAGAAACAGAAACCTTGAGTAAAATCCCAGGACTCCCACTGCTCCGGAGCAAGCAGCCCTACAAAACTTGTGTTTGTTAAAATACAGCAGCCTCTGGATGGGCAACAGGGACCCACACCTGCCCTGTCCTGCCACCCCAGGGCAGCAGCATGGTGGGGAAGATGTCCCTGATTAAACTGACGGCGTGTTGTTGCATTTTGGACAGCAATCCTCACCCAGAAGGTCACATCAAGGCAAGCAGCCTCAGAAAAGCACCTTCTAGGTTGGATTTGTTGGCCTGGTATCAAATCTGATGCAAGATGAGACTAAGAAAACTTCTTTCTCTCTTTGGGGGGGGCAGAAGGAAGGGGATAAATAAGAAAAAAAAAAAATTAGCCTGAAGTTTGGTGGAAGAAATTCCAAAGCAAGCTGTGGTCTTAAAACAAATAAGCACTGCCCTACGGTGTTTGCAATGCAAGTGCTTCAAGCCAGGGAATCTGAAAATGAAATAAACTGCAGACAAGTGCAAGTGACTTCAGTACCTCCCGAAAACAGAACCACAAAAACACTGAAAGTACCATACAGGGGACAAAACCAAACTCAAGCGATCATCTGAAACCCAAAGGAGGGGTTCATGTTGTTTTTGTTGAAATATTAGGTTCTTTTTATTTGCCATCTGGTTTTGAGCATGCCAGGTCTGCCCCGGTCACATTTACAAGCTTTTCCTGCAGTCATGAGGGTGAGAAAAAGGGATTGGGGGTGGGGGGGTTGTTTGCTGTTTTTTTTTTTTTAAAACAAAAACAAAAAACCCACCAACAAAAAAACCCAAAAACAAAACCCAAAACCAGAAGAAAAAGTTTCCAGTGCTAGGCCCTTGTCTCCAAGACCTGGGACTTGGACTGAAATAACAAGGCTAGGGAAGTTCCTGGCCACATTTGCAAGTATAAAATGCTGAAAAGTTGTATTTTTAAAAATTTATTTCCTGTATAGTGAAACCTTGTGGCTGCCAAGAAAAGACTTGTACAATACCATCTGGGGCACATTGTTCTAGGCCCTTTATACACACACAGTGTTCCTACCCGAAAGAGGTTACAATTAAACGGGGCAAGACAAAAGAGGGGAAGAAGAGGAAAAAATAGCGGCCCGGAGCAGGGAAGTGATTGGTGAAGGTCAGGGAACAGGTTCGTGGCACTTCAGAACAGAGTCCAGGTGTCCTGGACCAGCCAGCACCCCTGGGCCGGTGCGATGCTGCTACCAGCGACGGAGACTTGCCTGTACCGAGCCCTGATCTCCGCAAGCTCTTGGGATGGTTACTTGAAGCCGGTTTCCCCGTGTACTCTGTGCTTTGTGAGCAAAAGAGAAACACAGCTGCATCCAGATGAAAGAGAAAGGAAAGCTTCTTGAGAGCACAAAAAAGAAAAGCCCTTGACACTACGCAGCTCCAAGTACAGATCACTGCCAATTAAAAGCTAAAAATAATCACAAATACCCTGATGTCCCAAAGGACGACCCATCAGCTGGCTCCCAATACAAAAATCCAGACCAAAAAGCAACCAGTGGCCTTACACAGCTGAAACCAAAACCCAATAAATTTTAAAAGTTTTAAGAGGCAGTGAAGTCTTAGCTTATAAGCAGATCAAAAGTCTTAAAACAAAGCAAGATCCGACATCTTTAAAGCAAGCTGCAGACGGTCCCTGATGACGTCTACTAAGGTTTGTAGTTAAAAATGTATTCCAGCCTTGTGCCGGCAGCCAGCCCTGCTCGTGACAAGATGGGGAAAAGCTGTGCCATGACACAGAGGTTTCCCAAAATGAGGGGCCATGGAAAGCCTCATCAAGCTTCCCACAGGAGACCCCTGTAATCGGGAAGGTCAAGCCGGAGGTGGGAATGGAGGCACCAGAGAGATGCGGAGCAGCTCCCTCCTCCCGCGGGAAGGCAGGAGAACCAGGGTGTCCCGACACAGGCACCCCATGAGAGCTCAGGGAGCAGAAAGGCAACGGGGTACCTTCTGGTACAGCTTTTGAGCAGTCTGCAGACGCAACAGCATTACCTGAACACATGGAGACCAGCCTCCAGGCACCATTGCAGCGCTGCTGGGCCCTCTCCATCTGCCCCACACCCGACATGAGGCCTCCAGAGACCCAAGATGAGCAGGACAACTCTTGGTACTCATGCGTGGCTCTGACTAGGGGCCTTCCAGGCCGAGCAAGCTCAGGAAAGGAACAACTCATCTGGAGGATGAGCAGCTATAGGATGAGAAACAGATGCCGAAGGGGGGCAAAGAAAAACATACTTATTCCAACCTAGTGCTGTGAACTTTAATGGTACGAAAGGTCCTCCTGAGATGGAGGCTTGGGCCCACACGTGCATCCTCCACAGGGCCTCTGTTCCCATGTGCACTCGTGGCAGTGGGGAGCAGAGGCTAACACAGGCTAGAGGAACAACACAACAGCTTGCAGACAAAGGCTGTTCAGCTGCTCCAAAGGATGGGAACTGGCTATGAAGTCACTTTGTCCCACCAACTTTCCTCTTGACTAAGAGGAAAGGAAAAACCTTCTGGAATGTCCCAGCACAGCAGAAACCCATCCCACTGGGTCTGCAGTGTCCCGTGCTCTGCAGAGCTGGCTGAGGTCCTCCCTCTGGGCTGAATCTCCTCACTTCTGCTCTTTCAACAGCTGAAAGCTTCAAGGAAAAGCCTGTCCATACAGCTACCACAAAAGGGAAATCCAGTGGATTTTCCAAGATGTAAAAATAACGCAACTACTTCACTGTCCTGGCTCTGGCTAGGATAGAGGTAATGTCACAAGGAGCCAGGCCAGGTGAGCCAGGCTGTTCGGGGGCTATTCCATACGGTGTGACACCATGCTCACCATAAACAGGGGCTAGTTGGGGAGGGGCGGGTTCGGCATGGCTCCGGGGCAGGCTGAGCGTCCGGTCGGTCATCAGATCGGTAAACTGTTTTCTG
>VXBL01009886.1:4309-24161 GCA_013400195.1 Aramus guarauna
TGGGGGCTTTTAGCATCCCCAGCCACCGCTGTCCCCAGGCGGGTCCCCGACCGGGGTGTGACGAAGCACGTACCTGCCCCAGGGAGGATGCCGGTACCGGGTACCCCTGCACCTGGCACCAACCCGGGCACAACGCCGACACCGGGCGTCACTCCTGGCACTCCTGGCACTCCTGGCACTCCGGCGACGCCGGGCACCCCACCTGGCACCCCTCCGACCCCGGCACCTGCAGAGAGAGGGGGTGAGGCAGCGTGGGGGTGACCCCCGTGTGATCCCCATACTCCAAGGGGATGATGTGCCCGGCGTGGGGTGCCCACCCCTGACGCCCCCCAGCTCCCCCCGGACCGGTCTGTGCCACGCCGGGGCTCCTGGGGAGGCCCCAGCTGCCCACCCGGCGGGCAGGGGGGCGGGCAGGGCTGCCTGCTGCGGGCTGCGCCGCGAGCGATGGGCTTCTCCGGCCGACTCACCGAATTTGGCTGCCTTCGCTGCTGCTTTTGCTGCTGCGGCCGGAACTCCGACCCCTGAGCGGAGACAGCAAGAGGGGGGTCAGTGTCCCCAGGGGTGCCCTCCAGCAATGCTGGGCAAAGCCCACCCCTCCCGCCTTGTCTGCAATCCCCCAAGGGATGGCCATGAGTTGATAGAGACCACCGAGGTCCTCCTCACGCCTGTCCTGCCCCAGACCTGCCCCCGCACCAGCCAGGCTGCCACCACCCGCCTTCCTCCTCCTCACCTGGGACACCTCCAATGCCGGGGGCCAGGCCGCCCACTCCAGGAACAAGACCACCCACGCCGGGAGCTAGACCACCTATACCAGGAGCCAGGCCACCCACGCCAGGAGCCAGGCCACCTGCTCCTGCAAGGAGAGAGGGAAGGATTGGGACTTCAGCTCAGGAAGAGAGGTGGTGGAAGGAGCTGGCGGAAAAGACATGGCAGGCTGGGGCAGGTGGGTGTGTGGGTGGATGGTGAGATGGGTGGATGGATGGATGGATGGATGGATGGAGAGAGAGATGGATGGATGGATGGATGGATGGATGGATGGATGGACAGATGGATACTGAGGTAGCTGGCTGGTTGGCTGGTGGTGTGGATGAGTGAGTAGAAGGGAGGGTGGATGGACTAATGCATGAGAAGGTGTATGGATGATGAACCTAGGACCGTCCATGCAGACTCGCTCTCTGGAAAGCACCCCGTGACACAGCCCGGACCTCATCCCACATACATCCTCTCTACAGAGAGCTCATCCCTCGCCCCGACCCACAGGGAACTGTGCGGTGCCAGGCCTCATTCCTGGCGAGGGGAGCAGCCTGGGGTGGGGAGGCAGCAGGAGACAGGACATGTGGGATAACCCTGGAGAGATCCCTGCTTACCGAACTTGGCTGCTTTAGCAGCTGCTTTGGCAGCAGCGGCGGCCGCTGGACCTCCAACTCCTGGGGGAGAGGGGGAGCGTGAGGGGCAGCAATGGGCCGTGGTGGCCATGCCAACATCCCCCAACCGGCACCGCTGGGGACATCCCGAGCATCCCTTTAGGCACCACCTCACCTGGTATGCCTGTGACCCCACCTGGCACCAGACCGGGCACGCCGACACCAGGCACACCAACTCCGGGCACGCCGACTCCGGGCACGCCAACTCCGGGCACACCGACTCCGGGCACGCCAACTCCGGGCACGCCAACTCCGGGCACACCGACTCCGGGCACACCGACTCCGGGCACACCGACACCGGGCACGCCGACTCCGGGCACGCCGACACCGGGCACGCCGACACCGGGCACGCGCCCTGCTCCTGCATTGAGGTTCAGGGATGTGGCCGAGCAGGCAGGCTTCGTAGGCAGGTGTCCCACCATCCACAGTGCCAGGGGTGCCCCCACCCTGCCCATTTGCAAGCATCCTTCCTCCCTCCCCAGGAAAGGATGGCGGTGACTCACCATACGCCGCGGCTTTTGCTGCAGCCTTCGCCGCGGCTGCCGCGGCTTCTGGGCCACCCACTGCAGGGACAGGAGGGAGAGAGTCAGGGGACGGGCGAAGCCAGCACCACCCCATCAGCTCGTGCCAGCCCACCCGCTCACCTCCAACACCAGGCACCACGCCGGGAACCCCAGCCACGCCGGGCACGCCGGGGACACCAGCGACGCCAGGGACACCAGGAACGCCAGGGACACCAGGAACGCCAGGAACACCGCCAATGCCGGGAACACCGACACCAGCTCCTGCAGGCAATGAGAGGCGAGAAGTTAGATCTCGTTGCAGCAACAGTTGAAAGGTGGGACCTTGTCATAGGTCTGCTGTCGTCGTCGAGGTGCCGCAGTGAGGACAGCACCCCACCGCCTCGTCCCAGAGTGTGCACAGTGGTGCAAGGGAGGGACTGGTCCCGTGTCTGCCAAAAGGCCCCAGCGAGGATGGTAAATCTGCTGTTGTAAAACAGAGGCTGGGAAGTCACCGACGCAGGGGACCATGATGATCCTCATCACCACGGGGGCTCCAGGTGGGACAGCATGCCCTGCAGCCAAACAGGCCACCGAGGAGAAGTGGCTGGTGGTCCCCAGGGCTGCGTGCCCTGGACCTGTTAGGGCTGTGTGCCCTGGACCCTGAGGGTAGTGGGAAGCTGCCCAGGGCAGTGACGACCTTGACCCGCTGGCACTCGTTAGTGCCGCAGGGACAAGCATCAGGTCACTTCTGGAAGGCCTGAGTGCCAGCGCGGTTGTCCCCATGGCCCCCTGCTTGGCAGGAGCCTGGCACCCCAGCACAGAGCACACACCCGTTAACCTGTCACTGCCAAATGTCTCCGTAAATCTCATCCTCCCCTGGGCACATGGTGGGACATTTTTCTATGTGATGTGGAAGAGAAATGGAAGACGTAGCCAGCAAGGGTCTAGCCCTCAAAGGAAAGGTGCCATCGAGCATGGCTGCTCCCAGGGGACTCCCGGGGCTCTGCAGTGAAGATGCAGGAGCAGGTCCTGGGACCTGGCCATGTAACCTCTGGCACTGCCTTTTGGAGCAGCACATGGATCCCCCAGCCCTGCGTGGGGCCTCAGGGCCACTTCTGCACATGGGGTCCCGGCTTCCCTGCTGCTTGGCCATGTCCCCCATCTGCTCTGGGCTCATCCCCTCCCTGGATGCTTCTCCATAATGAGCCAGGGAGAGGGACTGTTCATCAGGGAGGGTAGTGACAGGACAAGGGGCAATGAGTTTAAGCTGAAGGAGGGGAGATGGAGATGAGATGTGAGGCAGCAATCCTTCCCTGTGAGGGTGCTGAGGCCCTGGCCCAGGGTGCCCAGAGAAGCTGTGGCTGCCCCTGGCTCCCTGGCAGTGTTGAAGGCCAGGTTGGATGGGGCTTTGGGCAACCTGGGCTAGTGGAGGGTGTCCCTGCCCATGGCAGGGGTGGGACTGGGTTGGGTCTGGGGTCCCTTCCCACCCAAACCGTTCTACGATTCTGTGATTCTATGATCCCCAGGGGACACCCGCCTGCCTGGGGTCAGCCTGAGCGCCAGGGATGGAGAGGGTCAGCAGGGGTCCCCAGGGAGCTGCTGGGGAGCTCCTCGCACCCTGCAGCACCTACCGTACTTAGCTGCCTTTGCTGCTGCCGCCGCTGCCGCCGGCGTCCCGACTCCTGTGGATAAGGGAGAGAGGGAGCCTCAGCCACCAGCCCCCGAGCCCCCCGCAGAGCCGGGCAGTGGGGACAGGGCTCCTGGGAACAGTCACCTGCCACCCCGGGGACACCTCCGACACCGGGCACCAAGCCGGGGACACCGCCAACACCGGGCACGAGGCCTGGGACGAAGCCCACGCCGGGCAGCACCCCTGCACCTGGAGGGAAGCAGAGCGGTCAGACCCCCCCCCAAAAAACACCCCATGCCACTGGTGGGGACACGGTCTCCCCCGGTGTCACAGGAGGCTCCAGGGCACCTGGCTTCGAGGTGGGCTCTCCACACCTCCCAAACCAGCTGCTCAGGGGACCTGGGATGCACCCGGGATTGGGATTCCCAGCTCCCTACAGCCAACCCAGGGGACTGGAGCCCACCCAACCACCCAGGAGCCTGGGGACACCTGGGGTCCCCCAAGGCCATGGTTGTAAGTCCCAGCTGCTCCCGGGGCTGACATGTTTCCTCTGGATGCTCCAACGAGCAGATGTCTGCCGCTCGCTTTCCTCCCACAATAGAGCCAATGAGGGGAGCAGCCAACACGCGATCTGCATCACCAAGCACATCCCTCCACTAACGAATGATGGCTCGTTACAGACACCATCTCCCCAGACACCTTGCCAGAGCCTGGTACAGCAAACCCACGTCTCTTATGGAGAAACCACGCATGATGGGGACGTACTGCTCTGTGCTGGGCTGCTGCATTGCGAGGTGGCCAGCCAGCTGAAAAAGCACCTTTCTGCAAACCAGGCTTTGCTACACCCGAGCCCAGCTCTCCCAACAGGCTCCTGGAAGCTGCCCCTAAGGAGGCAAAGCCCCTCTGCAGCCTTGGGAGGGGGGGGTTGCACCTTGCTGCCTTCCACCTGCAAAAGCTGCTGGCTCAGCAGAGCGGCTTCACATCGCCCCGAGCTCCGGCGAGCAGCCACTGGAGCCGGGGCAGGGGTCTGGGGCTGGGACAGCACCCCAGGAGGTGGGACAGGGGGTGGCGGGGCAGGCGGTGAAGCCACACAGCCCCAGCACCAACACATGGTTCTTCTGTGCCCCAAGAGTGAGCCCGGCCCCGCAGGCAGCTGCCGGATCTGCCCGAGACAGCAGGGAACTCACCGAAAGCTCCTGCCTTTGCCGCTGCCTTCGCCGCTGCCGCTGCCGCTGCCGGCCCTCCAACTGCCGGGGTAGCAGGAGAGATCAGGGGTGCGGGACGGGAGGGGGTGACCCTCCCCAAGCCCCAGGGCTGAGCACCCCCATCCCCTCACCTCCGGCTCCTGGGACAACGCCGACACCGGGTACCACTCCGCCGACTCCCGGGATGCCGCCAACCCCGGGCAGGACACCGGCTCCTGCCACAGGGGAGAAGGGACCGTCAGCTCGGTGATGCAGGGACACGACCAGCCCCAGAGGGAGGGAGGGAGGGAGCAGCTGCCCCACTGGGGAGATGGGTGATGGATGTGCCCGCAGAGGGGAACTCACCATATTTAGCTGCTGCTTTCGCTGCTGCCGCCTGTGCTCCAACTCCTGGGGAAGGACATGGGCAGCCGCTGAGGTCCCGAGACCATTCCCACCTCAGCTCCCCCATCCCCACATCCCTGGGGACCAGCCCCTCCTCTCAGCATCCGCCCCCTCCCCTCTGGGAGGTGATGTTACCCCTCCAGGCTGTCCCTGGGGTGACATTGCCACCCTGGGGCCACCAGACAGCCGGGCAGTGCCCAACACCCCATCCCAGCACCGGCAAAGTGACCAGGGGTGCCTGGTCCTCCCGCCACACCCGTGCCAAGTCCCCCACCCTGGGAAGGGAGCGTACCTGTCCCGGTGGGGTACCCTGCCTTTCCTGCCCCGATGCCGGCTCCTATCCCGCCGGGCCCGAAGCCTGCAATCACAAACAGAAAAGCAAAGCCAGGTCAGGCACCGGACCTAGGAAGGGGGGCGAGGCAGACGGAGCAGCTCCCTCGGCCCACGGGATCTCCCCCGCCCTGGCGTCGAGGGATGCGTCAAGATGCCGGTTCAAACATCTCTGCCTGGAGCTGGCCGCGACTCGGGACGTGTCCTAGCAGAGAGCCAGCCAGCCAGCCGACCGCTGCCGGTGCCGCGGCGTGCCTGCAGATTAACGGCTCCCGGCCCCGCGGCGGACGCCAGGAGAGACGGGTCGTTCCCAGCTGGATCCACAGGCATCACGGCAAGGCAAGGCACGGGACCCCTGAGGGACCACCTCACCCTGGGAGCTGGATGCCCCTCGCACCGCCCCGGGGGTCAGTGGCCACGAGGCCACGGCAGCAGCCGGCAGAGCCACGAGGAGCTACTACCGCGGAGCGAGGGCTACGAGCACTCACCGTAGGGCAGCTTACCCGTGCTGTAGGGCAATCCATAGCCACCTGGAGAGGAGAGAAGGTGGCGGGTTAGCACCTGGCTGCCGGTGGCCGTGCCCCCTCTGCCCCGCGGTGTAGCCCCTCTCTGCCAGCCGGCTGTGCGGCACCAGCCCTCGGGGCTCCTTCCATCCGGATAGTAAATCCTCTGGGATACAACCCCCCATGACGGAGCCAGGCCAGGAGATGCTCTCCTCCATCACCTTGGCAGCAACGGCTCCAAAAAGAGCCGCCCGCTCTCAGCCCCGCGCCGAGGACTGTGGTGCCTGCAGCCGGTTTTGCAGGAGCCTCCCGTGACCCCGTTTTGGCAGGGGGGGTCCCCCGGGAGCCCCGCGGCAAGAGCTGTACCCAGCTGGCTGCACCAGGACCGGCTCCAAATGAAAGGTTTTAATTGGAATCAGGGCTCGGGAGCCTCTGCTGAAACGTGACCTTGTTAGGAGGTCGGCACGAAGGGACAGGGAGGAATTACGAGCAGGAACATCGCGGCCAGGGACCAGGGAAATGTCTCCTCGTGAAAGAGCAGGATCCCACCACTTGGGACGGCGCTGGGATGTCTGTGATGTGGCGGGGACCGTGCGCTTGGGAGCCGGCAGCGCTGAGCTCCCATCACTGCTGGCAGCGGCCTGAGGCGGGGTGATGGGCTGCCACATCCCCGATGGGGACTCCTCGAGCGGTGGAAGGTGTCTCACACAGCAAAAGCCCTCCCGCCACAGGGGGTTGCGGGCAGGGCGGGGATGCGGCTGCCTGCAGCCAGGACGGGATTGCTCATGGCAAAGCATCTCCTTGAGCGTGGGACATCGTCCCCTCCCGCCAGCCAGCATCTGGGGACCAGATTTCCCTCCACCCAGCCAGGCTGTCCCATCGTGTCCCACGCCAGCGCGGCGTTGCTGGAAGGCAGAGGCTTTCCAGGCTGCGGTGGCCCTGAGCCGTGCCAGGTGTCCCCCACCTTGGGGTCCCCCCGTGTCCATCCTGGGGCACCTCATCGGCACCTGTCTCACCCCAAAGCTGCAGAAGGGTCTGGCTCTGGGTGACACACGTGGAGGTGACTCCAAGGGTCAAGAGTCCAAGCCCTCTGGTCTCCCAGAGTTTTGCCGGGTCCAAGCCCAGCTCCCCAGCACCCCCAGCCAGATGCGAGAGCAGCCCCCCACCCCAGGGCTGTGTGCACCCATCCTGCACCAGCACAGGGATGCTGCCAGCACTGCCGGGGGGGCTCAGGGCTGATGGGTGCCCTGGCTGGCATGGAAAAGGCTTCACACAGACCGATGCCACCCCAACACGGCCAAGCACTGGGGAGCAGTCCCCGTCCCTACAGCATTGGGTGGGATCCTGATTTCTGCCACAGCTTCAGGCTGAGCCCCCAGCGAGCCGGGTGGTCCCAGGGCCACCTGAGCAGAGACAGCACTGAGCAGAAGCTGGCTGCAACATTTGGAGCAAATCATCCAAAAAGGAGACTTCCTACTGAAAACGTTATTTTCCCTGCTGTGCCCTTGTCCCCTTTCGACCCGAACCTGCTGCAGCTGGGACACAGCGTGGGGGACACAGGGATGTGGGGGAGCCCCTGGGTCTGCCTGCAGCATCAAACCGAGAGCCTCGACAGCCAGCCCAGCATGTAGCCGAGCCCTCAGAAGGGACAAACTATCATCCCCCACACACAAATATCATCCCCCACACACACCCCAGGAAGGACCAGGGTGCCAGGCAGCACCCAGCAACCAAAACCATAGCTGGGGACACCACCACTGTCCTGCTGGTCCCCACGGAAGGCGTGACGCACCGATGGGGCTCCCTGGCCAAGGGGATGGGTGTCCTCCCCTGATTTCTTTCACGAAGGCTCCCCACAAAGTGGGTCAGCCGGCAGCAGCGTCCCGTCCGGGCTGCGGGCCACTGGTGGGGCCGCCGCGGGATGGAGCCAGGCACGGCCGCGCCGTGCGCCGGCGGTTTGCTCCCCGCGCCGGGCACCCCATGAAAGGCGGTCTGGGGCCAGGCTGCGGCCAGGAGGCCAGACGGTATCCGATGGCGGCGGGGCTGAGTCGCCCTAACGAGCTGACTCTGCCTCCGCGGGAGGAAGCCGGAGCGGGCCAAGTATTTCTGCTGCTGTTTGCGGCAATGGGCCCCAGCGGGGGGAAACCGGCAGAGCTGCCAGGGGTGGCACCCATGCTGGGGTGGGACCTGCTCCCCGGGGGTGGGTTCCCCCCCCCAGGCTTTCCCGCCTGCAGCAAGTTGTTTCGGCGAGTGGGAAAACGCCGGTGGATCTACTCGCTCCCTGGCACCCCAGGGATGTGGGTTCCCACCCAGATCTGGCTGCCTGGCTGCACTCCTCCTCCTCCTCCTCCTCCTCCTCAGGGATGCTCTTGGGAGCAGTGAGCTGGCAGCGTGGCCCTTGGAGGGCACAGCACCCGGTGCTGGCTGCCTGGCACTGCCCGTGCTGCCGCTGTCCCTGCGTGGGCACGGCCGGCTGGGGACGGGTAGAGCTGGCCCCCGGCACAGGGCTGGGAGGTGGAGGACCCCACAGCAGCCCAGCCCGTGAACGGGGTGCTGAGCACCCCCACGCTTCCCTGGGCAGGGGCTGAGCCCCATCTGGGCACACAGTGGGGAGGGAGACCTGCCTGGAGCTCCATCCCCCACCTCCTGCCTGCTGCTGGTGGCCTTGGCTAGCGCTCCTTTGGCTAGCAATGCCCGGCACAGCCCCAGGAGCCACAGAAAGCAGACGGTCCCTGCAAGGGCTGTGCCTCGTGCCAGGAGCCGGCGGGGACAGCCCTGCGGTGGCCTGTCCCAGAGCAGGTGCCCATACCATGCTCTTTCCTTACCTTACGGCAGCCAAAGGCACAGCGTCATCCTCACGAGCTGGGGGCAAGACCAGCGGCAGCATCCAGGCAGCTGCCCGTGGGGCTGTGCTAGGCAGGGCTGCTGCTGGCCCCAGGCGCCCAGCACCCCTTGGCCTGTCCTGCTGTCCCGGGGCCAGCACTGGCACTGCCAGGTCCGGGGGACCCGGGGGCACCGCGGCTCTGCCCTGGGGATCGGCGGGTCCTTCTCCTGGCTCTGCTGGGGGTCCTTCACCCCTAGCCCCATTGGCTGTGGCAGCTTACCTGGGAGCTTAGGAGCTTTGATGGGATACCCCAGAGGGACACCGGGCTGCTGACCTCCAAAACCTCCCAGTCCTGCAAAGCCAACAGCAGACTCTCACCTGGAGCCTGCACCCAGGCTGCCACCAGTCCTTGCGAGGGGGGAGCGCCCCAGCACACCCCCGGAGAGGAGAGCGGGTGGCGTGGGGAGCCCTGAGGCATCTTCTGTCACGGGGAGGCCACGGCTGTGAGGAACAGGCTTGGAAAGGAAGAGAAGGACGGGCGAGAGAGACGGGACACTCACCAGGGATTCCTGCGAAGGCTCCTGCTCCTAGGCAGAAACACAAAAGCACCCGTGTGAGCCTCAGGGCCGGTCCTCGGGGTCCAAATTAGCCTGCGTGGGCTCAGCCGGAGGTCGGCTTTGCCTGCCCATGTGCCCCGTGGGGCTGCGACCCCAAAGGATGGGCTGGACCCAGCCCCGGCAGGAAGGGGATGAGAGCGGAGCTGGGGACAGCCCGACACCCGCCCTCCACCCCGACGTCCCCAGAGGATCGAGGGGACCTACCTGGAACTTTCGGCTTCACTCCAGCACCAGTGGGCACTCCGGGCAGCACCCCTACGCCAGGGAAGCGGACACCTGCGGCAGAGACCAGAGGGGCCAGGTGAGCACGGTGGGACACGGTGGTGTTGCTGGTACCCGAGACCCCTGCAGCCAGCTCCCAAATCCTTGTCACCCCATCTCTGGCTCAGCACTAACCCTTGTGCCCTGGGACAGCGTACCCTCATTCCCGGGGGCTTGCTGGGACCCCCGTGTGCCAACCTCCCCTCACCCCCCCCCAGGCAGAGCTGCCGGGGAAGGGTTTGCTCCAGCCCTGGGGCTGCCTGTGCTTCGCGGGGGCTGGGCTCCCCACGCAGGAGCTCGGGGTGCCTGCAGGGTACGTGGCACCCACGAGTGGGTCCATCTCGTGACCGCAAAGCACCAGCCCACGCCATGGTGTCGCCGAGGCTCTGTGCCCCAGCGATGTGCAGCGGCTTCGTGCAAGCTGGGGCTCTGTGGGGAGGGGGGGGTCGGGCCTGCTGAGCCCTGACCTTCCAGGGGAAACAGGCAGCACTTTGGCTTTGCAGTCCTTTGGGTTGGGCTTTGGTGTTGGGGTTTTTCTTTGTTTGTTTGTTTTTCCCTTTTACAAATGTCTTTCATTATAACTCACGCATTTTCAGACATGGAAAAGACATTCCTGACCAGCAACACACTTCTCCTTCTGACAATGTCGAAACATCTTGCTTTCACAAGTTTTCCTCCCCCAAATTACTTTGCAGTGAGGAATTCCTCTCCCCCCGCCACCTCCTCCCCCTCCTTCCCACGCCGCCTTTGGCTGGGCAAGCCGGCCCTGGCGTGCTCCGTGCGAGCTCCTCTCCCGGCGCGGATGCCGCCTGCTCCCGTGGAGCTTGGCAGGAGACCCCCGGAGATGCCAGGTCCCTCCGCCCTTGGCACGGTGGAAATGTCGCTACGGCCCCGGCAAAAGGGTTTGGAAACTGCAGGCAGCAGTGGTGGTGCAGGCAGGGAGTTAGGCAGGCAGGCAGCACGGGGCTGCACGCAGCCTTCGGCAGGGCAGGGCAGGCAAGGGAGACCTTACAACGCCCAGGCTGCTGCTGGCCACAAGGCTACCGACTCAACCCGGGGTGCTGGCACCGGGTGGGGACCCCCTTGGAGGTCGGGGCGCTGCTGGTAGGGTGGGGGACCCCCAGCTCACCTGCACCGGGGAGCACGCCACCCGGGAAAGCTCCAGGAATCCCAGCACCTGCCAGGCAAGAGAAAGGCAGGGATGAGCACCCGGCTGGAGCCGTTCCCCGTCCTGGCCCCCGGCTTTGGGGCCGTGCACCTACCTGGTACTTTGGGGGGTTTCCCTGCCGCGCCAACCCCGGGCTGCACCCCGCCCGGTACCACCGCACCTGCAGACAGCAGAGACCCCCTGAGCCCCGGACACCGGCTCCTGCCCACCCTGGCAGGCATGGGGACGAGTCTGCCCCAGGCTCAGCTATGCTGGGGACGAGGGCTATTTCCTACCTCCGGGGACCCCGAGGCCACCAGGACCACCAATTCCACCCACGCCACCAATGCCAGCACCTGGGGGTGTTGTAAAGAGGCGTGGACCAGCGTGAGATGCCACCGCTGGGTTACGGCTGTCCACGCGGGGCCAAAGGAAGGGACAAGCTCAGGACGGCTCTTGGGGGGGCGAGGGGGACACCCCGAGGCAGTACCAGGGATGGGTCCCCCAGTCCTGGGCACAAGGAGCAGGCAGCTCGGTGCTCTCCGCTTCTGGGGGCTCAGGTTTGCCCCTTGCCCAGCACACCAAGACGTGCCAGGGTCCCTCCGAATTGGTGGGGATCCCCGTGAGAGCAGCACCTCCCGCTTGCAGCCCCCCAGCTCCACGGGGAAAAGCTCTCCTAACCCAGGCTCCCAGGGGACACCCCGAGTCCCCGGGGGCTGCCTGAGCCCCAGCGTCGCCTTGCCCGACACCGTCACCTGTCCCAGCACCGTGTCGGACCCCCCCCCCAGCACTCACCAGCTTTCGCAGCAGCCTTGAGCGCAGCAGCAGCGGCAGCTCCTGGGAAGACGCCCCCGGGGAAGAGACCTGCAGCACCTGTGGGGTGAGAATAACCAGCGTGAGCACCCTCAAAAAGCAGCCGGCAAGAGGGTGTCCTGCCCTCCGTGCCGGCCACGGTGGGCGCAGGGGGTGGTGAGCCACGGGGGGGCTGCACGGCGGTGCCGGGGGGGGAGGCGTTAGGCTGGGCAAGGCGGTGGTAAGCAGGCACTGCCCTGTCCTGCACCCGCTTCTCCCTGCACCCCCCCAAACTCCTGCTCCCCTCCACATCCCACCCATCACCACCTGGGGCACCCTGTGGTGTCACCCGGGGGTGACATGCCGGCCACATGCAGGCGCTGTCCCTCTGCTGCAGACCCCGTGGGGACCCCAGGTCCCTCCTCGCCTATCGCTTGCTTGGGGTCACCCAGCCATGGCTGATGCCGTGACGTTGGGGGACCGCAGGGCTGCCTGTTGGTGGCCGCCAGGCCCTCAGGTCTGGGAAGGGCGCCCAGCCCAGATGGGACCCACCAGGCAGGTCACCGAGAGCATCCGATGGGGACAAGCCACATGCTGTCCCCGAGGTGGGTCTCTGGGGACGTCGCCCCGGGGACAATCCGGAGCGGGGCCGGCCGGTGGTCTGTGCTCACCTGGCTGCAGACCAAGCGGGCCAAGTCCCCCGAGACCTGCGACCCCTGGAAAGAGAATTGGGGTGAGGCGGGAGGGGATGGCCGGGGCCAGAGGAGCGGGAGCATCCCGCTTGCACCATGCCCATAGCACGGGAGCACGGCCCGGGGATGGGCACGGGGACAGGTGACAAACGTTCCCCGCCGGCATCCGGGTCTCCCATCCCGTCCCTTCCTGCCTCGCCTGCCCCCCACCCCGCCGGGCCACAAGGGGACGGAGCCGAAATGTTTATGGCTGAGGAATGAGTCCCTCCGGCTCCGGCCAGCGCTGCCTTCCAACATCTGGGGCTAATCAGCCCTCGCTCCCTCCAGGCGCAAATTCCACTGCCTTTGGCTCAGGGCGCGGACACCGCTCCGGCTGGGGCTTCGCGGCCGCGCCGTGTTTGGTTTTAATTACGCCGAAATAAAGGGCCTTGTTTTTCTTTCCACGAGCTGAAATCTGAGTAAATGGAGGTTGCCGGCCCCTGTCTCGGGCTGGTGCTCCCGCCGCGCAGACGGGCTGGCTCGGGGGGCCGGGGGTGTGCAGTGTCCCCCCGCCCCGGGGCACAGCAGGTGGGCAGGGAGGGGGAGACCTGGGTATCACCTAATCTCTCCCCAGCCCTCAGTGGGCACCGGGCATCTCCGCTGGCACCAGCTTTGCTCCCTGTACATCCGGTCCCTGCTGCCCCAGCACCACCCAGCCGTGCTCAGCACCTCCCTGCCGTGCCTCAGGCTCGGTGCCCTCAGGCTCTGCATCCTCCTTGCCAGCATCCCATCTCTCTCCCGGTGACGTCCCCTCTCGCCCCCTCATTTCTAGGCCAGCGTGGGCTGCAGGAGCCCCAGCAAAGCTGCTCGGCCACGAAGGCAGGCAGGGGACGTGCTGCCAGCTTTCCGCAGGCTCCGGCTCCCGGGAGGGCTGAGCAAGCGTTACCCAGCTTTGCATCTTCCCGAGGAGCTTTGGCACAGGTTTTCAGGCAGCAAGCACCCCAAAAGGGCGGTCCGTGGGGGCCGGAGAGGAGCGGGCAGCGTGCCGAAGCAGGGGACGACGGGGGAAGGCTGCCTTGAGGCTGTGGGGGCTGGGTGGGGGTTAGTGTGGCAGGGCAGGGCAGAAAGTGCTGGCTGCTGCGTGCCTTGGCCATGGGGGTGCCCAGGCTGGGGGGGGTCCCCTTGGCCACGTGGGAGAAACAGGAGGGCAACAGAGGCTGGGAAAAATCCTGGCCACTGGCACGGCCGGAGCTGGTGGCAGAGCCAAGGAAAGGCTTCTTACCTGGTTTGAGAGGTTTTCCTCCAGCCCCGAGTCCTAGGGGAGAGCGAGTGGAGGGGGGTCAGAGCCATCCTTCCTCCAAGCATCCCCCGAGGGGGGGACACACCGTGTGGGACGCAGCCAGCCTCATGGCAGACCCTGTGCCCCCCCTCAAGGCAGCTCTGCCAGGGGTGCTGCCCCCCTCCCCATCCCAGCACAGCCTGGCCAAAGGGTCCCAGCACTCACCTGCTCCCAAACCTCCAATCCCAGCACCTGCGAGCGACAGCACAGTCTTAGCACCCATCCCTGTGAGCACCCACCACCCACGCCAGGCTCCAGGGGTCCATGGGGAGGCAGAGAGGGTCACAAGGGTGCAAGGGGATGGGGCATCCCCCCCTGGGATGACCTCACGCTTTTGGCTGAAGCGCAGGGGACAGGCTGTGACCTCTGAGCACCTCCCGTGGCCAGGGCTGGGCAGGCTGTAGGTGCCAGCCCTGGGCTAGTGACCCCCAGCGTAAGCCTGGCACTGCTACCCAGTGCTGTTCCCATGCCACGGGGCTGGCACGGGGACAGGGGACAGCCACCCAGGGCTGAGCGGCCAGACAGGGTGTCCCCATGTCCCCTGATCCTGCCTAGCAGGTCCCCAGCCTTCCGTGCTGCCTCCGAGGTACCTGGGGACCTCCCAGGTACCTGCCCCATCCCTGCAAGCAGGGTGATGCCCCCTCAATGCTGCCTGAACCCCCTTACCTGGGAAGAAGCCTGCTCCTGGGACTCCCCCTCCCGGGATAGCACCAGGGACCCCTGGAAGAGAGAAGAGTCTCGTTAAAATCCCCACAGGGATCCAAGTGCATCCAGCATGTTGGGGCAGGAGGCACCTCCTGGGATGGGGAGCTGCTCCCTGCGGAGGGGGTGGGATGCAGAGCCCCGGGGTGGGGGGTCAAGGCCAGGTCCCTGCCTTTCCTTGCACACCCCTGTCTCCCCAGGGTCTGGAGGTGCCCCAGCCAGGAGCCGGGGAGGGCGTCTTGGAGAGATGTCAGCAGGACTTGGTCCTGCACGGGAGGGAGGGACACGGGGCTGGCATGGAGCAGGCCTGGCTGGTGTCTGGCTCTGCTTCCCAAAACCTGTCCCGTACCACAGCCAGCGCCATCTCCATCACCTCCGGCTTCACGTGGCTCTGGGGGGACGGGTCCAGGCATGGTCATGCATGGTGCGGTCAGGCTGCCCCAGTTCATCCCCGCAGCCCACACTGGTCCCAGCCAAGCCTGAGCATGCTTGGCTGTGGCTGCCCCATGCCCATGCTGCCTGCGCTGCCTTGCGCTGCCTGCTGAGCTGCCAGCGGGCAAAGCCAGCTCAGGCCAGCAGCACTGGAGTGTTGGACTGGGGGAACAGTGCTGAGACCCCCCGATTCTCCCTGTGTCCCTCTGCCCGTCTCTGCGAAGCTGAGCTAAGCACCCAGGTCCCTCTGCTTTCCAGGATACCTGGGGCTCATGCTCAGAGGTTGTGCTCAGGCACCACGGCAAGGTTTTTTTGGCTGGTTTGGACCCTTGCAAAGGTCTGTCTCCTGCAGACCACCAGGCAGCCATCACCTGGATGGTCCCCCCTGCTCCATCAGGGCCGTGGCTGGGGTGGAGGTTTGCAGGTGGGTTCATGGCACAAGGAGGCTGCAATGCAGAGGGATGCTCCGCTTTTGCCTGGAGCATCTTTTTGGCACTGAGGAAGCTGCCGTGGGATTTGCGGGATGGCTGGCAGGGCTTGCAGTGAGGCTGTCAGGAGGTTTTGGGGGTTGCCAGAGGCAAGTGCAGGGCTGCTGTGGTCAGCACCCCCGTGGCAAGCTGCACCCAGCTCTCCTGCCTGCTCTGGGCAGAGGGGATGGAGTTCAGGGTGGGTGGGCACTGGGGACCCTGCGGTGGCATGGCTGGGACCTGAGGACCCACTGTCCTGCTCCGAGACTGCAGTGACCTCCCCAGCACCCTGGCCGGGGTGGGGGGACCTGGCACCCCCCAGGAGCTGGGTCCATGCAGTGGCACAGCCCTGGCAACACCAGCATGGGCTGGGCAGGGTAGCCAGCGCAGGCAGCGCCAGGCAGGTGGCAGAGGTGGCACGCCACAGCGAGGGACACATTGCGCTGCACGTTTCTTCTCCATCTCAGATGTGGCACAAACTCTGTGCCCCGCAGCCCCCTGCTTCGTGTCCCCCACCACTCAGGGCACCTGCGATGGACCCCCCCAGCCCAGCCGCACACAGAGACCGGGTGTCAGGATGCACCCACACGCGTGTCTGCACACACACACACGTGCAAGAGGGGTATCAGGCTGTGTGTGTACGGGAGACGTTGGGACACAGGCACCGGCAGGACACACACCCGCAAACCCATCCGGGTGCACACACAGGCAGAGGACCCATGCCAGGATCCGTCACGCAGCCCCCACGTGCCCCAGCGATGCCGAAAAGCGGGGCTCAGCCCCGTGCCCCCCAAAACCACCTGCCAGGGCCCTGCTGGGGCCGAATCCAGCCCTGGAGCAGCTGATGTCCCTTGGAGTGGAGGGGACACGCGCTCGGTCATCGCTCCAGACGGCCGGCTCACCCCTCTGGCACGGCACAGCCCGGCCCGGCTGCCGGCCAGGGCTTTACAGAGCGGCTCCTTTTCCCGGCACATTCCCCCGCCTACTCCCGCACCCGCACCCCCCCAGCCTGGAAAAACAAATCCCAACTTCTTGCTTGTTTCCAAACAAACTCTTGAGCGTCCACACATCGCCCGTCCTCCCCCACCCGCCCTGCCGGGAGGGGACACCCACCGCCACGGGAGTGAGAGCCGGTGGGATGGCCAGGAGCTGCCCAGGGACCCCCATGCCCAGGGCCAGCGACCGTCCCCCACTAAGCAGGAGGGTCCCTGCTGCGTTCAGCCCCCATGGTGCTGCTCCCCAGCCTCAGCCCCCCTCGGCCAGGCAAGGTGCTGGGGTGATGCCAGGCACTCAGGGACCAGGGCTGAGCTCCCCCATCCCTCTGTCCCCCTGTGCCAGCGCTGCCTGGCAGAGACCCCCAGGGAAGCTGGGACAAGGCAGGATGGCTCAGAGCCTTCCTGGGTGCGTGGGGACCCTCGGAAGGTCCAGGTGACACCTGCCCGCAGCCACGGCCGCCGTGCTCAGCCCTTCATCGGTGTCACCCTCCTGGGCACCGGGGACCCTGGTTGGGGGGGTCCCGCAGGGGTGTCACTGTCACTGCCCCCTCCCCGGGCATCCCCTAGGCACCACGCCAGGGCTGCGGTGCTGTGCCCACCCATGTGCCTCGTGGCAGGTCTGCACCTTTCGGAGCATTACAGAGGATGTGCCAGCTCATCAACCATCCTCATGCCCAGATCAGGAGGCAGAGGGGTCAGCAAGCTTTGGCAAGAGCCTGGGGGGCGGGGGGGGGACAGTGGGATGGCCAGGGTGGGGATGCCGCGTGGCTTTGGGAGCCGAGGCTTTCGCTCAGGAGCATCGCAGGAGGCTGCTCCTCCGTGCTGCCCAGCTCTGATGCCAAGTGAACGCGGCCAGCTCCGCACTTCTCTTGAAGCTCTTTTAGAAGCTGCCTTGGTGCCGGCAGAGCCAGGCTCATCCCGATGGGAGGCAGTGCCCGGTGCGGGTGCTGCCAGGGGGCACGGAGGGCTCTGACCTGCTCGGCTCTCCACCTGAGGACCAGCCTCAAGCAGCCAAATTCGCCCCAGCATCACCAGTCCCACCCATAGCCTGCACCACCGCGGCTCAGGTGTTGACGGCAGCCCACGCGCTCAGCACCGGCTACACCGTGGGCTGCCCGAGGCCACACCGGGCTACAGCAATGACTACAGCATCACTCTCCGGCCGGTCCTTCCCCAGCCCTCTCCTTCCCCAGCCTCAGGGGCAGGATCCCACAGCCCAGCTCGGGGTCTGCTCCTCAGCACGGCGTGCCCCCCCTTGGCCTCTCCATCCCGCATTCCTTTAGTGCATCGGGGAAGGGGAAACTGAGTCACCGGCCTCCCAGCACTGAAGGAGCTCTGCGCTGCCTCTGCGGCTGGTTAGAGCCTGCCGGGACTTGGGAAGGGGGTTTCTCCTGTCTCCAGCCTGGCTGTAAGCCTGCAGAGCAGGGGGCTGGCCCCCAGCACCCCAGCACCCACCCTGGGGCTGTCTTCTCAAGCCAGGGGCTGGAGAATTTGCACCCACATGTGCAGACCCACTGTGGTAGGGGTTAAGCCCCGGAGGTCCGCCGGATCTGGTGTGGAGCCTTATTTATAGAAATTGGACATTTTGTTCCATAGCTCTGTACCACAGGTCACTATTTGCAATATCCGCACTATTCTATCACCTGCGCTACTTTGGATTGACCACTGTTTGCATCATCTGCACCATTTCTACCTGCATCACTGCTTGCAGCTTGCTTTGCAAGCCAGAACTACAGATGTTTTCTCTATTTGACAGTTTATTTTCCCCTCCTTTTGAGACCGAGACCGGGATCCACCACAGGACACGAGCTCACACCCTCTCAGGGCAGCCAAACCTCAGACCCGCCAGCAGACCTCGCTGCCCTCCCTGCGCCCGTGGGCGACCGCTCCCGGAGGAGGCTCAGCGTGCAACCGCCGCAGATATTTCCCCTCTTCCCTCATGCTGCTGCTTGCTTTTTCTTGGGAGAATTGGTTTTGGAAACATGCGGTCTCCAAGCAACTTTGAAGCCATGTTGCATCCCAGCTCGCGCTCCCTGGTAGCAGCTCGGGGAGGAGCAGGGGGGGCACCCTGGCTCCTCTCCAGCCCCCCGAGGCTTCAGCTTTCATCTCCGAGCGCTGGCAGACAAGCTGCACCCTGCAAGTTGTTTGCAGAGGGAGCAGCCCCGGCAGGCTGGTGCCTCGGGGAGGTGCCTGGCTGGGAAGGGGAGATGCCATCCCAGCCCTACGACCAAGCACTACTGGCCCCGGAGGCACCTTGGGGACTCTGGGTGTCCTCGGAGGGTCTCCACGGTGCCTGGGCTGGGATGGCAGCACCGCCGGTGCCAGCCTTTCTGCACCCACCCGAGCTGTCCCCGTGGTCCCAGAGCCTGCAGGGCTGGGACCCCCGGGGTCCCTCTTGTCCCTCTGAGGGTGTTGTTCCCAGGGGATCCCTGTGCTCCAGCCCTGAGGGATGGATGGAAGCCCTGAGGGACGGATGCCCCGCTCCAAACACTGGGACATGCTCCACTTGCCACCTTTTAGGGAAACAGACGGCAGCTTCCCCACGCAGCAGCCTGGATCCGGCCATGCATGTGCCCGCAGTGCCCAGTACAGCTCTGCTCCCTTGGGCGGTGCAGAGCAGCAGGGGCTGATCCTGACCCACTGCCGGGAGCTTCCCGAGTACCATTGGCTGCTGCAAGCCCAGGGCTCAGCCCCTCGGCAGGGTCACTGCTCTGAGAGGGACAGTCTGTGTGCGCAGGGGGGCTCCCCCCTTTTTCCCCTCGACCCTGGGATCTCTCCAGGGTCCCTTTCCTGCCAGGCTGGTTTGGAGCTGCACTGACCGCGGGTGCTGGAGGATGCTGCTCTGAGCCATCTCCAGGTGGGTGCACACCAGAGCACCCTCGCGTGCCCCCCCGCCCCATGCCACCGGCCGTGCCTCTGTCCCAGCTCAGTCCCCGAGGGCTGGCAGGGCAGGGAGCACGGCTGAGCCTGCCCCGTGCCACGCAGCACACCAGAGACACTGCGCACCCCTCCATGGGGAAGTGTTCCCTGCTGTCCCCATCAGCACTGGGACCACCTCCAGGGCTAGGGCTACCTCCTCTCGGAGCAGCTTCCCAAACCAGCAAACACCCCTGGAGACTGAGCCGGGGACCGGAGTGGGGCCAACAGCCCCAAACTGCTCAGAAATTGCTGCAGGATCTCACCCCGGGGCCAAAGTCCTCCGGAGACTTTCCCAGCTGGCCACTGCTTTTGACCTGGCGAGCAAAGCCACCACGGCTCAGCAAGCCAGCAGAGAGCATCACTGCTGGGGATGGAGAGCGCCCAGGACTGAGCTGCATCCCATCAGGGATGGCACCTTGACCCCGAGCTGCAGGTCAGGCCCAGGATCAGGCACCGACAGCGGCTCGGCTTTACAGGCAGCTGCCTGGCTTGGCACCTCTCCAGGGTCTCTCTGCCTGCACGGCTGGGGACAGACCAGCCCGTGGTCGGGGTCCCGGGAGCCCCCCGCGTCGGGGCAGAGCAGGGAGCTGCAGGGCGCTGGCAGATGATGCTGTGGGCTGTGGAGAGCAGCCCTGAGGACTCTGCCCCGAGCAAGGGGTGTCCCAGCCTGCAGCCGCCTGCTGCCGCACGCAGCTCTGGCACTGCCC
>VXBL01009886.1:27674-57513 GCA_013400195.1 Aramus guarauna
GAATTCATCTCCGCGCTGTTGACAGTGTTGTCATGGGAAACGGCGCTCGCTAACGGGGTGTGATGGGGCTTTACGGTGACTGCGCGGGAGCGCTCGGGATGTGCTCAAAGGAAAGGTATGTGCGAGGGGCAGATCACAGAAACACCAGTGGAAGAGGCCCTTGAGGTGTCCGGCACCGGCACTGGCTCCCAGCAGCAGCATCACCACTCAGGGTGGTCTCGGCTGCAAATCCTCAGGGATGGGGATCCCCCACCTCTCCGAGGACCTGTCCTGGGGCTGTGCCACCCTCCTGGGGAAGAAATTTTCCTGATCTGGACCTAAGATGTATTTGCAGCTGGGGATATCCTGAAATGCCCTGGGAAGCTTTGCTCTGCATCAGCTCGAGAGAGAAGATGCGGAGAGGAGACGTGCCGTGCAGGTGATGATGGAGAAAGGGCCCAGTGCTCTGCGTTTGGGTGCGGACATGCCGCATGCGGGGCTGTTAAAACACTGACATCTCTTCTGAGGACCTCTGGTTACCCCGAGCGTAGTCCAAGGACGGGGTCTCCATCTCTCACTCCCCTGTGCATCCCATCCCATCAGCCCCATGTGTTCAAAGCCCCCGCGTGCAGCTCCCGCCGCAGCCCCATGGGACATCCACCTGGCACCCGCCCCGCGCAGCCGAGGGAGCCGTCCCATCCCCGGCATGAGGCTGGAAGCCATCACAGAGACCATCATGAGCGGGATCTTCTCAGCTATCCCCACGTACGCTCAACGTTTCTCAAAGCACAAGGGCGTTGCCAGCGCTGTGGGGGCTGTCCGGGGCTTAGGCAGCCTCTCCCCGCCAGCGCCGATTGCTGGCAGGTCCCATCGTACGTGTGTCTGTTGGGTTTGATTGAGTAACTAACGAGGCTCGTGTGACCCCAGCCGTACCCCGCCCAATCTTAACTTTCCATTAGCTCTTCTTTCTCTGGCAGTTGCTTCCCACGGTTGTTACGGGAAGAGGTTTTGCCAACACAAGGATGCTGCTCAGGGGGACCAGTGCTGGAGCTGCAGCCACGTGCGATGGCGGGATGGTCATCTTTGGTGTGACCGACCAAAACAGCATCATTCTCCTGTGGCCACGGAGGGACCCCGAGATCTCTCAGGAACGTTTGTGACCGATGGAGATGCCATCCCCAGTCCCTAGGCGAGACGCCTAACCCAGGCCCCTGATTTCTGCCATGCATGAACAACCAGGAGATGTTTGTGATGGTGCCTTCTCTGCAGGCTTTGCCTCTCTTTCTCAGCCTCTCCCCTTACCCTCCCCTGCAGGCAAGCAGCTCTCCTTCTGCTAAGAAGACACGTGGATGTGCAGTACCCGTGAGTCTCAGGTTGCGTTATGAGTGGTGCAGCCCTGGGACAGAAGTGGTGGGATCTCCATCCTTGGACATGTTCAAAGCATGCCCAGACAAGGCCCTGAGCAGCCTGACCCAGCTTTGGAGTCCTAACTTGCTTAGGGGCTGGGCTGGAGACCTCTAGACATCCCTCTCAACCTAAATCCTTCCATGATTTATGTTGAATTCTCTTTGGTGTTTATGCAGTTCTGGGAAGCCTTCAGTGATGTATCGTTGAACCGTTATAATCCGATACTGGCCAAGGAGGGATTTAGTGGTCCTGGCTCCATACATCTCATTCACATTGTCCTTCTCAAGGACAGATGAACATCTGCTGCTGATAGGTAACTCCAGGCCATGGTGTAGCCCCACTCCCAGCTCGGGTGTGGAACTTCTCCTCTGCCTGCTCCATCCCCACTGCTGGGGATGTTCGGGCAGATCTTTCGAGTGGCTGTTTTCGTGCTTCTCCGGGTTGCTCGCAAGCTTTCCAAGTGTTGATTAAAAGGTACCATCGCTACAAAACATGCTGTGCCTGGGTGGATGTAGCTTTCAGCAACTGAAACACAGTGTTTACTGGAACGCGCCACGGTCGTTCTCGGTCAGGACTGATTCCCTGCCAGATGTCAGCTCTGACCCCCAGCAGTTTCGGCAGTAGAGCCGCTTAAAAATTGGAAGATTGTTTTGTATTCTTGAAAGAAAAAAAAAAAAAGAGGGTATGTTTATTATGAAGATATTGCTTTTCACTGCCTGCGTACTCTGAAATGGCCAAAGCGTGTTCAAAGAGACTTTCCTTTAAAATCGCCTTTGTGTGGAGACCAAGGCTGGAAAATATCAACCCAGAAGGGGAAAACTAAAGCAAGTTGTGGGCAACCGAGCGCAGAGATGTAACTGGTAACGCTCAGCCAGAACATGAACTTTAGACACTGCCTGTGCTCCAGTTTGTGTCTGCAGCACAGAGGGGCCCTAAGGAAAAGGCGGTGGAGCTCTATTATCTCGCAGCCAGATCCTTGTGGTGTTGAGGGGAAACATATAGCAGGCAGGGCTGGGCTGTCTCCCTCCCCTCCCAATGCACCCTGCAAATGCCAGTCGATGGCTCCCAGAGCCCTGATAATCCCGAGCATGAGTCAGAGCCCAAAAATCAAGAGCAGAGCTTCAAATTAAGAATTATTAAGAAAAAAAAGCACATGCTGGGTACGGTTTCTCGTGTTCTGCTTTTTAAGCCATAAGGTTTATGCCTCCAGCTTTTCTATGCATCCAGAAGGGCTTAGCATTTTCCTTTCAGCAAAGTGAAATCTGAGTCTCCCCCAGGCCCATGACTCCAGGAGATGGGGATTAAAAAACCTGCAAGGCGAGTGATGCATTCGCTAATGGCAACAAGGCTGTGGATCCACAGAGGCAGCGCCCTGGGGATGTGCTTTCCAAAAAGTCCCTTTGCAGGGAACTGTAACTCCCCACCGAGGCTGGAGGACACCGGCCCATCCTGCTTCATGGTGACCTGGAGGCGGGGAGGGACCAGATCAGCCATGGGGTGACCTTGAGAGAAGTTCCCCGTGCCAAAATGCTTGTCAAAGGAGGGGGTTTGGTTCAGCAGTAATCTCCAGCCTTCTTGTCTGACTCCCAAAGAGGCACCCGCAATCCTGAGATCTGGCATTTTGTGATCTCCTTGCTGGGAAATGACAGAAATCCTCCAAAAAGCTAAAAATGTGCATTGCAGCAGGGCTACGTGCTGACTGGTGGCTCGGTCCCTCTGCCACCCTCCCTGGGCTGCCCAGGGACCTGCAGGGTTCCCCCGTTATTTTTCCCCTTGGGAAGGCGCCCGCTGCTGTGCAGGGTGGTTGAGCACAGCTGGTCCAGCTCTGCCCAGGCAACTGGAAATGTGACCGTGGGGTTTAATGGCTCTAACAAAATAATATGGTGAGGAACCTGGAGAAGCGATGGACGGTCATGGGTCTGCGGGACAGCCACGTTGGGGGGCTTTGCGCAGCGATGTTGGTGTGGGGACAGGAGGAGAGGGCAGAGGGGGCCAGGAGGTGGTCTGAGAAGGTGGCTGGACTAAGGCAAGGAGAGCTGGAGCAGGGCTTGCAGCCGGCAGCCAACTGGTGTGACCTGCAGCAAGGAGGTCCCAGCTGGCACTGCTGGTTGAGGTGTCTGCAGCAGCAAAGGGACTGTCAATGCAGGAGAGAGTTAAGGGGCCAAGGAGGGTTGGGGACCCAGGCACCAAAATCAGGGTAAAGCTGGAAAAGGAGAGCACCATGGAGGGATGAGGAGAGGGATGGGTGGCCCGGTGTTGCAGAGCAGTGACCAAGGAGGAGATACTGGTGTGGTCCAACATGGGAGAGTGAAGAGGAGAGGTCAAACGCCATGCAGGATGGAAGGGTCCAGGTCTCAGAGCTGGGAACTGAGGGAATGAGAAGGGCTGAGACCTTGTGACAGAGGGACAGCATGCCAGAAACAGCAGAAGGGTCAGGGTCTGAGCAAGGGCTGGTGACACCAAGGCAGGGGTGATGGTGGGAAGCGGGGGCTGAAGTTCCTGCGTGAGCTGAGCTGGGGTTACAGATATCAGGGATGGGAGCTGCAACAGGCCAGAGGAGGTATGGAGGTCCCTGGTGGGAGCAGGATCACATTTCATCCCAGCACCAGCCAGGACTTCCTCACACCTCCTGGGGCTCCTCCAGAGCTACATCCCTGCAAGACTCTTCCAGTGAGTTTCTGGCCGTCTCCAGCCCGTTCTACTTGAGTCAATGCTGTTCTTCAGTCTTTTGCCCTCAGCAGCAGCAGCAGCAACCAGATCCTCCTGCAGACAGGCTCTTCCCAGCCCATCCTGGCTGCCTTTCCCCATGGCTGTGGGGCAGTTGGCCAGCAATGGTCCCGCTCTTCTGCAGCTAGTGACTGTGCTGGAAACATCCCGCCCGACATGTCCCCAGCCCATGTTTCCCTCTGAGTGTCTGCTCTGTGGGACGGGACAGGACGGGAAGGAGGACCCCAGCCAGTTTGCCATCAGGCTGCAGACCCCCACGTCTCCAGACCACCACCGATGCTGGCACAGTCAGGAGGGATCATGTTGAGGAGCTGCCCCTCTATCCCTCCCAGGGATGTATGAAGGCTAATCCAGAGCCTCTTCTTGCTATCACCTCCATCTCCAGGAGAAGGTGGGTGACAGGCAGGCTGGCAAGAGCCCTTGGGCAGCACACACTGCATTTTTGGGGATGCTTGACTGAATTGCTTCTCTCTTTCCACCAAGCCCCACTGTAGGTGTCGGCTTCCCAGGAGAAGCCATGACTTTGTCTGTCCGTTGGGGTTTGGCTCCCCTCCCGAAAAGCCCTGTGAGCCGCTGCCCAGACCTGGCAGGTCTCAACGTCCTTCAGTTCCCACCGGCTTGTCTGGGCTGAGGAGCGAGCCCCAAAACACAGCCCCCCGGGAGGGATCAGCCGTTCGCCGTGCAGTCTGGCAGCGAGCTCCAGCACAAGCGAAGCCCTGGCCCTCCACCAACGCACGCTGTTTCCTCCCGGCAGGCTGGCCAAAAGGAGTCAGATGAGGACATGAGAGGAGCCGGGAGTGCAGGCAGGCGTAGGGGAAGCAGGGGGTAACGGAGGGCACTGGGCTGGGTTCGGCAGCTGGATGGTGCCGGGGATAACCCTCGCTGAACGGGACTGGGAATTGATGCTGGTGGGTCCTGCTGCCGGCCGCGCAGCTTGTCTCCTCCTCCAGGTTTTGGGATGTCTCTGTTTCGGTCCTTCTCCAGGGTCCATCAGCAGCCCCTGGTGTTTGGGGCATTTCTCTAGGGCCAGAACTTCCTCACTTTCAGATACAGACAACCCATTTACCTCCAAATTCTCCCTCTGCTCAGGGTCACAACCATCACTAAACTTTCCTCCCAGCCTCAAAGTTTCATCTGTCACCTCCAACAATGGTGACCATCCCTCAAGTCCTTCATTCCTGCTGAGATAACAGAGCCTTCACTGTCCTCGTCTCTTTTATTCCCGGCAGCAGGGTCTGAACAGAGACAATTCGTCCTGCCACGTGCTCCTGCAAGCTGGTGTTTGAAACACCCGCCCCCATGGTGTGAGTACCCTGGCATCAGCCACGTACCGAAAACAGGAGCTGTTTGCCTCAGGGATGTGCATGGATGAAGCTCTTGGACGGCTTTCAAGTTCTCCTCTGCTCTGCCACCCAGATCCTGTGGCCCACAGTAATGCTCTGGCTTAACTCGGCCAATTAAGACGTCATTTGTAAGTAGAACATGGATAATATTTCAATTTAATTAATACTTTTTTTACTGCAAAATGTTGCCTCAGGCCAGGTGAGCTGCTTGCTGAAGAGGCTTCAGACAAAAAGAATAGTGATGAAATATTTCACCATTTCAAAGCAAAATTTGGGGGATTTCTCATTCAAGCATGGAGCTGGGTTATATTTCATGGCTGAACAAATAAAGCAAACCCAGCCATCGCGTTTCAGACTGAAAGAAGCATTTCACTTTGAATCCAAATTATTAGGGATTTAGTTTTGATTTCAGGGATAGAAATCACAGAAATCTTTGCTCGTTGGAAATGTTGAAGGTGTTTCCCAGTCCTGGAGATGCCCCAGTGCCAGATCTGGGGAGCCCCAGCCTGGGCAGATGAAGGGACGTTTTGCTCTGCCGTGGTTTCAGGAAGGTCCCATGTGCCCCTGTGGGCAGACGTGATGGGTGAGCGGCCACGCGTCCATCTCATCCATCACCGAGGGGTGAGAGGCAGACGCCGTAGGGCCAAGGTCACCCCGCTGCTGTCGTGCGTTACTCCAGCTGGATGCAAAGAGCATCCAAATGCAAATGCAAAGAGCAAAGTCCCAGCAAAACGAGAGTAAAGGAGAAACAGCCACACAGTGAATTTCCCCAGGGACTAATGCACGAGAACATCCTCTGTATCAACATCATATTCATCAGTTTTTCAGGTCTAGTTCCTCAAAACTTTCAAGGGTAAATGCAGGGAATGTTTGGCCAAGCCCCTCCAGACGTGCCGGGAGCAGGCAGTGCCCTCGGGCGAAAGCATCTTCTCCCCGAGCTGAGCGGGGGCTGCCTGGCAGAGGGAGCGGGCTGCGCCGATGACGTGCCCTGCCATCTCTGCTGTAGCTGCTTTTCCTCGCAGCACTTCACAACTCAGCACTCTCGAGTTAATTAGAGAACCATATGCCCCTTTCTCGCACATCATAAAAGCGTGTGTTTAGAGCCGGGTGATAAAAGGGAGCATTAGTCTGGGTCACTGCAAGGCTCTGATCTCAGCTCAGCTCCGCACACTGCCTTGCTCTTCTGGACTGCTCTCAGACCAGGTGGAAACGATGTTTGAGTCCATCTGAACTCGCTTTCCTGCCAGCTTGCTTGAGAGACTACCAAGTATTTTACAGCTCTCTCCCAGGCACGGATTGTTCTCTAACATCCTCCTACAGCCTGCCTGTCGCTGCTTAACTCTCCTGGCTCCCTCCTGCTCTGGGTGCTGAGTTTTCATCTCCCAGAGGAAACTTGGGACCTTGCCTGACGCTGGCTTGTGGCAGTGGTCAGCAGGTCTGTCCCTGGTTTTGGTCTTCAGATGGCTTCAGGCTCTTCCAGATGGATATAGACCCTGCAGCCTGCTCTCCCCCGGGGCACGCAGGGTGCAAGGCATGTCCCCGAACCCTGGCTTTGAGCACATCCCGGGGGGACGTGGGGGCATGGGGCAGTGAGCACGTGGAGATGGCTGGTCCAGCTGCTGTTGTGCCAGCCACTGTATAGGTCCAGAGATCTCCTCTTTCGTCCCCTCTGCCTGGAGGACACATTTCTCTCCCATCCTAGTGTGCAAGGCAGAATAACATGCCAGATGTTTTATGTTAAATGCTCTCTTTTTCTCTTTTCCGCTTTCTTTAAAGAGTCTCAGACAGGGAGGTGAGGACCCTGTCTGCTCTGGTGAGGACCACCTAATCTGATCAGGTCCCTTTTGGCACAAGGCGTAGCCAGGCTGCCATCAACCCAAGATTTGAACATGAGATGGAATACAGCCTTCGGCAAGGAACTGTGGGGGCTGTGCATGTCTGATGAGCAGTAGAGCTATGGAGCTGCAGAAAGAGAGCCTGTGGCATCCTGCAAGCCAATGTGGTTGTCCTAAGAAGCCCAGACTTGTGGAGAATCACCAGTGTTGTGAGACTGTGCGGCCCAAAGAGGTCACCGGGGATGGGGACCTGGCAGCCACCTGCACAAGGAACTGAACGCGGAAGGATCCTCCCAGTCTGCTGCTCCCCAAGGAAATGTATGTGTGCCAGCCCAGTTGCACCAGGCTGAACAGCAAGGCCACCTTGGCAAGGGTCCACCACAGGCCATGTAGCCCCTTTGTCCTCTGAGCAAGCACTGAAGGATGGGGGAGATAGGAAACATCTGCTGGTCCATGCACCAGGAACCTGGGCTTGGAAGATGGTGATAGTGCTGAGAAGAGCACGTTCAGTGGCTGAGGAGAGGGAAAGTCACTGAATCACAGACTGGTTGGGGTTGGCAGTGACCTCTGTAGGTCATCTTGTCCAATCCCCTCCTCAAGCAGGGTCACCTAGAGTGAATTTCCCATGGACCGTGTCCATTGGACTGTGTCCATGACTTGGAACATGTCAAGGTCCCATTGCTAAGATGGATAGTGGAGAGGACCTGTAGCCTGGGACGCTTCAGAAAGGCCAGGACAACATCATCTGGTGGAGCTAATCCTCCTGGTCCTGTGTGGGGCTTCCAGCAGTTTTCTTGCCTGCAAGCCCGTGGCACCGTGACTTCCCTTTGCTGTAGCACCAGGACCACGACCGGTGTCTGGAAGAACATCCCCAGTACTGCTCTGCTGGGGCGGGGGGGGACGACTCTGGACAGCAGCGGGGGGCTCACCCCTTGACGTCCTCCAGCAGCAGGGTCAGTGACAGCACCAGTCATGCTGGGAAGATGTGCAGAGAGACAAGGAGTCAAGCAGAGCCCAGCCCGCTCCTGGTGCTGTTGCAACCCTTTTGTCACGGATTTCTGAATCTCCAGGGCCAGTGGTGTCCCCAGCCCCAGCACAGCTGTACACTACGTCCTTGCCTGGTTGGGCACCCGGCATGCTCCTTGGCTCCGGGACAGCCCTGGCTTGCTCCGTCTCCCCAGCATCCCTGGGATCTAGCTGTTGAGAAGGCAAGGAGGCTGAGCTGTGAGCAACGAGCCCCATGTTATTTTTGCTGTGCTCAGAGCCTTGCCCTGCGTTCCTGTTTCCTTGTGCTATGTTTAGACAACTTTGCAGGACACACTTGCTCCTGCTCCAAAAACATCTTTTTTCTGCATGACTCTGAAGCCTGACAAGAGAGGGGCAGGCAAAAGCCAAGGCAAAGTCCCAGGGTCTGTGTGCCTGGGCCAGGCGGACAGCACGAGTGATGTTGGCGTTGGGCTTCCCTGGGTTTAGTAGTGTTGGCTTGATCCTCTCTTGGTGGATTTGGGTGGATAATCTCCGTCTCGCACACAGCATTGCCAGGGCTCAGGACATGCTATCGTGATCTGCTGGATGGAGGTCTGCAGGAGGACAGGGAGACCGTGGCCGCCCCACGTGCCTTGCTCTTGATGCACCCTTGGAAGAATGAGGTGGCAAGCTCGGGGGTATGCCTCTCCAAGCCCTTGCATGGGGGCTCTGCTGAGCTCACGTCTGCCCCTTGAACATCATTACAGCTTCACGGCCAGGTGTCCGTCTGTTCTTGCTTGCTGAGGCCTGGGAAAGCGGGGTCACCTTTCAGGGAGACAAGTGTTAAATGTTCCCCTTCCTCCCCTGCCTCTGGCAGCTGAGCGCTCATCTCTGCGGTGCCTAAGTGGAGAGATTATTAAGTGAATATGAACATCCTTGAGTCTAATCCACACGCAAATGCAAAGTTAAATTGAAACCAGAAGATGGCTTTAGCAGCACAGTTTATAGCCATTAACCCTTTGGTGACACGAGCTGGACTCCCCCTGCAGCGCCAAGAGAAGGTGGCCCACCTGAAACTCCAAGCACGGCCTGGGGAGAAGGAGGTCCAGAGGACAGCTGTGGCCACGGATGGTGTCTGGGCTGCATCTCCACCTGCCAAGCCCTGTGCCTGAATCCAGGCATCCGCCAGCACAAGGTCAGGTTGCTGGTGTGCATGGCTTGGGGTCAGCAGCATCCCCAGCAGAAGATGCCTCTCCCAGCCCTGTGCATGCCCTGGGATGGTCTCGCTGTGCACCCAGAACGGCTCCTTGCTGCCTTGCACCCACTGAAGCCCCTTGGAGACCAGCAGACCTCTTTGGAGGAACCAGGAGGAAAACATGCCCCAGATAGAAGTCCCAACACACCTTGCTACAAACACTTGAGGGATCCACAGGGGAGGTCCAGAGACCCTTCTCCTCTCTCCAACCTGCCCATGTCAAGGGCTGGACCTCAGGGGAGGCACTCAGCGACGGTGCTGCATTCGACCCCGAGGGTGCAGAGTCCCAGTGGGAGCGGGAGCAGGACAGACAAGGCAAAGTGCAGAGTGGCCCTGGCCACGGGGCAAGGAGAGAGGGTCAGGGGGAGGAGGGGAGATGGAGGGGTGGTGCAGCTGGGACATGGTGAGCAAGGGCAGAGCAGTTGGCTGTCCCAAGGAGGGACCCATGGGACAACCACGTGATTCTAGCATGAAGGCAGAGACACATCAGGCTGTGCTCATCTGTCTGCTGCCTTAGGCTGTGCCTGCTGTCCCTCCTTCCCTCTCCCCTTCCCTTGCCTCCTCCTGCCCTGCGGTTCCCTGACCTCTTCTCTGCCACTTGCTCCATTACTCAACACACTTCTCCAGCCACCCCTTCCCCAGCCACCACCTGTCATCACCCCAGTGCCCTGTCACCAGAGCCAAGCTGGGACCTGGGACCACGCCGTGGGGTTTCCCCTCTCCAGCACACCCTCCCAGTCTGTGCAAACCCCTCTTTGAATCCCAAAAATCATCTTGGGGGCTGGGATTTCTCCAAGACTCCCAACTACCCATGCATTCCTCGCCACGCTCATGCCAGCAGCCCGTGGCTGCACGAAATGCTTGGCAGCAGGCAGGGTGACCTAAGAGATGCGGAGCCCGTCCGAGCACACGGGTCTCAGGGCAGCGTGTTCCAGGGAGCGCAGGCAGCTGCCAGCGGGAGTGAAGGTGCACAAGGGGAAGGCTTAGGACATGGTTGGCAGAGCCACGGCCACCCCTGCTCCAACAACCACAGAAATATGTAAATGAGAAACTCGGCCCCTTATTTATGAGACTTCACGATTCATTTTTCATTTGGGGAATGTGAACGAACAAAAATATGAAATATTTCTCCGATGACACAGTTTCCACCCAGAAAGCACATTCCTTGGAGGCGATGTGCATGTGCACGGGGGCCACATGGGACCAAGCCTGGACCCTGGTGCAAGCTCCACTTTGTGAAGGGGTGGAGGCTGCGGGGACAAGTCCCATGGCAGAGCTATGGTGGGAGAGCAGTGAGGGTCTTGCTAAATGGAAAAGCCCTGCTGGGTTGCTGGAAGGGACAGAGCTGAGAGCAGGGGACAGGGCTAGGCTGAGCCTGGTCCAAGGGGAGAGGGGGCAGATTGCACCTCCTGGTCCTCCTCCTTCACAACTAGAGCAAGGATTCAGCCTCCTGCTGCACACTGAGAAGAGATTTCCTCCTCCTAACGTCTACAAAATACTCACTCCTGGCAGTGCCTGAATTTCCCAAGGATGTGCAAGTATCCCTGTTTATTGCCTTAACAGTTAAAATTCATTACCGGCTGGCTCCTTCAGAATGGCTCCTCCAGGTCAGTGTTTTCATGTCCTCCATGACCCCCATGGGGAAAATCCACACTACTAAAATCTATAGTATCTATGGTTTTAGTATCCACACTATAAAGACCACAATCTCATGGGCCAGACCTTGCTGCCTCCCAACAGCATCAGTATCTCATAAACCAAGCACGCTCCGTCTTATGCTCCTCCCTATTCCCACCACTCTCCTGGAAGGTCTGTTCCAGCCCTTTACCTTCTAGCCTCGAGGCAGCAGAGAGGTATCCTCCATTAGCTTGAACCCTTCTGCATCCTCCAGGTGCTGCAGAGCCCACCTGCCTGCTGCCACGCAGCCTGAATCCCCCCAGCCCCTGCAGCCAGCCATGCTCCAGTCCCTTGAGTCTGGGAGGGACGCAATCTGTTTCTGGTGGCCCCCTCTGTGTCTGCTGGACCACAGAGCTGTTGTCTCTAAGTCAGACATCACACCTTCCCAAACCCCTGGTACAATTCATAGCTGTTTCACTCAGTCCTGACTCTTCCCCTACCTGCTGCTGTCTCATAGTCATGTGCAATTAGCCAACATTGCTAATTATGCTGCTCCCCTGCCCCAGCCTTTCCCCTAATTGCCTTTTACAGCTGAGAAAATAACTTGTAATTCAATATCCTTCCTGCTAGTCCCACAGCGCAGGTTTTTGTCCTTTGCACCACGCAGTGTCACTCCACCTCCAGAAGCTGCTGCCCTGAGAAAGCCTCCTCAGGGACAGGGACAGGAGGCTCCCAGGGCTCCCAGGAGACCTGTCTCAGGGCTGGGGGGGGCTGATGAGCCCCCCACCCTTGCTGGCCCTCCCCAGCCCACACTGACCTATTCCCATAGGAGTGATGTTGAGATGGAGCCAATTCTTGTAGGAGTGGAGTAGGTGGATTTGGTTTCCTGAGGACAGCACTGTGAGCCACCCTGTGGTGGGAGCACCATTGACCTCATAAGAAATGCAATGCATTTAGGATAGGGACCATTCTGAGATTACCTTTAATCTCCACTTTTCTCCCTACATACCAACCCCTTCTCTTTATTGACTTAGCTAGAGAGTCTTTCGCTATTTGTTTGAACTGCCTTTGCAAGGCCCAGCTCAGCTTGACTTCTGGCAATTCTCATTTACGCTGGGCACTTCCAGGACCTCAGACCCACTTTTTCCTGAAGATCTGCCCGGTCTCTTTAAGCTCTGTTCATTCTCACTGTGACTTTGGGTGGGAAAACCACTATTGCAAGGAGTACCAAATAGTTTTGTACCTTTGCTTTGAAAAACCTGTCATGCTTTGGCACATTCAGCCTCTGCGCTCTTCAGTTCAGTTGACTTCAGTTAACTTCCCAATACAGGAAAGAATCATTGAATCATAGAATCATAGAATCATTAAGGTTGGAAAAGACATCTAAGATCATCAAGCCCAACTGTCAACCCAACACCACCATGCCTACTAAACCAGGTCCCTAAGTGCCAAGTCTACAAGTTTTTTGAATGCCTCCAGGGATGGTGACTCCATCACCTCTCTGGGCAGCCTGTTCCAATGCCAGACCACTCTTTCGGTGAAGAAATTTTTCCTAATATCCAATCTAAACCTCCCTTGATGCAACTTGAGACCATTTCCTCTCATCCTGTTGCTAGTTATTTGGGAGAAGAGACCAACACCGACCTCACTACAACCTCCTTTGAGGTAGTTGTAGAGAGCGATAAGGTGTCCTCTCAGCCTCCTTCTCTCCAGACTAAACAACCCCAGTTCCCTCAGCTGCTCCTCAAAAGACTTGTGCTCCAGACCCTTCACCAGCTTCATTGCCCTTCTCTGGACACTCCCCAGAAGAGAAATACTCCACCTGAACCACTACTCTGGCAGAAGTTATTCTTCAGTTTGTTTTAAATGAAACCTATGTGGTCAATGTGCATATTCTGAAACCGACTTTTCTATCGTGTCTCCCCAACAGCAAAGACCAAGTCTAAAATAGTAAATTCTGGAGCTAGCTATCAGCTGCCACGTCCCAGAATAGACGGTAGCATTTGCTCTCCCATCTATATGTGGAAGTGAAAGGCTCCCACTGTGACAGCAATATTTATGAGCAGTCATGGTTAAGGGACATACCCAGACCGCTGCTCCGGTGCCTAAAAAGGACCTGAGCACAAACGATGTGAATAGCCCCCCAGGCCGTGCTGGCCCCCAGCTCCATGGGCCCATGTTAGGAGGAGCACGGCTCAGCCAGTGCATCCCTTCACAGGGCCTCTCTGCCCAGCTCCCCAGGGGATGGAGACAAGGACTCTATCCCACCCACCGTGTTTTCTCCACAGTGGCTGCAGCGACTCCAATATTGGAAGCCTCTGAGCTGACCCAGAAATACTTGAGCAACACCATGATCACACAGTGCTTCAGTCCACAGCCTCCTTTTTATGAGCTGCAGATCCCAGTCTGGAGGCAGCCACAGTGCTCCGGAGGTGCCTGTTTCACTACACAGTCCTGGAGATATTTCTCCTTCTCCCAAAGCAGAGCCTGCAGCCAAAGTCAATCAAACCTCAACAACATCAACCCTCAAAGCCCTGTCATCTGAGCAGGTTTCTGGCATATCCACACTGATGCATTGTTTCTGCATGGCACACCCTATGATGGTCATCCCATGCTCCTCACTCACCCCCTGTCCCCCCCCTCACATCTCCCTTCACCACCAGACGTCCTGTGACGAGTTACATGGGCTCCTGCCACAGCACACACATCTCTCCATGGCTTTGGCCTCAGTCATATTGCTCGATGAGCCCAGTATTGTCCTCCCCTTACCCTGAGTGACTGCTCAGCCTCTCATCCCCTTGAGTTGGGTGCTTGGTTGACCACGCTTGCTGTCAGCAGAAACCTGTGGGCATCAGGTGATGACACCAGTGGGGGAGAGTCACTGTGATTTGTACCTTCACTAATTTGTGCCATGCCTAGATTAGCTCTTGGTGGGACTTATTTGGGTTGGGATGACTATAAAAAAGTGACGTGCTGCAGTGAGTCCAGTGCTCACCAAGATCATAAGGGGCTGGAGCACACGATGAACGAGGGGAGGCTGAGGGAAGTGGGCTTCTTCAGATAAGGGACTATCTAATTGCTGTCTTCAACTGTCTAATGAGTTACGAAGACAGAACCAGACTCTTCTCAGAGGTGTGCAGTGAAGAACACACAGGGGCAACTGACACAAGTTGCAGCCCGGGAAAATCCAGCGTGATGAGAAGAAAAAGATTTTCACAGCAAGGGTGAAAATCCTCTTTGGAGATGTTCACAAGTGTCCTGGACAAAGCCCAAAGCCCAAAAGCCCAAAGCCACCTGGCCTGTCCTTGGAGCTAGCCCTGCTCCACGGAGGAGGTTGGACGAGATGCACCAGAGATCACTCCCAGCCTGCAGCCCTGTGCCATACTACGATGTCCTGCGTACTTTGGTGAGCAACGCACGGTCTCGGCTTTCATTCCAATTAATGGAGCTTTTTTTCCCCAAATATAAACAGTCTGCTCTTTTCAGGAAAATCTGCCGGCCTCTCGTCAGAGCCAGGGAGCCACATTGCCGGTTATAGCCCGGCCATTGATTTACTGGTGTGACTACGGCCAAGTTGGACGGCGTCTCCATGCCGAGATCCAGCATCCTCGAAATGCAGGAGAAACCCAGTCTATCAGCTGGTCCATCTCATCCTAATCCAGCACAGGGCCTTCACAATGATCAGCGTAATAAGCTTTCAGATGAAAGCCACTGGGGGAGTGCATCCATCATTGTTAGCCTGATTAGAGCTAATTCACAACACGTCGGTTTTCTAGAGATTGTGTCTTTTTCTCTGCCTCGCTTCCTGTTTGCAAGCAGATTGCAGCAGTCTTTAATTAATTGTGGCTTGAAATTATTCAGGCACTTCTCAGGGAATAAATCTTCCCCAACTGAACAGGGCGTATTGCAGCGAAGGCACAACCCAGAGGGAGAGAGAGAAATGTCTCCCCGGGCAGGGCTGTGTCTTTGTCCGAAAGCGCTTGCCCCGCTCGCGGTCGGTGCCAAGTCCTGGGGCTGACCTCCATTCTCCGTGCGTTTTGGAGCCGAGCACTCCTGTCCCTTCGCCGTTCCAAGGGCTGATCTTTCTCCCGCTCGTGAACGGCCGGTGCAAAGTGTCTGCAGCTGAATCCCGATCTGCCCGTGGAATCCAAGTGAATTTTCCTTGGGAATTACTTTCACTACTTGCTCTGCTGTTGCTGCCAGAGGTCCATGAGAAGTGATTGCCATAATGATGGTTGAAATCCAGTTTCCCTTCTAAGCCTTTTTTTATGTTATTTAGAGCTCAAATCAACTCTTTTTTGGTTGAAAGTTTCCACTCTTGGGCTCACGCCAAAAGTGGATTTTTCAAGAAATTGGAACCGACTGGGTTCAGTCATTTCTGAGTCACACACATGGAAAAATACACATTTCCCCCTTGCGCTCCACGGAGACACTTTGGACATGTACGACTCAAAACCAGCTGGAGCAAGAGACTTCAGACTTGGCTTGTTTGAGAGTCCACACCGAGGTGTAAAAATCAAGCCAGGTTTGGAGAAGCTCGTATTGGCATTTTCACACTTCCCTCCCCAAAAGAGCCATCAACTGGTGTGCAAGGGGCGAAAAGATGTGCTGTTCTCTCCCCCCGTTGCTTTACATTGCTTTCTCCAATGGGATAATCCTGAGGGATTAGCATTTAAAGTAATGAATGTTTAAAGTTAGCAAGAGAAGAATTCCAGCAATGTTCAATTCTTCCTAAGCCCCTTAAATGGAGCCGAGCTGAGGGGGCCTCGAACAGGGAGACATCACTCAGCTTCAGAAGTCAAACGGAGTAAACATGGGCAACGGTCCCTTCCTTGGTCTAGGACAAACGTAGGGGGACTCTGTCACCCCAAACGGCTTGGACGGCGTTGGTCTAACCATCCCTGTTGCAGACCAGGCGGTGGGGAGCACTTTGCTCCATGGCATTTGCTCCAGAGCAGCCCCGAGGGTTTCTTGTGACTTGCTTGGGACTGAACTGTGGCAGAGGTGGGAATGGAAGCCAATGTCTTAGACACCAAACTTTTAACCACAAAACCCTTCTTTCTTCCCTTAATGAATTGTGTTGAGACCGCATGAATGTTGCTGCTGGAAATTTCTGCCTTCCCCTCCTCGGCTCCCCACGGCAGTTGCTGGGCATGGGATGAGCAGTCACCACAAGATCCCAAAGGCAGCTGCTGGGACAAGTGACCACGCTTGTCCTGATGGATGGCACGTGGCTGCCACCAGACTTGCCCTTTTGTGCCTGAGCTGTCAGCTGGGGCGGTCAGTGTCCATCCCCACTCTCCAGGCATGGGGCTATGCCAGGGGGCTTTCTCTAAGGAGGTGGCCAAGGACTCAGGAGACTCTAGGTTGAGGAATTCCCAAGAGGCCATCCTCTGGAGGCAGGTGCCTCTGCTCGGGGTGCCCGGGGTGCCCGGGGTGCTCGGGGTGCTCAGGGAGCAGCAGGAGGGCTGTGGCCAGGCTGGAGACCCATTGCCTGCTGCAGTCCCCCCAGCCCCGTGGTCTGGGTGCTGTGGAGCAGGGAGGTGCCTGCACACGAGAAGCACAGCAATCGCTGGGGAGTGGGGCCGCGATAAGCTGGGTATTTCACACCCTTCCATGCCAAGGAAGGGTGGGAGTGGGCAGGAGGGGCCAGGAGGTGCAAGGGGCTGGGAGAGGAAACCAGCTGCATGAGTCACCGCAACGGCTGGCAGCTGATGGGCAGGACAGCCGCAGGAAACACCGTTTCCCCTGGATAAGGTGCAGAGGACAAGCTGGCACCAGCCCATGGGCACAGGTTGTCCCGAGCACGGCTGAGCGCGGGGCACACATACAAGCAGCAGAGCTGGCTGGAGGAGGTGGCAGATTTTTGCCCAGCACCCTTGATCCCGATGTGCTGCACGAGAGGTGGTGGGTTCCCCTGCACCGCGGGACCCCTCGTACAACAGACGTCTTGCGCTGGGCTGGGTTTTATTCCCACCTCTGACACTGCTCAGCTGCCTGGGGTGGAAGGAATATATCACGGGTGGTCAGCGTTCTGCCAGGGCTGAGCATGCACAGGGGGCAGGTGCAGGATGAACTAAAGGGCTTTGAGCAAGCAACCCCACCACCACAGACAAGATAACAAGCAGCCTGCTCCTCCTCCTCCTCCTCCCTGCAAAACTCACACAGAAGGCCAGTACTGCTGGCACACTGAGTCCAGACCATGGCTTTGCTCGTCTGCTGCAACATCATCTGCTTAGATGAGTGTAGTCCCTGCAGCATCCCTTGCACCCTCCAGCAGACTCGTAGCCAGAGAACACTTCAAGAAAACATCTCCTATGAAATGACAGAGCTGGTGTCTCAGGGCAGGTTGTGGAAATCCTGCCAAGTTGGTCACCCCAGGCTTGTCCCCAAAGAAGTTCTGGGGAACAGCACACAGGCAGTCCTGATGTGGAAGGAGAGCAGGACATGCTGCCCAACAGGGCTCTTCAGCCCCTCTGTCCTGGACAGGCATCTCCTCCAAGGGCTGGGGACACACAGGGGACCATCAAGCCGCAGGCACTGCCTGACCGAGTCCCTCCTGGCCGTGACAAGGGCCCTGAGCGAGCAGATGTGGGAGGCACAGCAACGTCCCAGATGCCACAGCGCATGGGGGGGCTTCGCCTTCCCAACAGCTCCCATGTGGAGGGTGGCCTCGGGCCACTGCGCGGGTCATGCCTGGGACTGGGATGGAGATCCAGACTTCGGCATTAGCAGAGGGGTAAAGGCAGGCAGGCAGGGGAGCCAGGAGCGGTGCATGAAGCCAGCGCAGCGATTCTTGCTGCTTTGGATCAGCCACAGCTCATCTGGCCATGGGACCTCTCCACATCCCCAGCCCACCTCATCCCACCTCCCCATCACCTCCCATGGGCAATGGGATCCTCCTGCCATCTCCAGTAGCTCCCTGGACAGGACAGGGATGCCCATCCCAGTTCCTGGGGCAAGAGGAAGGGGTGACAGAAGAAAAATGTGGGCAGAACAGAGGGGATGGAGAGGGAACAGGCAGCTTGGCCCAGGTTGGGAGCGGGGCAGAGCCCGGTGCCCACACTGATGCCCAGGGACACCCACGGGATCCAAGAGGGATGGCATGGGGTCCAGGAGGGCTTCAGGGTGTTCTGCCATCCCAGCCTGCCCCAGCCCCGGGCCAGGCACTTCCACACCAGCAGAGCTGCACCGGCCGCTTTGCTCAGCTAACTTTTCCTGGTGTTTAACCTGACTTTCCCCCACTATAACTTAAGCCCATTTGATATCCTGTCTGCCACGAGCGGGGAGAACAGACTGTTCCCTTCCCCTCTGTAGCTGTTTTATGTCTTTGAAAGGACCAGCACGTCTGCTCTTGCCAAGGATCTGTGAGCCCCATCCCGATCCCCAGAGCTGCTCACCCCACGGATCGATGCTCTCTCCCCTCTCTTCCTTGCCACACCACGGGCGGCGGGCAGCACAGGCAGCATGGGCAGTGCAGGCAGCGCAGGCAGCATGGGCAGTGCGGGCAGCACGGGCAGCACGGGCAGTGCAGGCAGCACGGGCAGCACGGGCAGCACGGGCAGCTCCCTGGCATCTCTCCCACGTGCAGCCTCACAGACGTGTGCGTGAGTCCGTGCGGCGAGCCTGGTGTGGGTGCTCACAGAGGCACACACACCGCCCAGGAAGGGCGCAGAGGGCATTTGCTGGAGAACACCCCAAAGCACATCACCTAGGGCCATGAAATGGCTTGAATTATCCACAGCTGCCAAGACCAGGCTGGGAGTGTGCTTGCCATGAGAAGCCAAAATCTCTGACCCCCGTGCACACGGCAGGTCTCAGAGCAGTGTCCAGCAGTGATGGGCAGAGGCACCACAGTGGGATGCAGGGAAGGATGCTGGGGAGCGATGCTAAACCCAACAGCTACACAGGAGTGACCCCTAAATAAAAAAGATAGCCTGGAAAATGAGTGTCAAAAGCTAGCTTAGCTGTCTGACCTCCAGGCAAGCAATGGAGCAGGGCAGGGACGTCCCCGTGCCACCAGTCGCATCCCCACTCGCTGGCCTCCCTGCCGCAGTGCCAGGGGAGAGGGCTGGGACGGAGGCGAAGCGGGGCCAGGCTGGGGCCAGGCGGGGGGAACTGTGCAGGCACGGTCCTTACGGCTTTTGGTCTTTTTCCACCGAAGGGTTTTGGGGCGGGGGGTGTTTTATATCTAGATTTTTTTGGAAGGGTTTTGGTTTGATTTCCTCCTCCGCCAAGCACTAAGCGATCGCTCTTTCCCCCCTTGGCAGGAGCTGCCTGTCTCGTGGTGTTGACCTTGGCTGGGCTCACTCCACGGCTGGAGCGGACTCACACCATAAATTCCCTGTCTTCTAGGAATCTAGCATGGGAAAGGAAAGAAACACGAAAGAGAATCGTGGATTAAAATATTTTGCATCTTAGCACATAGCAAAGGGGGGGTTGGCATCAGGCAGCCAGATGACTTCCCCGAGCAGAAAGGTGTTGCTTGCACAGCCCGGGCATCGGCAGGTTTGGGTGCTGCAAGTGATGGCACCCTGTGGCACTCGTGCCCGACCGCGGGCCGTGCGGGGACAGGAGCTGCCCTGTCCCCAGGGAGACCCGTGGCTGGGGATGGCACAGTCCTCGAGCATGTACAGACAAGCACTGGGCACTGCTGCCTTTCCCAGCCCCATTGCACAGCCCGACGGCGTTTGGGGCAGCAGGACAAGCCAGCCGCTCTGCATGGGGTGGGAGGCTGACCCAGGAGCAAGGCTGAAGCTTTTGTAGGAGAGGGGGTTGCTGTTGGGGCAGGGACAGGGCTGTGTCCCTGCCACCACCCGAGGTGGCTCATCGCGCAGGCGCTCCTGTCCCCAGAGCTGAGAGCTTCCCCTGGCAGTGCCCTGGCCAGTGTCTGCCGTGGCTGCGTGGCTTTGAGGGCGGTTCAAGACACCTTGCCCGGCCCCGGTGCGGAAACCCTGGCAGCGAAGCACCGAGGTGAAGCAGCAGACACCAAGTGGGCCAAGTCCCAGTTGCTTTCACAAGCAAGTGAGATGCGGCACAGCTCCTAATTGAATCCAGCAGAGCTGCCTCGGACAGACAAAACACAGGAGTGACTCAGAGCACCAGGCTGAGCAGACACAACCGTCCCAGCGCCTGGGGAGATGGGCCAGCACCCTGGGGTGGGGGGGGTCACCCAGCCCAGCCAGCAATACAGCCCCACAGTTCCCCGAGAGGAGAGGGGATACCAATGTGCGAGAAGCGTTGGGACAAGCCCCGAGCCTGGGATGCACAGGGTCTTCTTGGGTGTGCAGGAGTCTGGAGGAGCTGTGGGTGTTGAGGGTGCTCGGGCGATGGGTGCTGTGGAGCAAGACACCCACCGGTGCTGCCGGTATTGCCAAAGCCCCATGGTGCACGGTGCTGTGCAAAGCCAGAGCAGGCTTGAAACTGGGCCGTGAGGCTGAGGATGCCTGGGGCAGGGATGTCGGGGTGCCTGGCTGGCCCCACGGGGGGCTGTGTGTCCTGCACGGAGCGTCAGGACTCCTGCACCCTGCCAGGGCTTGTGCAGGCTTGTGCAAGGGTCAGGAGTGGCTGGTGACTCAAAAAGCCTGCTGCGATCCTTTCCCACCCTGCCCTCCGTTGCCTGGTCTGGAGATGAGCTGAAGCACATCATGCAGGCATGGGACAGGGATGTCTGAAGGTCCCTCAGGGAAGGAAGGACAGAGCCACAGGCTGCTGGCAGCTTGAGCTCTGCAGGAGATAAAATCTTTCTCTGTATCACTGTGCCTGGAAACTCCACGGATCAGCCATCCAAGACAGGCAGGGCTCATCCTAAAGAGGTGTCCCTGGGGAGGTCCGAAAGCAATGACGTTATGGGGATGGGAGTGTGCCGTGCTCGGGTAGCAGGTTTACATCTTACGTGTTCTGGGAACGCCAAAGCGCCGTGTATTTGACACTTTAAAGGGGCCCCATTTCCCAGAGCTATAACCTGCTTTAAGCCCAACCAGCTGGAAGGAGGCCCTGAGCCCCCCGAGCGTGAGCAATACTTCAAATCTCTTTTAAAACACTTTACTACAGCCTTTGTAACTGCCCGGCCGAGAACATCGTCAGAGCTCGTTCCCACTTCCCCTGGGCTTCGAGGGATGGGGAAGGGGAAAGCCATTAAAATAAAACAAAGCGTCCAAATCAACTGGGAAGGAAGGGGAAACGAATAAGAAATGTGAAGCAATGGGGTCACTGGGCAAAAGCTCTCCAGGGATGGGCAGCTCCTTCCTTGGAGCTTGTGGGTGAAAGCTGGCTGCACTTGCGCAGGGTGTGCACATCGTGTTACACATTGTGTCACACGTGTGTCACACGTCATGTCACACATCATGTCACACATCACTTGCGCTGGGTTTGTATGTCATGCTACACATCGTGCATCAGCCGTCACGGGGGGTAACGACCTGCTCCCCCCTCCCACCGCACATCTGGAGGGGGTGGGCAGCAGGGACCGAAGTGGGGGGACATCTTCCCACAGCACCCAGGGAGCTCTTGCAATGGGCAGGGATGATTAGGGGAAGCCTGAGAAACATCAAAAAGTTGGAAAAGGGATAATGATGGCCCAGAAAAAGTGAGTTGCAGCTCCGTGAGCCTGACCCAACACAGGCAGGGTGAGGATTGGGTGCAGGGTCTCTCTGCCAGTGTGCGTGGCTCTCACCCCACCTCTGTGTCACTGATGCTGGCTGAGAAAGACAGTGGTGCTGGTACTGACCCCCCCGGGGACAAATCAGTACCTGGGACGGTGGCATTCCCACCAAAAACCTGTGGGGAGCCACAAATGCAGCACAACAGCCTCACCCCTGCCCCTTGCTGTGGGCAGGGAACAGCCCAGCGTGGGGGGCAGTGGGACTTGTGGGGGGCTGCTCTCACCGAGGCTTTTCTCAACGTCCCACCAGAACGTGGCTGTGGGGAGGAGAGGAAAGGAGCATGTGGAACGGGGCAGCATCAGTCCTGGGAAAAGGGCTTGGAGGGGGATGTGGGGTGGGGGTGGCCGGGCAGCACCGTGCACCCGCAGTGTGCAGGCAGTGCTGTGGTGGGGGGTGTCAGGTGGTGAAAGGCTGCGGGAGCCCCCTGAGTCAGCACTTCGTGGGAAGGTGAAGGGAGGTTTGACCCCAGACCAGCCGGGGAAGGGAAACGGGACAGCACAGGCTCTGGGCACAGCACAGCAGAGATGGGAGGAGGGAGCTGGAGGACAAAATGGGACCGAGGGGAGTGGAAGTGGTGTGCAAGGTGCCCTTGAGCATCACCCGGCATGGCTGGGCAGAGACCAGCCCTGAGCCCCTCCTGAGCATCAGCTTCATCATCTGCCTGCAGCATCACCTTCTCGGGCAGCACGGTCAGGACTCGCACACCTATTCTTTCCCTCTCTGCTTTCCCAGAAAAGGATGATTTCCCCGGGGCAGGCGCTGCGGCTGCGGAGCAGGGCTGGGCGGCACAGGAGGGAGGAGAGCGGTCCCATAGGAGGGTGGCCAGGCCACCGCTCCCAGCCCGGCTGCGGCAGCGTGTCCGTGTCCTGGTGCGTCGGGCTGCGGCCGCGGGTCGAACGCTGGCCTGGGAAGCACTCCTGAGGGACCCATTCCCATCCCCTGCTACCACAGGCAACCGCTCGGGTAATCCTCCTCATAAATTTTTCAAGCTCCATCTTGAAACCAGTCGGGCTATTTGCAGCGCTGGCCAGGTGCCAGAGTTTCTAGTTCACCAGAAATGTCGTGTTTGTTTGTTTTTTTAATCTGGGCTGGGGCCAAACTGGATCCATACCAGTGTTTGGGGTTTTTTTTTTTTGAAGTTTCCGGTGAACCACAAGCTTCCCAGCCCCACAGCTGCTCAGCGAATTGATGTGCTTGTCAGCTTCATGGCTCACACCAGTGACGAGTGTGGCGGGATCTCAGCTGCGATGGCACCTGGGGCTCCAAGCATCATCCCAGCGATGCTCCCAGATGAGCCCACCAGGTACCCACCCAGGCTGGTCCTGCCAAGGGGTGTCCCTGCTTTTAGTGGAGGGGGTCCCTGCCCACGGCAGGGGGTTGGAATTAAATGATCTTTGAGGTCCCTTCCAACCCAAACCGTTCTATGATTCTACGATATGGTTCTATGATTCCCTTTCCATCACCGCCCTGATGGCACGGAGGTACTCAGTGCGATTTTTGGCAAGGCTGAGCTGATTTGATTGCTGCTCAGCTGCAGCTTTTGCCCCTGCTTGACCCCAGGAGAGGCTGTCAGAGGGTCGCCTTTTGCAGGGAGGGGTTGGTTTCTCTCGCTTGCAGTGTAATCGTGTTCACGGCCAGCTGATAGCCATCTGCTTCTCTGCCAGCACTGTCCTCTAGCCTAAATAGCTCTTCTCCCTCCTGCTGTTTACTCCCAGATGTATTTATAGACCAACGCTCTCCCAGCCTTTTGTCTCCTAGACTAAACAAGCCAAGAGCCTTCAGGCTCCCCTCATAAAACCAGCTCTCCTTCCACCCACCCATCCCACCTCTTCCTCTGCTGAGCCCTTCATTGTGCCCTCCATCGCCCCAGCAGTGCCGGCACCGGGGCAGCCCTCGGCAGTGCCCGTCTGACAGCATGGGTACAAGCCAGTCCCCCTGCGAGCACCCTGCCAACAGCGTTTGTCCTTTCCAAGGTCACATAGGCACCTCCTGTGTTCCCAAACTGCTCTTCCATTTCTGATTTGACTTTCACGGACACCTTTGCGGGTGCTGTGCAGACACCTGACCTTGCCCTAACGTTTCTCCCAGCCCAGCCTTTGCAAAAGGCTGTTTTGCTCCTTCTCTGTGTCCACGGTGCTTTCCCATTTGGCACTCCAGCAAATTTCATTAGCAAGGCCATAGTCTCCAGACCAGCTCCAGCATCCACCTTCAAACCATAGTTCATCTTTCAGCACCCCCTCTTGCCGCCCTCCCTTGTTCAGTTCCTCCCTGCCCCACGGTCCATCCTCTGTGCCCATTTCCCACCTTTCTGCTCTATTTCCATGCAGCTCTTTCCCATGCCCTTTGCCAAATGAAGGGCAGATGGACAAATCCTGGCAGCAACCCCAGGCAGATGCAATGAGCACATCGCTGCGGCGCTGCAGGGTGCGTGGGCAGATCATGGATCAGGCTGTGCCGGAGGCTCAAAGGGAGAGAGGACATCTCTGTGTCTTGCCTCAGAGACGGACTGATGGAGGAGGTCTAGCTCCCAGTCACTGATGCACCAGGCTCCCAGTACTGTGGCCCTGATTCCTGGTGTCCTCTGGCAAGTGTTGGCTGGAAGGAGACCGATGCCTCTGGTCCAACCTCCCCTCGCAGCCGTCCCCGTCCTGGAGCATGGGAGGCACCGAGGGAGGAGCAGGGACCTGGGCTGGTTTAGTGTGATGGAGACCAAGGGCAGCACTAAAATACCCCTCAGGGCTTATGCAGGACATTGATCAGCTGGGTTAGCCCAGGCCCTCCAGCCAGATACTGGCAGGATGCATTTTTTTAAAGGAAAGCTGCTCCTGATGTAATCAGAGACTGGGAAGCCCAGTTTAGGGCTGCTGAAGGCTCAGGGCATCCCACGCTGCTGCATCACTGTCCTGCCAGGGAAGCTGCACGGCAGAGCTCGTTTTGTCCCTGGGGAGAGGGACAGACAGCCCCAAAGCACCCGCGGATGCTCGGAAGTGCGCTGGAGGGTGTCCCCGCCACCATGAAATGCCTGTGGCTCTCCAAAAGCCAGAGTTGATTTCTGAAGCCAAAACATTTCTGCCCAGCTCAGGCTGGTGGTAGCGTGGGCTTCACACCGGCAGCACAAACGAGGTCACTGGCCTGAGATGCTGCAGGAGCCCGAGGCACAGACGTGGTTGAAGGGAGCTCACAGTGAGCGAGAGGGATACTGTCCCAACAAGCAACGATGTTTTCTGGATCTCAGGAAGAGCAAGTTTCCTAAATCTGAGAACAATTACGAGCGAGGTTGTCTTGGAGGAAAAATTTAAACAGAACAAAATGGAAATGATGGCTGGGAATCATTCAGAAATAGTTTCCGAAGAGCCCGAGTGTTGGCCGGAGGCAGCAGTGCAGATTGCGAGACCCGTCAGACCTCCGCGGACTGGCAGCACATCCCTCTCCCCCCCGGCCAGAGACCTCGGCAGCTCTCCTCGGACGGTGCCCATCTGGGTCGCTGTCTGCTTTCTAGGAAAAGTGGCTCAGAGGAGCAGCAGCCAGCAGGTCTTTGCCCCAGGGCTCACTAAAATTGTCAGCAGGGACCAGCTCTGCGGCACCGTGCGCTTCCCCAGTGGAGTTTTGCTCAGCCCTTCCTCCATGCCCTCAGGCTTGGGCAAAGCCCTGCTCTTCATTAGGAGAAACAGCCGCAGCAGGGGATATGTTTTCTCTTGTGTTTTTCTCAGCCCCGGGGTCTGTCTGTGCTCCCGTTTTCAGAGCCCCCACCTCCCGGGGAGCCCCGAGAGACTTGTGCCCTGCAGGCAGCTCACACGGGGACTGGTCCGGGACAGCAGGACACAGGACTGGGACTGCCCAGGGTGTCCCACCTGGCCAAGCGGTTCCCAGCAGAGCTGGCCTGTCCCCAAGGACACTTGGCAGCCACCCGATGTCACCTTTGCTTGCAGACGACCCAGCCCCAGCACCACAGGATGGTCCCGGACACTCGGTGGGATGGACGTGCAGATGCAACATCACCCAACGGCAGCAGGCCAGTCTGTGAGCTGAAGACACAAATGCAGCAAACAGAGGTCCTGCTCCAGAGGGGAAAAGATAAATTTTTAGCTCTCAGCACCATATTCTGGAAGGAAAACAAGCAAAGACACCAGCCTCATGGACAATGGTGGGGAGTCAGCTCACCCAGACCCAGCTGGGCCATGGGAACAGCAGCCAGGTACCACCATGGAGAGGCTGTGGTGGGCACTGGGGAGATGAAACCCCTCTGCACTTCATTTCTACCCCTGCTACCTGCATGAGGCAGCTCTGGGTCACCCAGAGCCTGGTCGAGGCAGCGGGCATCCAGCTGCCGTCCCTGGGACAGGGGCTATGTCAGGCAGAGCCTGTGTGAGCTTAGACAGAAAAGCACTCTTTGCTTTGCCAAAAATTTTTGTTTTGTTAGGAAAAAGCCAGAACGTTTTAACTTTACCAAGGCAATATAAGGCTTTTGCTCAAAAAAAATTTGAAATAATTTCTCTTAAGACATTAAAATAAGAGGAAGGAGTTGAGAAGGGTGCAGACCCTAAAGAGATGCTGTCAGACTTTGATTTCTCCACAAGCAGAATCTGTTTGTTTCAGACCGGCCCCCAATGTCTGGTCGGAGGTTGCTGAGCTGCCAGTGCCTGACCACCGCGGGTGCAGGTTGCTCTGGGTGCTGCCCGGAGGCAGCGATGGTGGCTGCCAGCACCGCAACGCTGCCGGTCGTGCCCCCACCCAGGAGCAGGAGCGGGTCTGGGGCAGGGGGTGCTTCCCAGCCAGACATCCACAATGGTCCCTCGACAATGGCTCCCAAGGGAAACCTCCCTTTGCCAAGCTGATGGGATTTGGGCAGGGGTGTTGGGGGTCCCAGCCCAGCTTTGTGCACCTAGCATGGGTACAGCGGAGAGGTCAAAAGCTCCGGAGCACCCTCTTTCCATGGGGACAGCGGTGCTGTGTCTGGAAACCTCTTTCCACGGGAGCTGAACCATCGGTTGTGCAGCTGCAGCATTTGCTGCCCATGTGTGCTCCTCCAAGGCTTGTCCTCCCTCTGCAAACGTGGATCAGACACTTGTAGGGGAGAGACACCAGAACAAATGTAAACAGGAAGAAAAGCTGCAAAGATCTGTCTCACTCAGCTGCTCTACAAGGACATGATTTATTTCGGGTACCTAAATGCAGGTTGACATTCTGATGACACAAGATTAATCCTAGCCGGAGGCTTGTTGCACAAGTGCCAAGTGTTGCTGGTGTCCCAGCAGACTGATGCAGTTGTACCAATATCCAGCCCAACACAGCACAGGGAAGTCTGAATGTTTGATCTAAGCCCGTCTCTATACCCCCCCTCAGCATGCTACACTTTGAATCCTCCTTCCTGATGGGAAAGCAAAACTCTGCTCCTCTGTGGTCAATGCCAGGCGTTGTATAGCTGATCCCCTCTGCTCTTGGCGAGACCCAGAGTCTGAGCTGTCTGAAGTGACAGGCTGCGCGCTAAAGAAAGTCAGAAACCACTTTGCAAACCACTGCGGTGGTTTTCCTGATCTCCTCAAACACCTCCTTGTAACTTGCAGCTTGGAAGTTTCCAGCCAGGAACATACACCGATTTTTCTTTTCTTCCTCTCTACTGCTCATGGCCATAAAAATCAAGAGCGTCTAGGATCTGTATTCATTGCACTTTTTCATTTCCACCCGCAGCTTTTCCAAACCTCTTCACCTCTGGAAGAGCTACAGAAGCAGCAAAAGGAAAACTGAAACCCAGGAACGCACCACTGCGGCTGTGCCAAGCGTGAGGACTTTCGAAGTGTCAGCGGGACAGAGGAAAAAGCCCCTTCAGAGTTGTTTGGAGAGAAGCAGATACTCTTCCCCACAAGAATCAGCCGTGTGACTCTGACTTGCTGCCAGATCAAGCCCTTGGTCCCACGGCTCGAGGATGCTGACCCGCCCGTGCCTCTGCTTTGGCGGCGGGAGGCATGGCATCCCCCACAGTGCTACCATCCACTGTTTTTTGAAGGATGAAGAGGTGGCTGCGGACTCTATCCCAGGGCAGAGATTCCCATCTGTGTGTCCGCCAGGACTGGTGTGGGCAGCGCTGCCTGGGGAGGGAGGAGATGCACCCCAGGCTGGCACTGGGGTGTCGTGGGGATGAAGGTGGAGGGAGAGGCAGGGAGAGCCTCCATGTGCCTGACACTGGAAACTGAAAAGGTGAAGTGGGCAGCGAGCACTGCCCACCTTCCCTGGGCTCTGAGCTGACACAGCAGCACCTCTGCACCCCCTGAACCCACGCTCCACCGCTGCTCAGCCCAGGCTCCACCGAGGGCATCCCTGGAGGAGCCCGTTCCCGTGCTGAGCCAGGGCTGGTCCATACCCACCGCACTCCTGCTCTGCTGGGAGCTCTGGGGCAGAGATCAGCCCAGTGCTGCACAGGCGGAAAGGCTGGTGGGTTCATTGCACACAGAGACCTGGAGGGGTGCAGGCTGCACCTGGGCAACCAGCACAGCAGGAGCCCCCTGCGACCCACCTGATCGCTTCTGTGGGTCAGAGAGGTCCTGTGGGACTTGGGAGAAGGGACAGCACTTCTGCGCTGCGCTTACAGGCGGAGTGTGGTCGAGCCAGGGCGCGAGAGCCACAGGAACCTCATGGCATGTATTACAGATGGACGCGTCCCAGGTTAAACATGCGCCATATGGGCTTGCATCAGCACTGAGGGCTTTTCAAAGAGCGTCCCGTTCACAGTAACCAGCCTGGAGGCTGATGTTATCCAGATGATGCTGTTGTCTTTGGAAAGGCTCCTAAACACTTGAAAAACACCTTCAGCCATACTCCAACGCAGCAGAACAGGACTGAGATTAGAAATTGCACTTGACAGTGTTCAATCTGTCCAATGGGATTAAAACCAGATCCAGTTCACATCTCTGCAATTACACACCTCCCTTCCATAGAAGAAGTGCTTTCTCTTTCATCTTACATCACGGGTATGCACATTTTATTCCTGCTTAAGCCTCAGCTGTAGGGCTCTTGAGAGTATTTCAGTGCAACCTCAAACTATTCTGGACAGATGTTGCACAAACTAGTTTCAAAACAGTGGTGGTCTTGATCATGACTAGCCCAGAGTTTAATACTGTTGGATTCTGGGTATCCAACTGGGACTGCATACAGATGTCTCAGACCAAGGATGTTGAATTATACTGCCCCAAATCCATGAAGGCAGTGCTGATAAGGCCATGTACTTGTGTCAATACAGTAAGAGAAAGCACTTGGCAGTGAAAACGGGAGCACTGGCTTAGTTAAGTATAGGTTACAGAAAGGTGGAGAGGTTAGAGAGGTGGATAATACCTTTGGGATCATCCACCTGAAATGGGGACACAATACAAGCCTCTGAGGACATCACTAGCCACCAAAGACCTGAACTACCAAAATGCAACTGTCTGAGGATCAACATGGCTATTTCCAGTTCATAGTCCATATCCCAAGAAAATGCAATGGAAACCACTTGTCTCCCCAACCATTTTTTTTTCTGGATGACTGCAGAGTTGTCACTGAACATCATGATACTTGGAGCTGTTTGCTGAGAGTCCCTGACTCTCCTGTAAGGAGATATCCAACAATAACAGAGCCTAGGATTTCTGAGCACCTTCTTCAGCTCCATCACTGTCCTCAGACCATGACCTTAAACGTTCTGAGCAGGACTGAGGTGTTCACAATATTTGGCATTTGAAACTCTCTAATGGACAGAAGGCTCAAGCATGGATGATCTTCATGCTGATCTTTAAGTTGGACTTTGTAAGAACTTACTAACCTGTGTGTGAGAACTCAGTAATTTCCCTACAGCCAGCATCCTAGTGTGTTTTCCAGAAGGGGCTGCAGCGTCCTCATCTGCCCTCCGGGCACAGAGGTGGCTTTCCCTCTCAGCAAGGGGGACTGTCCCTTCCCAGAGAGATGCCCCTGATGCTGCAGACCTCCTAGGACAGTCCATGCACAAGGCCTGGACCAGAGGTTTGGGATGATCTGTGAGCAGAGAGAGTGCTAGCTCCCTCCTACCCACCCCCCACCCCC
>VXBL01009886.1:57845-94673 GCA_013400195.1 Aramus guarauna
GAAGAAAAGAAAAGAGAAACCCCAAAGGAGGACTGCTTGGAGACAGGAAAATCTGGCACTGGAGGATTTGTTGTGGGCACCATCGAGCGCAGGTACATGTAGGGACAGGAAAATCCCCTTGGTCGCTGATGAACCACCTGCCTGTGAGCCAGATCCCGGCGTGCACGTGTTGTAAAGCTGCGGAAAGGAGCTCGTTGGAAAAAACTCCTCATGAGCACAACCGCGTCACGGCTGGATGGGGGGGTGATCCTGCAGCGGCTGCATGGGACACAGAGGCACTGCGGAAAAGATCATGCTGGAGGCTGTTTTGGGAAATGTTTGGGGGGGGCGGGAGGGGGGAAACATGCCAGATGGCAGCGTGGGACCACGCTGACCTTCAGACGGGTACAGCAGGGCTCCGCGTGTCTGTGCTGGGCACCCAGCCTCCCTGCCGGCCCCTGGGACAGGAGCACTGGGGGTGATGCCTGGACGTGCCTTCAGTGTCCTCTTTGGGAAGAGAGGGACAGGGCTGGAGAAGCTTAGGAAATGATCAGTAACATGTAATTTTAGAAAATAACATTGTCCTTTCATAAGAGCAGCTAAAAATGTCCCTCTGGCACTCCGGCAGATCCGACAGAGGAACCAGCTGGCAAGAGGGAGATGCTAGATAGCAAAGCACTGCAGAGCGGGTCTGCGCAACATGGGAAAGAAGAGGCTCTCCAGTCTGCGATTAAACTTGGTGTGAAAATGGCATGCTCTGCTGTGCCTGGCAGGGGAGTCGGTTTGGAGCAAGTGGCAGGGGTCAGATGTTCTCATGTAGGATGTTTCATCTGGATCCTCACCGGTTCCCCTGGACAAAGCCCAAGCCTTCCTGCCTGTGTGCTCCTAGTGCCTTATCTGGGAGGTGCTTCCCGGGGCTCCCTGGGGCTATGCTGTGCATCCAAAATATTTCACAAAAAGATACTGGAAATATTTGAGATACTGAAGGCAGTGGAGTTCACAGAGATCGTATTATACTACAGGGAAAAATGACAGAAGAACAGAACCAGAGTCTTGAAAATCTCTGGGAGTAACTTACAACAGGAAAATACTCCAGGTTAAAGAACTAACTTAAGAGAAAAAGTGGCTGAACAAAGGTTAAGCCCCAGCCACCCCAGGAGCTGCCCACACAGACCATGCCCACTGCCCCAGTGTTCATGCACGTGGCATCTCTTGGTCTCCCACCTGTGCACCAGTCCAAGCCAGCAATGCTTTCTGAACCATCTGGCTAATCCCAGACCAGATTCAGCTCATTCCCATGAGGAAATGTACAAAAATGTACGATGTCGCTAACTGGGGACAGGACCCCAGCATGCTTCTGCGGTGCACACCTGCAAGAAAGCACAGTCATCCTTCCCACCCCTCCAACTGGAGCCACACTGGGACCTTCAAGATTTGGGCTACTTAAACTAGCCAGAGGGCACAGACTGTTCTTTCAGGCTAAGACAGAAACCAGGGAAAGTCTCTGTGCTGGCTGAGGGCTGTAAGGAGAAGCGGGGGAGAAGGGAGCTGTACACACGGAGGAGGACGCGTTCCCTGGCATGGGCAGAGGTGCCCTGTCCCTGCAAAGACCATGCACGGGGTGCAACTCCAACCTGTTAATGCTGCATGTCCCGGCAGCACGCGTATGAAGCACGGGAGGAGAGAACTTACAGGCAGGAGTCCTTGCAGAGATCCCAGGCTGTCTCTGCTTGGAAGCGGGACGAGCCTTGAGAAGGACCGGCATGTCCAGGGACCCACTGGCCTGGGTTCACTGTGGCTGCAGCATAAAACATCAAATAATGAAAGACATCAGATGCTAGAAGCTGTCAACAAAACAATTTAGGACAGTAGTTCCAGAAATTAGAGACACAATCCAGTGCTGGCATCAAGTCATTTGTATAATTAATGACACACTAGTTCTCAATTATCATTACTGCAATCCAGAAATAGCACTATTAGAGACTATGACGCCCAGTCATGTAATGGTGTATATAAAAGCTGCACTCGCTAGACATGACATACCTACTGTGCTGGCGACAAATAACGAACCATAATTCCCTGTTAGGAGCTCGAGTTTCTGTAGAGACCAGGCTAACGATCCTCAGCCTAATGAGGTCATGGAAAACACTGTCAAACGCTTGAGCGGAGACTTGACATACCTTCAGATACCTGAGCCATCCCATCCGGATCCCATTCAGTGTTGCTAAACTCCTGGAGAACTGCCTCGAAACTGCAGCCGTCACCCACAGAGGCTGAGAAACAGATGATCTGGTTATAAAACCATCAGCTGAAACCTGGGGAGCCTCACGAACCCCACGAGGAAAGCCAGCAGAAGGCACGTGCTGGCGGGAGACAGCTTCCCCGGGCTTTGCAGACACTGTTTAATGGAAGCAGCGGGCAGGACACTGCGGAGGTGACTCCCTGTGACACCCGGGAGATGTGATCTGTGGTCCTCATGGTTCCAGGTAGCCCAGGACTTTCTGCTGCACCCCTGGGAGCAGGACGGCCGGGAGGGTGGACTGAACATGCACCAGCTCCTGCAGCATCCTGGTTCAAGGGATACATCACCCATCAGAAACTGTCCTGGTGGCATGGTGGATCTCCATCCAGCCCGTCCCAGCCTTCTCCCTCTAATGTTTGCTAACTGCTGGTAGATTAAAGGCTGCCCTAAGAGCCAGGGCAGGGCAGCTGCTAATGAAAACATGTCTGCTCCTCTGCAGAGAGCCCCAGGGAATGACCTGCCCTCCTTCCGTCTCCTGAGACAGCCTGGTCTCCAAATCCCTCCTCGAAAGAAGGCCTCTCCAACATGGGAGACCTGTAAGTACAGCATTCACAGAGAACAGGGCATGCTGTAAGAGAGCAAAGAGTAGCAAAAATCAGTCCCTTACACAGGGACGGTGGCAGTGGGGACCCAGCAAGGACACAGCCGAGCAGCACCGGGGCTGCAAGGGCTTGGCATGCCGCGGCACCATCCTGGCTCTGATGGGAAGCCCGGCAGGAGCAGGGCAGGCTCCAGGCACCCCGCTGGGCTAGAAGCGTTGCGAAATGGCACCGTGTGGCGAGATGCCGGAGGCAGCTGCCTTTCCTGGCTGCAGCGTCCTCCACCCATCAGCCAGAGGCGTCTGGGCTTGTCGGGAAGGCGATGGAGGGGGGTCTCGTGGGCCACGGCAGAGGGTGGAGGGAACCTGTCCAGCCGTTGTGCTTCTGAGAGACAGGCAGGGCGAGCCAGGGGCTGAGATGCTGGGGCAGCTGGCAGCTCCCAGATTCAGCGCAGGGATCGTGCACACCCTGCATGTGTTAGCCCAGCATGGGGCCAAGAGCAAGACCAGTGCCAGAGCACTGGGACAGCGGTGTTTTCCCATTTCTCTGCAGAAGGGCGATGCCGGAGTGGAGGCTGGGACAGGAGAGCACATCTGGAGGTGGCATCCCCCCATCCTGAGGGCTGCCGGGCACCCGAGCTGCATGGGAGCAGAGGTGCGTGTTGGAGGGACCAGACAAGACGTGCCCCTTAGGGCCAGCACCAGCCCCTCTCACTGTCCAGACCCCGGGGTCTGCAGGGGCTCACTGCACACACCGCTGTCCTCACACGGCTCCACCGGTGCCGAGCTGTGCCAGGCGTGTTGCCGAGACAGCAGTGTTAAGCCTTCATTATGTCTGCTTGTCTAAGTTTAATGGGTTGTGACGGAGCCCTTTGGAGATATCTAAATAATCTCTGCTAATGGATCCCATCTGTTCCTCCCTCAGCACCAGAGCCAATGCCGCCGAGCCCGGTCCAGCTGCCTGGGCACCTGCCCAGCGGGCACTGGATACCCCTTGTCGGAGAGGAGACCTGCCGTGTGCCCCCTCCACATGCCTCCTCTTCCTCACAGCAGTGGCCACCACCCCCACACTGGGAAGGGGGGGACACCCGGGAGTGGAGGAGTGCTGTGCCGAGGGGTGAGCAGTGCTGCTGCGAGGGGCTGCGGGGAAGGCTGCAGGTTGCTCCATTACTGTGGCACCTCGGTTTCCCTTTTGCACTTCTGGCTTAGACGTGGCAGCACCTCTCCAGGGCTCATCAGCAAGAACGGGAACTTGGGTTATGGTCCAGTGCCCGTGCAAAGGCTGTGAACACCTAGATGGGTCCTGGCCAAAGTGTAGGGATGGGACCACCCTGGGGAGGGGGCTCTGCTGTGAATGTGCCAGGAGGTTGGTGGGGAGCTGGTCAAGGTGACATCCCAAGGTCCTGTGCAAGTCTTGTGAAGGATGAGACTTCCCCAGTGGCAGGAGGGAGCGGGAGGTGAGCTTTGGAGCAGAAAGCTGTCAAGAAGGATGTAACAGGGCAAACGTGAGGTCTGGTTTTAGAGGGAAAGCCCCCGCTCCAATGAGTTTTGCTGACAGGTGGGGGATGGAAAGACGTGGGGGTGCATGAGCGGAGCAGTGTGAGAAACGCAGCACAGCACAGCACAACCACCGGAGCTTGCAGTGGTGGGGCATGGCCCATGGCACAGCACTGTCACCCCACCATGGCACGGTGGCACGCGATCCACCTTCTGGCATGGCATGATGTCATCCTGCCTGCCATGCCGTGGGGGGACCCGTGGCCTCCTGCCTGGTGGGGGGGCGAAGGACCTGACAGAGTTGGAGCAAGAGCTGTGTCCCTCTCAGCTGTCATGGCAGGGTTAACCACCAGATACTGCACAGAGCCGTGGCGAGGGATGATCCCTCGATTTTCCATTATCCAGCAGGCCCTCTGTCACGCTGGAGCTATTTATAAGGATCTTCCCAAACCAGCGCTTGTGTGCTGCAGCTGTAAATCACCAGAGATGATATCTGAGTATCATCACCATGCATGAGATTGCACCTCTGCCAAGTCCCAGCTGCAAGGAAGCCATTCCCTCTCCCCCATATGCACAAGCATCCCTTGGCCGCTCAGATGTCCAGGGAACGTTCGCTCCAGCACCTGCCAAGGCACCAGTTGATGGGTCGGTGGAGCTGTTGTGCAACTCCCCATGGGCAACGTCCCTCCTGGAGAGGTCTCAGGAGCTCATGGACCTCTCGTGGAGGAGCTCTCCATGGTCTCAGGCACTCGCTGCACTTCAGCAAGGACAACCCTGGCCAACCCTGCCAGGAACACGGACCGACGAGCACAGTGATGCTGCTGCCCACAGCCCAACAAATGAGCATGCTGCGTGTCCAGCCCGTCCCCAGCCTTGGTGGTAGCAGTGAGGTGGCCTCTTCTGACCCACATGTGCAGGGATTGTGGTTCAGCAGGAGGACTGCATGATGCCATGCTCCCCAAACCCATAGGGAGATGCAGGCACAGGACAGAGCCACCCATGGCAACTCCTGCCTGGCATTGTGGTGCTGTGGAGGAAGCAGCCAGGGTCCAAAGCCTTGGGGCAGCTGGAGTTTTGGTGGAATCTGAGTAGGGAGGCAAGAGGAGGGTGCTGGTGCTCTTGTCCACAGTCTCACAACAGAGACTGTCCTGGGTCCCCTGTGGTTGTGGGAGAGATGTGAGACCCCTGCCCCAGACCTGGGATTGCGAGCAAGGGGTGTTGCTCCAGGAGCACCTCCTGAAGCCCCCCTTCACCCACGACAGGGTCTAAACATGGCCCCAGGTCAAGACATTCTGGCCATCGGTCTTCTTGCTGGGGTCTTTGCCCCAGTGTCCTGGCTAAGTATGGCTCTCCCAAGTCATATTGTCTCATCCCTCCTCATGCTGACCTCAGTAGGATTGTCCCTGCTCCTCTGCAGGTAGGCACAGTCTCTGCATTACTCCACCATCCTTAGCTATGGCTTTTCAGAAAATTCACCCACGCCCAGCTTGTTATGTCAGTTTTGCTGGAGCTTCTGGAAGGAGAAATTTCTCAGCATGGATAAATGCCTGACCTGCCTGGCCATATTTGTGCCTCCTGGGGGACAACACAGCACCCCAGAGCTCCCCGCCCCATCCCAGGCACACTGGGAACCACCAGCTGGGCTGTCCAAGATGCTGGCTCCAGCCCCTGCCCTGCTCGAGGCTCCGAGGCAGGATTTCCACACTCTGCCTGCCCTGATTGTCTGTCTCCAGGCTGGAAATCCCAACCAGTGCAGCAAAGTGCATAAAGCTCTTTCCTGCTCAGCTCCACTTGGAGTTCAGCCCTCCCATCTCCTAGGCCTTCATCCAGCAAAGCACTTAAGTGCACACTCCTCCCTAAGTGAAATCAGTGGGACCACTCACGCACTTAACTCGGAGGATCACCAAACCCACTGGTGTATGTATTTCCATGCCAGACTCCAAGTCCTGCTCCTTGGCCACATGTTCCTCAAGGTTCTGATTTTTTTATTTTATTTTATTTTATTTTTGCAGTGGCCAGACCCATGAAAACAAGGAAGGTGCAGAACCTATCCATGGGGCTGAGCACTGAGAAGCTCCCTACAGCTTCCCTTGCTTGCTCCTGGTCAGGCCCACATATTATATGCCCATCTCTAGGGAAGTGTTCCCCAGCAATGGTGCCAGGCAAGCAAGACAACTTGCTTGCAAGGCTACTTTCTGCCTGGTTTCTATCTTCTCCAGGTTGCTGCAACTCTCCAAGACTCACAGCTCCTCTTCATCTCCCAGCACAACATGCCCTGCTCGATCACATTTGTGGGTAAGAGCTCACTTGTCCCCAGAGCTTCTCCCTCCCCAACTCTGCTGCTATTTGGACCCAGGACATTGTGCCCCAGCAGCATGTTTTTCACACATGTGTCACTATTCCCCTAGAAGCTGGTGAAAGAGAAGTGCCAAGACGCTGTAGTCATAGCATCGCTGAAGCCTGTAAATGTCACGCTTGCCCCATTTGCGATGTGGACAAGAAAGGAGCTGTGACTTGGTCCAGCCCCATTTGTCCTTCAGACACTCTGATTGTGGAACATGCTCCTACTTCCCACCAGATGTTTAGAGGTCTGCTTCGTTTATTGTTTATTTCTTGAGCTGATGAGCCGACAAGTCCACAGGCACCGTATCTGGACGCGTGTCTTTATGCTCGGCACAGCTTCTTGAAACACTTGAGTCAATGCTTTCAGATGAGCTTGTTTGGAAAGTGTTAGGAAATCAAGGGAAAAATACTGTCCTAGAGATTAAATCCTTCGCCAGAAACCTTGGAAAGAGGTCACCAGGCACAGTAAATGGGGCCGATTTTTTAGTTTGCACAACGCTTTGGACACACATCTCGCTACAGAAACACAGCATAGTTCTGCTCTTGTTGCAGCACAGGAAGTGATGCCATGTCCGACGGGAAGCATCCCTGCATCCCCGGGCAGGACCTGCTCCGTGGCACCATCCGTGGGGAGAGCGTTTCCAGCTTGCTTCAGCAAGGCTGAAGTGAACATGGAAACATGGTTCTTTGGGTTGTTGTTTTTTGGTTTTTTGGCTTTTGGTTTTGTTTTTTCCAAATGAAACTGGAGATGTTCTGAATTAAAGGAGTTAGTACGACATTAGCCCTAAGCGGTTCAGCATGCTGACAAGGAGAGGAGCCTGGCGCTGGGCAGCAGCAGCCCTTCCTCCCCATGGTTTTCTTGCTCCCTTCATGCAGCTACTGCCTCGCAGACATCCCTGCAGCCGGTCTGGTGTTCAAACCCACTCACTGCTTTGCTCTGTATGGCGAGCAGGTGACTTAGAGACATCTGTGCACCAGGAGCTGCAGGGACCATGCCGGGGGACTTGCCCAGTAGTCCAAGGTAGCCTCATTCTTGCCCCTAATCCCCTCCCGTTGTTGCTCTGAAGGATCTGCAGGTTTATCTGCAGAATAAACACCAGGAGGCCACATGGAAATAATAGGGCTTGGGGAGAAGGGGCATCACCTCTGGGCTGGGGCTGGCAAATGGATGGGTGCAGCTTGAGACCCCAACCTGCCCAAGAGGAGGAGAGACCCCTCTCCCTGCCTCAGGAAGTTGGGGAGCAAAACACGTGGACGAGGAGCACGTGGAGCCAAGCGCCACGTCACACGCAAACCACAAGTGTGAAACTTTCCGACCTGCATTGCCACCGCTTCCAAACCACAGGGAGCATGAATCATACCAGTAGATTAGCTCCCTGAAAGCTCCCAAGGGCAAAAGCTCATGGAGTCCCATGTTGGCCAGCACTCCCTGCTCCTGCAAAACTTCCTGGTGTGTAGAGGCCATCTGGGGAGGGCTCAGGGTGCAGCAGAGAGGGCAGGTCCCTGGGAACACTACATTTATCCTCTTTACACTCATTTATCGTCTGCTGCAGGTGTCTCACACCACCCGAGGCTCACACTTCACCTGCAGCATCCTCACATACCTCTCAGGTACCCACCACCTGGTTCCTCCTGTTCAGCTCGGAAAAGGAGCCGCAATCATCCCTCTGTGTCTTTCCAGGTCATTATGTGACCCAGAGCCTTGCCATGACACCAGGTGCAGGGCCAAACAGCCACTGTCCCCTCGCCCATCACATGTGGGGAACAGGCAACAAGAGTGTCTCTCGCTAAATGGGGCCTCTCCAAGCCACCAGGTCCAACCTCCTCCTCAGAGCCACGCTGCTGAAACACGGCTGGTGTGCACCAGGCAGTGGCATGTCTCCAGATCCCTGTTGGTACACATACTTTGAAATATAAATGATGGATGGAGTTCACATGGCCTGGCTGAAGCCCGTGCCACCAGCCGGAGTCTGCAGCCAGCTGCTCCAGGACCATCAGCTAATGCCAACCAATGTCCCTGTCTGCCAGAGCCAGGCAGGCACCGTGTCCCTGCTGCAAAGCAAACTCTGCCTGCTGCTCCTGCAGCCTTGGGGAAGGCAAGGGGGCACGGGGAGGAGAGGTCTGTCTGCAGCATTAGCTGCTGCTCAGGGCCCAGGATGGAGGTTGTGGGGAGAGCTGGGGTCCCCCAACACTGTCAACTGGACTTGAGCAGGCGTGGGACTGCCTGCCTTCTTGAAGCTACAGCACTGTTTTGGATATGGGATGCACTAAGGGATATGGGCATCTTTGAAGCCGATGGTGTCACCAGCCACTCGCCTTGCTGGGAGCCAGCGCAGGAGGCCAGCAGTGTTGGGCATGGACAGGAGCACCACGGGGTGCAAAATCTTTCCCCAGCACTGGCTCTCCAGGAGCCTGTTGGCTGTGGGAAAGCTGCAGGACCCCATCTCCAGAGCTGTGGGGATTCCCGGGGATCACAGCAGGATGGGGCTGGTGTCAGGCAGAGGTGAAGGAAGAGCATCCCCCATGCTGATAGGCACCGGGGCTGGGGCAGGCAGCAAGATGAGCAGCAAGAGAGTCGGCACTGGGCTGAGCAGGGCCACAGTACCAACCAGTAAAAGTGGGAGATCTCCAGAGAATGATTTACAATTCCCCAAAACGCACGCTCTGGAGTATAGAGGCAAGTGGCGGAGGCAAAGAGCTGAAGCGGTGCAGACATACACACATGTGCTTCCCCAACAAGCAGTGCCCAGAGCAGAGAGGTATGTGCTGGGACCCAGCTCCATCTGGGGCTCCCTAGGAGCCACAAAATCAGGCTGGAGCACGGGTGGGTGATGCTGGTGGGGCTGGCAGACCCCTTGCCTGCACAGGGGTCCCCCAGGCTGTCTGCAGGACCTGCTGCGGCACAGCAACAGTGCGGAGCCCAGCCTGCACGCAGCGTCTGGCAGAGGGAGCGGGTGATTCATGTCCAGCCCTTCCCCAGCCTGGAAATGTTCTTGGCATGTGGCGGCTCCCAGCCGCCCCACTGGTTAACCCTGGTTTAGCCCCACCTGGCAGGAGATGGGGCACCCATGGCCCCATTCAGCCCCCCGTGCTCTGGTGCTGACCCCACAGCCTTGCCCTGAACCCACAGACATACAATGCATCAGAGCATTGTAAATAAATAAACCTGCAATAAACCTGCATCAGAGCCCCCCAGATCTCTCCTATGCATCCCCCAGCACGAGCAGGAGCAAAGCAGAGCTGATACAGGTGGAAAAAACAGGAGAAAGGGACTTTCCCACCACTCGGACATCCCGGTGGGCTGCATGGGGACGTTGCTGGTCACCCCTATGAGTGGGTCCTGGGAAGGGGCTTTGGGGTGAGCAGAGGGCCATGTCCCAGGAGAATTAACATCTCATTTTGTCTGATTGCACTGGGAAAATGCTACAAGACAAGCAGCCAGGCCTGTGTCTGGACTCGCAGCAGTGCGTCAGGAGGGGACAGGGACACTGCAGCATATTGCCAACAAAACCCAGCCGGAGTGCAAGGGCTGGGTGTGCTGGATGCACAGGATGCGCTGGCCTGGCACGGGTGCACCAGCACACACATCCCGGCCTTCTGGACCCCACACCGGCGCTGTCCCGGAGGGAAACACAGTCCTGGGGTGATCTGCTGCAGCACCCACGTCTGACCGGACCTTCTCGGGTGACCTGCCCTGCCTGGGGTGGCCCCTGCCCTGGGAGCTGCTGACAGCCCCATGAACTCAGCCCTGCGAGGCGTTAGCTCATCTCCCCGCTGCTCACAAGACTTGGCAGGCACCTTCCTGTGCTCGTGTCTGGTTGGGATCCAAACGGATGACCCCAAGCCCAGGCTGGTCTTGCTCCACCCAGCGTGGGAAGACAACAAGCCATGCTTGGCACCCCACGGTCCCCTGGCCCCATGCGGCTGGGGTGCATGGGAATCCCCACCCGGGGTGCATTGGATCCCCTCTGGTCCAATGTGCCTGCCATGGAGGCAAGCACCATGGACCACAACAGCAGAGGAACCACACAGATGGCGAGGCTCAACCCATCACTCCAGGACACCCAGCTCCCCAGGGATGCAGAGCCCAGCACCAGGACAGACACCTGTGCACAGGGTGGAGCTGGACCCAGACCACGAGCAAGACGCTGCATGGCCACATGCACCGTGGCTGAGCCTGAGCTCCATCAATGGTGAAAGCAGAGAGCTTCCAGCTCTGCACAGACACTGAGGTGGTCACCATCCCCTCCATCCTGGCCATGCCAGAGCAGGGCTACAACGTGGTCCGGCAGAAGGGAGCAGCCAGTGCGGGAGGAATGTGCTGTTGCATGGGAGGGAGGAGATCACGGCAAAGGAATGTGCTGTGCCACGGCCAGGGCTGGGGGGAGTGCGAGAGGAACTAGCAGGCAGGAAAAATAAACTCCGACTCTCCCAGGGCTACAGGGCCGCAGTCCTTCTGGTCGCAATTTTTTTTTTCCTTCTCCCTCTTAAATAAAACATGATGTCAGCCATTGTTCTGGCTGCAGAAGGGCTGCCAAAAGCTCTGGTCTTTTCTCAATCATCCTCCAAGCTCTGCTCGCCTCCCCAGTACAGGACTGTGGACATGAGACCCATTGGTTAAGGTCACCCTGTCTTCTGGTCCCTGCAGGGTTCACAGGGCCAAGACCCACGGGCATGGTCATGGAGTCATCAGCCCACTGCCCTTCGCTTCATCTGATCTGTCAACATTACCCCACCGTGGAGGGTCTGTTCACCACCAACATCGCTGCCTGCCTCCTTCAACCCCTTGGGAAGCCTGGAGCCCCCAAAACCTGCCGGGCTGATGGGAACATGGCCCACTGCAGCAATCAGGGTGAAGCTTGCCGGGTCCAAGATGGTCCCCACGAGGCTGCGCACAGAGTCCTGCCCTGATATGGTCTGCTGTCTCCTCCGGACGAGGAGCAGCAACAGATCAACACCCCCCGCAAGAACAGAGGTGCTCTGCGGGTGCTGCCCACCCTGGGGAGCCCACACCAGCTGGCTGGAGGGGGCTGAGGCAGGGACGCACCATGGCAGGTGCAGGATGGTGGAAGGGAGAAGAGCATCTCACAGCAGCAGGCAGATCCTACCACATCCCTGGCCATGCTGCAGGTGGGAAGAGGATGGTGTGTGGGAAGTGTGTGTGTGTGGGGGGGCTGTTCCGAGACCCCAATTCAGCCAGGTGCGGAGGCTCATCAGATCTCACAGGTCGCTGCTCGTGGGGCTTCAGTTCCTGCTGCAAGGACACCTCCTCTCTGCACCCAAGCATAGCCTGTCCCGGGAGCGAGGGAGCAGCCCTGTCACAGCCCACCGAGACTCTGCAGACTGTCAGCACCTGCGTGACCGGCAGCCCACCCGAAGCACAGGGTCCGCCTGGCCCAGCCATCTGTGAGCAGCTGCTTCCAGCCCTGTGAGAAGATGCCGGCTCTGCAGATGCAGTCCATAAAGCCAGAAAATCGCAGGCAAAGAGCACCCGAGGGGCTTGGCCCAACCCTCCCCTCCATGTCCACCCTAGCTCATCTGCCAGCTCCAGGTGGATGTCAGACAAACAACGTCCAGCTCTGGTGATTGGGATGGTACCGCCAGACCTTCCCCAGAACAACACATGGAGCTGATGACCACTGTGCTGATCAGGGCTTTGGAGAAGCCTGGCCCATGGCAGGAGGAGGTGCTTCAGGCTAGGACATCCTCCAGAAGCAGGACTTTGAACACATTCTCAAGGTGAAGACCCACCACCCCCAGGAAGGTTGAATGCAGCCTGTGGGCATGGAAACACGACTGCTCGGGCAGGACGCGGGCAAGGGGAAGGATGCCGGGGTTCTGGTGGGAGAGGTTGAACCTTCATCTATGCTATGCAGGACAAGCTGGACACTGTCTTGGTTTGGGCTGCAGGAGAAATGCCGTATGCACCCCCTCTGTGGGGTTCAGGGAATCACCCAAGGTGCCTGGACATCTGCAAGTGCAGGCTGGCACCATCAATTGGATGTCACTTTTTCCAGGGACATAAATCCACTGGTGGAAGGAGTAAAGCCAAGTGCTTTCACCTCCAGGAGCTGGTGGGGAAGCAGTGGTCCTCTTTAAGATGCCGGAGCCAGCAACGTTCCTGGGCACATCTGAGAGCTGCAATGGGTGCTTGGGGAAGGGGGGCACAGCTGGGCGCTGGGAGCAGTGGGCTGGGAGAGCCCAGGGGAGGCTGGCTGGGAGCGACACACGGAGTTCAAGGCTCTGCCAGCTCTCTTGCTTGAGAAAACCCTGTGCCATGCAGTCCCGCAAGCAGGCTGAGCATGCGTCGTCCTGACCACAGCGGAGGCCAGCTCTTCCCGTGACATGTGCTGGGTCATGCCTTGGCATCCAGAGGGATCTGCAAGGCTGAGCACTCCAAAAACCCAAATCCAGGGGCGCATCAGGTCCAGACACTGTCCTCCCTTGCTCGTCCCCATCCTCCAGCCTGCCACCTGCATCTGGGTGCTGGTCCTGCCAGCCCCTTTGCTCAGACCTGGGCTGTACAGACCACGTCTGCCCTGGCTCGGTTCCCCTGCCTGTCTACTCCCCTCTGCCCCTCATCCCCACCCCACAGGAGCCCACCTTCTCCTGCCTCTCCTCACCCCTGCCCCAGGGCTCGTAGCCCCCCACCAAATGGAGATCATGAGTCCATCGCCCCAAACCATTCACTCTTGGAGAAGCGTGAGCTCATGTTTTCTGGTCAGCTGTTTGAGGCCAGAGGCTGGCTCCTGCCAAGCCTCCCAGGTTTATGATGGAGGTGATTTTGACCCCGGCAGCAAGAGCTTGTGCTGGCTGACCCCATGGGGATGCACATGCACGGATGTGCTTGAGGTGCTGCCTTGTGCAAGGCCCCCGATCCACAGCCAGCCTCTCGCCGTGTGCCCCCAGCCCCACTCCAGATCTGCCTTCCCGTAGCCCCACGGCAGGGCTCTCTGCTCCAGCCCCACAGTGGGCTGTCCCTCTCCTCCTCCGGTGCCCCAGGGATGCGGGGAGTGGGGCACATGGATGCCGTGTTCCCATGGGGCAGTGGGGGTCTGTGACTCCTCCCTGTGCCTCTCGCTGCCCCGTCCACCCCACAGCACGGGCAGGGGACTCTGTGTAAAGCAGGGGACACCCCCAGAGTGTGCCACCACCCCTATGACCACGTCCATCACCCCTTTCCACCTCCCATGCCCAACCCGACAGCACAGCCCTTCCCCCAGCCACCACACACAGGAGGGATGTGGTGTCCCCTCCACCTTCCCCGGTCCTTCGCCGCTCTCAGTGTGGGACTGTCACAGATGAACAGGGACATCGTGTTGTCCTGGCGTGGTGGCTGTCACTGGCTTGCAAGCGACATCTAAGGAAAGGAGCTGGGGAGCTCAGCCACCTCTGGGTGTCCACTCCACAGGGTCCAGGACACATCCCAGAGTTTCACCTTGAGATCCAGTCCCAGAGGACTGTCCCCTCCGACCAGGGAAGCAGGACATTTCCTTCTCCCTCTGCTCACCTGTGCATCTCCAGAGCAGCGCAGCATTGCGGCACTTGGGATGCAGAGGCCGGGGAGGATGTGTGGGGCGGCGGGAGCCACTCTGTGCCCAGCGGCCAGGACTCTGGTCTCACCCCAGCCCTCTTCCTCTGCTTGCATAACTGCGGTAAACAACTCCCCACATGAAAAAAAATGTGTGGGAAGCATGGGAAGAGAGGAGAACTGTTTCCAATTCTGGGCCTCTTAAAACATGTCCTTCCTGGAATGAAGAGAAAAATATGGTCTTGATCCTGGAGATAAGTCCGGCAACAGTCAACATGTGAGATGTCTGCAAGGATTTTGTGCCATCCCAGTTACTGAAGGGGAGTGAGGATGTCGCTAGTGCAACCTGCACAGATCAACCAGCAGCTCAGATGCTGTGACGGGTGCTCAGGGTGGCATCTGCTCCTCTCCACGGTTGCAATGGGAAGGTGATGGGGAGGCAACCTTTTTCAAGAAGCAGAGAAATCTGAGCATGGACAAAGAGACCTGAAGGTCTCTCAGTGGAGAGTTTGCTCTGTGCTGCCAGGAGGTGCCAAGGTCTCCTCTGGCAATGTCAGAGCCTCTCTAAGAGCCTCTGTCCATAAATTGAACATGCACTGAGTAGAGCAAGCATGATGACCGTTTCTTCCCTTCTTCTTCCAAGGCTGGAGCATCTTCAGAAACTCCATCTCCAGGCTGCAGGCTGGGGGAACTTAAAAAGGAGAAGACACTCCAGACATCCCAGAGCCAGGAGCTCTGATGCTTCTCCCAAGCAGCAGCCCATCATGCTGCAGAGGAGCAGACCACTTGATGTCCAGGCCTCACCCAACACAGACACAATTCTACAGTCTCACAGCACTTTTGGGTGTTCTCCAGTGCTGGCACAATCAAACCCCGAAGTGTAGGGAACAAAGAGCAGTCTTTCGCCATCCATGGATCTGCCAACCTGTTCAAGGCTATGTTTCAAGCTGAGAAATGTGATTTTCCTTGACCTTCCTCTATTAGAAAACCAGAGAATCAGAGAATAACTTTGTTTGGGAGAAACATACAAAGTCTTTAGTCCAGTCATGCTCAGAGCAGGGCTTACTCCAAAGCCAAATCCATTTGCTCACTGCCTTGTCCATGAGCAACCCGATCTGGCCCCTGTGCCAGGGCTGCACAGCACGGTTCTTGTGTCCAGTGGTACCTTCCTTGCTTGCAACTTCTGCTTGTTGCCCATTTTCCCCTTATTGTTCACCTCTGAGAAGAGTCTGGCTCTGTCCTCTCTACAGCTCTCCTGTAGACAGAGGAAGTTGCAATCAGATCCCCCTTTCCACCTCTCTTCTCCAGGCTGAACAACCCCAGCTCCCTCAGCCTCTTCTCATACACCTTCCCTCCAGATGTTGGCTATGCTGTTGCTAACACAGCACACCAGTTGGAAAAGCACACTGCTGATTCATGGTCTACTTCTTCACCTCATCCCCATGCCCTTTGCTGCGGAGGTAATGCACCCAACCTGCTTGGTCCCCAGCCTGTCCTGACACATGGGGCCGCTCTCTCCCAGACACAGGACACAGTATTTGTCTTTGTTGAACTTCACGAGGTTCCTATTGTCCCATTCATCCAGCTTGTCAACAAGACAGAGGGACTTCAATGTCCCTCCGACTGGCTTTATCTGAACTTCAATGATTTCTTCCTTCCAGCACGTTTTCCTGAACAAAGAGCTGCCAGACTATTCCCAGGATCATTGCTGCTGCCGTTTTTGCAGACCAATACAACATTTGCTCCACTCCAGACTTCTGGAAAGCAGTAGCTTTAATGTTAAGTTGCCTGCTTCAGTTGACAGAGCAGCTGCTACATTCTTCGTCTCCCTGAGCACTTTCAGCTCTACCATGTGGATCTGGCGTTTTCTTTTTTAATGTATCGTTTTGTTCCAGCACTTTTTCTTCTGCTAGCTCAGGACTAAGATATATGTCTGCTTTGCAAACATCTGGGATGGGTTAAGAATGTATTTCCGCCTGCTCATAGGATGGATCATGGAAGCGCTCTTTATCTGCTTCAGTGCAAAGTCACCCAAGTTAAGTTGAAATGTAAAAAAGAAATAGTTGGGTTTCCAGATGCCTGGAAGCAAATCCGGGGTTGTTCACATGTCCCTTTGTACTGCTGAAGCCATTGACAAGGTCCTCCAGTGGAACGAGGAAGGAGGCAGAGGCTGATTTCACCTAGCTCTGGTTATGATTTCATGTCAGTCCTGGCAAGTGTTCCTCTCTCGAGTTAAATCATTCCTCCTGTCCCAGGACCCCAGGACCCTGGAGACGCTGGTTTCTCACCAGTGCAGCCTGCCTAGAGGTGCTGGGAGTTTTCAGAGGGGATCAGACCCTCCTGTGGGTCCAAGCGATGCCTCTGCTCCAAGGAGGCATCTTGGGCTTACACTAGCTCCAGGAGGCTTGTGGTCTCGCCTTGGATGCACTGAGGTCTCCCCTTGAGTACTGGTGCCTTTCCCTGCTCATCTAGTCCCTGTGTTGGAGAATTCAGTCAAAGTCAAGATGTTTCTGGATTTCCCCCAATATCTTTTTTTCCCTCCGCCTGCTCATGGTTTCACAGCCTTCTCCCTCCTGACAGAATTAAAGTGATTGTTGTTCCTACCCTCTTTCTTCACTCAAATTTTGTGAGCCCTTAGTGACTTGTACAGATGCTGAAGCAACCTCTACATTCAACTGAAGGACTTTAATTTAATTCCTTTTGTGCTTAGGGTGTTTTTATCAGCTTCCTGATTCTCTTGGAAATTCCCTGTCTCCGGCTCAGAATCATCCTTCTCATTTTTCCCATGGTTTCTCCACAAAATATTGACACGATGTTGGAGTGTCTATTACTGCCAGCTCAGTTTTCGTTGCTATAGCACTTTGTCTGTAGTTACTTCAATGACATTCCTTGAACAAATGCCCCGTAGTCAGGAATCGGCACTTGGACAGACTTCCCTTGGTTTGTGTAGGTGTTGGATCAGGATTGACGTCCCAGACACTGCCAGGCATTCAGGTATTTGACTCCTCTTCAAACGGGAAGAGGTGAGCACCCAAGTGTCTTGGAGAGACCCTCATTCCTGTGGAGGACATCATGGGGGTGAACGTTGCCTCTTCATCCCTTCATCCAAGACGAGGTCCTGCGAGCACATGGATCTGCTGGGTCACCTCTACAGTGACTTGTTGTGAACTCCTAAAACTTGGATGACAGTCTTCTCCAGCCTTGGCTCTGTGTTTGAAGGATATTGCTGTATTCACCTCCAGCAGCTCTGCCCCACCACAAAGATGCTGGCACAAAGTCTTCCCAACATCTGCCTCATCCACCTCACCATGGACTTCTGTAATGCCCATCACCAACACCTCTCTGCACCTGGGCATGATCTTGGGTTGAAAGAGTCTCTCCAAGTTTGTGAGCTCTTCTCCCTTGCTTCTCCCCTCCTGAAAACACAATCCACCAAGCAACGAGCAGGGGCACAACACACACACACACACACACAAAGCAGAGAGCAGCTACAGAGCAACCTGTGAGCTCTCATGGAGCTGGTAGGTGGGCAGCGAGATATGCACAGCCCCTGTTAGACCACTGGCCCAAGAGCCCTCCTCTTACTGCGTGGTCTGTGCAAGAGCACAGTGCTTACCTCCCCTTTGCACAAACGCATACGGCTCTTTTCCACATCCTTGTTCAACAGGGATTTATTTGACCCTCAGCTGGCGCTGACCAACCACTTCTTGCCGAGCACTCTCAGAAGGTCTGTGTCTGTGCTCCCCTGCCTCTGGAGACCACCTGTAAGGATGTTGAGCACCACATGTAAAAGCTGTAGTCCTTTCTGGCTTCCTTGCTAACTGAGGAGGTATTGTCCAGCTGATGAACGGGTTGGTCCCTCATTGAGAGCCAGGCATGGGCTAAGTACAACACTTCCAAATCATGAAGCTGATTTTGAGCTATCTGACAGCTAGCGAGGATGAGAAAAATATTTGAAAAGAGGAAAACATATTTATTCTGATGCTTACATAACACAGAAACAGCTGAACGGATTTTGTTCAAACCATCCCCAAATAATTCTTCAGTTTTTTGGGCTGAGATCAAGCATGAACAAATTCAATCCAAAAGGATATTTTTTGAGCAATGTATAAACAACTGAAAATAGGGGTTTCGGCTGGAATGTGTGTCTCAGCCGTAACTCGAGTGTTGCAAGAGCGGTTTGTGTGTGTTTCTCCGGGGAGTGCGGTTTGGCGGCGACGTGCGGGATTTAGCTCTCCAGTCTCGCAACCTCCCCTATTGGAGAGGGCTCCTTTACTCTAAACTTAGAAGTATCTTATGGGATCTGTTCCACTCGTGATGGGGCCTCACTGGCAAACAGCTCCACTGTGTAATTGTCCCGTCTGGTAGAAATGTTCCCTATGTTTGACTTCAGACTGGCCCCTGCTCCATGCCAGCACGTTGCTGCGATACTGTCTGCAGCCACCCCCGTCATCAGCACCCGGCTGCATCCTCGCTGCTCTCCTTTTTCGCACGCCGGCTTCAGATCTCCCTTCGTCCTCTCCCCTTGTCAGCCAATATCCAGGTCTGGGCTCTGCTCCTCTGCGGTGATGCTGGAGCGGGCGGATGGGCCACGTTGGAGGGGCAGGGGTCTCCCAAGGGGGTGGGCTGCCTGGTCTCTGGCAGGCAGCCTGCCGCCCTCCTGCCCTTGGCATCAGCGTGGGGAGAGGCTGTTGTATCAGGATGGGGCTGGTGTGGGATGGAGGATGGATGTCCCAAGGTGCAGTTCCCTCTGAAACGTCCACCAGCTCGCAGCTGGCCATGAGCTAGCCCAGAGAGCCTGTGATGGCCAGGAGGTCACAGCATTGCCTCCCCAAGCTCTTCTTCATCTCACTGCACTCCTGGGAGCCAAACCGCTTCACCAGCCCCTCTGCTAGGTCAGTCCATCCCTGCAGTCCTGTGAAGGTCCTGGGCAGGGCCAGCTCCAGCGGTCACCAGTGCCCCGCACAGCTGGCCAGGTGTTGGGGCGATGTACCACAAGCCCTGCCCTCCGCTCCAGCCGAGTGGGTTCCTCTGCCCCTTCCCCAGAACAAGAGCAGAATGGTCCCAGCCACAATATTTTGCCTGGCATGGACGTACTCTAGACGAACGTGCTTGTTATTTCTGTCTGCTCATCCTGACTTTGTAACAGTGACTAATGCTTTTTCTGGCTGGAGGAAGGTTTAGGGGCATATTAGCAAAGTGACTGCAAGGAAACAAGCAGCTCCTCTGATCCGCCGTCACTGGCGACGTCTCCTGTCCCGTTTATCCGGGCAGGAGAGGTCCGGTGGTTGGTCTCACTGATGGGACCTACAGAAACCACACTCTGGGGGCCAGCTGGGGACATGGCACCCCCCGAGCTGGCAGCCGGTCTGGTGTGGGGCAGCCTGCCCTCGGCAGCATGTCTGGGCAAACACTTTATTCCTGTGTCTGGAATCTTTCCGATGCATCCAAAGAGACCAAGCGTGGTCTCAGTCCAACGCTGAGACCGTGCTGGAGCCCACGGGCTGAACACAAGGCACGTACAATTAATGTTTCCAAGGAGAAACTTGAGGCACGGCGCTGGAAACCTGCAAAGCTCTCAGAGCCGTCTCCAAGCCCCGTGGAGGCAGCAAACCCTGGCACAAGGAGGGGAGGTGGGGAGGATGCGGAGCCAAGAGGCAGCATGACCGAGTGACCCCACACCGTGTCCTCCTCCTGTGTTCCTGCCCTGGGCCGGACTCTCTTGGCCAAGCTCACGTTGGAAATGAGCGGTGCATCTGGGGCAGGGGGAAAGGGCTGGTCCCAGCAGAGCGGGTCTGGCCGTGGGGGTGTCCAGCTGTCAGTAGGTGTCCTGTCATGAGCAGGCATCTGATCACAGTGGAGAGATCAGATTTTTATTTCCTGTTTCTTTCTGCAAGCACCTTTTTTTGCTTCCAAACCTTGTACCCATTCCCATTCAAAACTTGGCCTGAAATAGTGATGAATAACCATGATTTTTTTTTTTTTCCACTCAGCACCACAGGAGAAGGTGAATTCAGATGAAATCTGGGAAATGGGGTTCATTGCCCCCTTGGACAGTGGGGCATCCTCTGCTCCCAGGTGATGCGGAGGAGCGCTGGGGTGCCTTGGCAGGGTCGGGGACTTGCGCGCCAAGGCTTCTCCAGTGAGCACAGAGACGTGGTCTTCCTGCGTGGAGGGCAAGACAGATTTGTCCCACGTTTGCAAGGGTACATCGGCACGCAAATGCCACAGTACGAGTGTTACGGGACCCCTCATCCCCAGCCCGAAGCTTTCCCCAGCCCTTGCTGGCTGGAGACCCTCAACCGTTGCTGCAAGAGCTGGATCGGGAAGAGCCAGCAAGAGCAGATGTTTCTGTATTGTCTGCCAGGATCCTAAAGGTTGGACAGAGGTCCAAGAGTGACAGAGGCACAGTTGTCCTTGGGCTACAAGCAGTCGGAAAGCGATGCTGCAAGCCACGGCCGTCCAGGTGCTGCCGGTGAAATCACCTCTCCGGCGGCCGTCCTAGCACACCGGTGGCCAGCTCACTGCCTGGTTTGGCTGGTTTCCGCCTCCAACGTGCCTGAGGTTGCTCTGCTGTCGGTGTGGCCTCCACTGGCTCGGGATCACCGCTTCCATTCCCAGCTCCCTCTCCGCAGAGGCCCGCGCTGAACAAAGCCCTTGGCTCCGCGACGGCTTTGGGCTGTCAAGAGATGCGCTCCAGGACATAAGGACACAGGGGTCAGGATCTGTGCTGCTGCCTGATTTCCAGGGGTTTTGTCCAGGAAAGCAGCAGCCCTGCGCATGTCACCATCCAAGACAAGCTGGGAGTCCCACAGCCCCCCCCCCAAGTCCACCCCAGCTCATGCTGGTTTGTGCACCTCCAACCCAAAACCTGTGGGTGGTGAGGTCCATCCCTGCTGCTGGAGACAACCCCACGCCCATCCCTGCCATCTTCTCCTCCTGAGAGCTGTCCTCTCCATCTCCCCTCCATGGCAGCACATCACCTCGAGCCAACCCCGGTCCGGGCTGTTAGCACCTCTCTCCTCCCTGCAGAACAGGCTTGTGCCTGGCTAGCTTCTCCTCTTCTTATCTGCAGCATCCCGCCCCTCCCGCCCCTCCCAGGTTCCCCCGCTGCGAGGACCTCGGCGGCGGCTGCAGCCAGCACATCCCTCCTGGTACGCTCTCAAACGAGCCCGGCGGTGCTCCCCACCGTCATGCAAGGCCTTCACACCCGCAAAAACTGGTTTCAGTTATTCCCCGCTCTCTCCCCCAGCTCCCTTTTGGCACCTCCAGATTTATCCCTCCCATTGCAGAAGCGTTTGGGATTCCTCTTATCTCTGAACACGGGCTGCATTCGTACGCAGGGGATGTCATTTGATTACATCCAACCCAAACTTTAATCCCTCTGTATAAAGTCTCTGTTGTGCTCGGTCCGTACTGTCTGCCTATGTTAGGATCTTTTCTGAATTTCATTAGAGGAAAGACTTGCTTAAATAATTTGGGAAACAATTTGGAAATGTTTTTACTTATAAAAGCAGTGAGTTCAGTGCGCTGTCAGTCCTGGATTTATATCGCCTTTGTTTGTGAACATCCAGATGGTATTCTCTGACTATTAAAATGCTTTTCATGATGTTCACAATGATTATTCACTTAGAAATTCCCACAGGAAGCTGACAACCCACAATTTGTCAGTCTCCTGCTTGAAAAGCCTCAGTCCGTCCCACGAGGGGCTGAAACCATCCCAGCCCTCCAGGTGACACAACTCTTCTCGCCCGGTGCCGGCACCTCACGGCGTGGGTGCTGGGGAGCGTCCCATTGGCACCGACCGCTGGTCAGGCATTTCGGAGAAGAGCCGAGCAGGTCAGGCACTCGTTTTCCATGCGAGTCCATCCAGACACGTCCCCCGGGAGCCCCAGCCAGCCCCATTGCAAGCCTGGCCACTGCAGCGGCTCCGAATGGGAGCTGGCTTTTTGGAAAGCCTGGCCCCGGCCGTGGTGCCGAGCACTGGGAAACCTGGCGCTGAGCTCCTCTGAAATCTGGCTCGTGACACTTAATGACTTTCTCTCATACGATGTGCTCTGTTATTCAACTAGAAATAAAAGTCGGATGTTGATTGCCAGACTCTCTCTCCATCCTTCGCTGTTTCTGAAGCTGCTCTGCATCAGCGTCCCTCCCACGTTCTGCTGCTTTCACCATTGCTCATAATTTTACACAAGTGCAGCGATCGGCTCCTCGGGCAGTTTCTGTTCTCCTCCGACGCCTGGCCCTGGCCTTGCTGAGCTGCACGGGGATGGATCGCCCACCATCTGCCAGGTTTGCTCTCTGGCAGCCCGCGCGCTGCCCGAGCCAGGAGGAGCACAGCTCAATGCCACCTGGATCTTGTTGGGAAGCACAGAAGACGCCACGTCATGCAACAGCCCCATTCCCCCTCATGAGCCAGGCACAAGGAGCTGGTGGGTCCCCCAACTGCTCCTGCCAGAGCAGGGTTTGCTCCTGCTGACGAGTCGCTCCTCCTTGTCTACGCCAGGTGCCAAGCCCCCGCTGCATCCCGTGCTGTTACCCAGAGATGCTGGTGGTCCCTGTGCCTCACCATCGGTGCTGATACCTCAGGACTTGCTTACCGTGCCCCAAACCCGGGCAGCGGGGAGGCGTTGGCCCCGCTGCACCTCTGCAGCGTGCAGGAGAGCTGGGGGGATTTTTCCGGGGTTATTCAGGTGCATCTCTGCCTCCTCTCCCACCCTCTCCCCTTGCCTTGCCTCAGCCTCTCCCTGCCTGGGCTCGGGATAGATGAACTTTTGCCAGCGCTGGAAAGCGGCTTCACCGCCACGGAGACGGCATTTCCTCCTCTCCAAAATGCTATAAAGCCAGCCGCGAGCCGGCCGCTCGATTCCCAGACTGGCCGTTTCTGTCCAAGACCCATGCATCCCCAGGCATGGCGCGGAGATGCCCTGCGCATTGCCTCGCCGCCCTTCATCTTGCTCCAAGCATCCCCGGACCATCCAGCCAGCCCACCAGACCGCCCTTCCTTCCTCCTCGGGGGGAAAGTGAGCAGCCCAGTGACTGCGCATTTACCAAGCGAGGCCTCGGACGCCTCGTTTTTCTGCTGGCTCGACGGGGCTGGGAATTGGCTCCAGGTGTTTTTGCTCGGGTCTCGCGTACGGAAAGGGTGCTGCAGAGGGAGACGCTGTCTGCTGGGCTCAGCCGGGGCCACCGGCCTGCAAAACATCGCACTTCATCAGCTCCCCAGGGAGCGCGGCGTGGTGGGGGGCAGTGGGGGAGCGCCTCCCCCCTTCACACTTCCCGGTCGGGGTCAGCTCGGCGGAGGGAGGGAGCAGGCACCGCCGTCCTAGGAATGGCAGCCACATGGGGAAAATGGTTTTCAGCCCCAAACGTGTCTCCAAAATGAGAGCGGGTCCCACGGCGGGCTGGCTGTGCAGTACGCGTGCTTTGCCATGCGAAGGTGCGCACACACGCAGGCAGGACACGCGTGCATGCGCATCCCCGTGTTGCTAAACATATGCCCCATTATACAAACAGCGCGCGGCCGGACGGGGAGCGCTGCACCACTGGCCACAGCATGCCAGAATGAACACACACATCGCTGAGTGCACCTCATTTACAAAACACCACCAGACACACACTCTAAACACAAACCACATGTTGGCCGGCCCGCACGCCTTCCCCACGCAGACCAGCACAACAACGCCCGCCGCCAGAGACGCGCGTTGACACATGTGTGCGCACACCCCGCCAGGCACATGCTGCCCGACGCGCTTCCCGCGAGCACACGCTGTGTCCCTGCGTGCCTCGCCGCTCCTGGGAGCGTGCACATCTCCGGCCAGCCCCACGATGCTGATGGACCTGTCCTCCTCATGGGGACAACATCTCCTCCCATCCTGTCCAGCTCCCCCATGATGGCAGTGCCCAAAGTCCAGGGCTGGGAAGTGCCCTCGGAGAGTCCTGGGGGTCTCCTGCTCCCTGGTGCAGTCAGCGTGGCAGGGATCACCCATGCCTGGGGTAAGGGACACCTGCTCCAACAGCCTCCATGCATCAGGGCACCCTGCCCTGCTCTGCTGCCCATGCCAAGAGTGACAACAGGGGTGAGGGACATGTCTGAAGAAGCAGCAGGAGCTTGAGGACCATTAGAAGCTCTCAGAAGAGCAGGAAACCCCAAGTCCCTCTGATGTGGATGCAGAGGAGCTGACTCTGCAGTGGGGGGTTGGGAGCAGGTCTACACCCTCCACCAGAGAAGACCCTGGCACTGAGAGCTAGGGCTTGTCTTGCTGTGGACAGGACATCTTGTCCTCCACACATCCAACACACCTCAAGGCTGTGTCTCATCTTCTGTGGGGTATCACCTCAGCTCTCTCGGGTCATATGCACAGATGCTCCTCAGGTTTTTTTTCCATGCAGCCCTCCACTGCAAGAAGGGCTCCTTGACGCACGAGGCACACACACCATGCTCCTCTCATGTCCGTTTAGGGCTCCTCAGGCAGCCCAGCACTGGTGGGATTCTCCTGAGGCTCAATAGACCCCAGGTGGAGGGTCTGGACCTGGGCTGAGATGGCACAGTCACACCTACAGCATCCCTCGCCAGGGCTGTGTGTTTGAAGAGTTTTTTTTCCTTCAGAAACACAGCCAGGAGGAAAAGTGAGAAAGCCGCCGCACGAGAGTTGGTCAGAAACATTTAGACAAGACATTTCTCCATTGGAATGTGCTGGCTCATTGCGATGTTTTGTGGAGACGGTTTGATTGCAGTCAAACTCTGCCAAGAAACTGCCAGACCTGCTGCCTGGCAATCCTCCTCCTCCTCCCCCTTGCTCCTGAGCAGCTGCCTGGGGCATGGGCAGCAACCCAAGAGCCTAGAGAGTCTGCAAGCCCCAGGTCTCCACTCACCGCTTCATGAGAAGCTCAGCTCCCATGGCTGGCCTGGGCTTTGGCTGGAGAACAGAGCAGCAAGAGGAGTAGCATGAAGTCAGCATTCCCAGGAATTCCCTGAGCCTGAGCTTCGGATCCAAGCCCCCCGCCCCCGAAAAAAAAAAATTGTCGACTGGAGAAGCTCTGTGTCTTGGGTTCATTTGACATCCAAACAAACCCAAATCTCCAAATGTCAGATTTTTGGGAAACCAGACTTGCTGCTCTACCCAGACCCAGCTGCTGTGAGCGCTGTGTTGGCACCAGGCTCCAGCAGCTCCAGGAGCCTGAGGGGCTCAGTCCCTGGGGAGAAGTGTGGCACCTGATAGGAGAAAGCTTCCCCCATGCATGTCTGCTGAAGGAATGACAGTCCTCCCCAGGTGAGTTCGGAGACAAACTTTGGGTAAAAGGTGGGGAAAAGCTGTGCTAAGTGTCAGTTATACACATAAGTCCTCCTGACATGAAGATGTGATGTACATACGTTGTTGTGGCAGTGAAACACCCAACCAAAAGTACTTCGCAGCATAGGAGAAAGATTTCTCTGCTCTTGGTTGAAAAGCAAAGACCATGCGTTTTTTGGCCAAGATTTATTTCTGTGCCCAAGATGCAACATCAACTCTCGGGAAGGATCCAATGTGGGGACAAGCAAAAGAGGTGGAGGCTCTCCATCCTTGGAGGCTTTCAAGTCTCAGTTAGCCAAAGCCACAGCCACCTCAACCTCCTGTTGGGCACCATCAGAGACTGGATTCGATGCCTCCAGAGCCACCCCCTCCCACCAAACCTTGGGTGTTTCTGGGAGACCCACCCCAAGGGGATGTTTGCAAAGGCTAGACCTTGCCTGCCAGGAGATCCAGGTGCTCTGCGCGCGGGCTGAGGACCATGTTTCATACAGTCACACTCCTGCCAGCCTGACTCCGGTTCTGGGCAGCCACAGAACAGGCAAAGAGACCGTGTTTCATGAAACATGCGTGGACGGCTGACAGCCTCGCAGCTGCTGCACAGTTAGGGGTGAGGGATGGCCTCCAGCAAACACGACGGCTCTGCGATGTAATTCTAGAGGTGGTAGTTGTGTCAACACACTGTGCTGTTGTGGGACAGGTAATTCAATCCAGCCCCAAATTTTGATTAGAGACTAAACAATATAAAAGCCACATGGCATACGTGAAATGTAATTGAACGCTGGCTGGCTGTCAGCTCTCAGAAGCAGCTGAGATGAGGCCCATCACTTGCGAAGGAGTTCCTGCCGTCCTAGTCCTCTGCTATTTAACATGAAGACAACATGATTAATGTTATAAGTGATTAATGGATGAAAAACATGATTAATATTGTCAGCAGATGGCAGAGGCTGTGGTGGGAGAGAGCAACCACTATGCCCTGTGAGAAGCAGCGCGTTTCTAGCTGCATGTGAAGCTGTTCTGGCAGGAGCAGAGCATGGACCAGGGGCTCTGGACCTCCATCTGCAGACCAAGGGTCCTGACCCCATTCCCAGGTGGGGGACGCGGTCCCAGGAGGCAGCTTGGGGGTTTGACAGGGAATTTGTGATCATGCTCCCCAAAGCAGTGACCCAGGGGAGCTGGAGCAGAAGCAGGAAGGCTGTGAGTGCCTTGGTGTGCCCCCACCGGGGGCTGTGCTCAGCTCACACCCATCGCAGGAGGTGGGTGTGATGGTCAGGGAAGAGTCACAGAAATGATTATAGAGAAGAAAGCAGACAGCATCAGGAGCCACTGAGCTACAGGGGACACTTTATGGTGTTCACAAAGCCATTGTGATGGGTGGTATTATGGGGGCTCCATGTCTTCATTCACAGGGTCGTGTTTGCAGTCCTTTAAGGGACTGAATGCATTGGGCAGCCCCTCTTGAAAAAGAGGACAAAACTCTGTCCCGGGGGAGTGACAGGGAGGGAAGGTCCCAGGCACAGCGGGTGGGGAGGAGCTGGTGTCCCAGCAGGGAGCCGGGAAGGGACAGCTCATGGTCACCTCTTGGTGTGGAAACCCTCGCGAGGTAAAGGGGACAGAGATCGTGGACAACCTTTGGGAGGATGAGCAGGACAAGGCTTCAGAGGGCAACGTCTGTTGTATGAAATGCAAAAGCTTTTCACCCAAAAGTGCTGCGAGGGCTGGAAACAGACAACTCCCCCGGGGAGCTCGGGGCAGGTCCTGGTGCCCTGCCAGCAGTCCCAGCGAGGGAACTGGCCCCACACCGAGGGCAGAGCAGGTTCCTGGGCTCTGGGAAGGACCCCACATCTCTCCTTGGAGCAGGCAGCCCTGTGGGCTGGGGGGCACCTGAGCGGTCGTGCTTTGCCCCCCTGGGAGCGAACGGGACCGTGTCGGGTCCACCCGGCTCCAGCAGTGACCGTTCCCCAGGAGGTGGCCGGGGGGATTAGCAGCACATACCAGCCGTGAGCGACCGCCGGGTCAGCGCGGCGTGGATCAGCAGGGCTTTACCCTTGGGGATTATCATGATTCAGTGGCACACTTAAATAAATAAATATTTTTCCCTGCAGAAACAGCGAGCTTGGCCAAGCCGCGCTGCAGGGAAGGTTTTGGGGGGGAGGGGGAAGGAAACGCCCCGGGGGGATGCTCAGCTACCTGGAGGTAGATGTGTCCCCCTCCCTGGGCGATGCCAGGACCCGCAGGAAGCGATTGTGTCACTGGTCCCCAAGGCCCCGCAGCTCCCCGGGGACGCCCGGGCTGCTGGCAGCCAGGGGAAGCAGACGTGCGTGTGCGGGGAGGAATGTTTGCTCTGAGCAGGTCCAGCCCCTGCACTATTTCTGATCCCAAGAGGCCCCGAGGGAGGGCTATTTATCAGGGATAGACTGTACCAGATTGGTTTGGCATCTTTAAAAAAAAAAAAAAAAAGCTCATTTTTGGAGGTTTTTTGGGTTTTTTTTTTAGACAAGAGGTAATTATGAGGAAGGCTGGAGGAGAAGGAGGGTGAATGGGATCATTTGGGCTGTAAGGCAGAGGACGGGTGTGCTGGGGTGGCAGGTACAGCAGCTAGCAGAGCTCCTTACAATGCATTCTTAGGGCCAGGTCATCAGCATCCCTGAAGAACAAGAGGCACAGCAAGGAGTACGGTGGGTCAGGAGGCTTCAGGAGAGCAGTAAATGGGTGACATCGAGAACCAGAGTCAGAGAAAACGGGCATGGCGTGATGCTGCCAGAAGGTTTTGCACTTAAAGCCGTCCATGGGAGCTGTACCGTAAGAGGTGACTTTGTCGGGTGGAAGCCCCTGAGGCAAAGCCAGGCTGTGGATGTCAGCCCTAAGCCAGCAATGTCAGTTGGCTGTATCAAGAGGATCAAAGGGTCAGAAGGATCTTGGGATCGCTGAGGCTGGGGTCCTGGGATCAGGGAGGTGGGATCCTGGGGGATGGGATCTGCCACCTCTGTGCTGCTGCTTGTCCACCATGTGCCCTTGTCCTCTTCCTGGGAGAGGACAGACCCATAGTGGAGCTGTGCACAGTCTCCATGCAGTTCCCTGAGGTCCCGGAGGCTGCCCACTGTCTCATGCCTATCTCCTGTCCAGCCACGTGCTGATGCTGGCAGTGGTGGGGATCTGGACCACTCAGAAGAGGGGACAGAAGTATTGCGTGGCTTCGGCTCACTGGAGGGACCTGATGGTTGGGGTTTCATCAGAGCTTTCAAGGGAACAAGACCTTGGCCACTGCCAAGGGATGTCTCAGATGCGGAATAGGCACCTTTCAAGTGTCTGTGTGGGAGTGGAAATGCCTCTGGCCCATGGGATGGGGTCCTGGAGGATGCACACTGGACATCCCAAGCACGTGGTTGGGCCGAGGCAAGCTGGACTGCTCCCAAGTCATGCAGATGCTAAAACAGAAGGGGACACCTACCTTTATCCCACCCAGAAGGAAGGTTGCGAGGACCCACCTTGCTGCTGGGAGCCCAAGGGGGCGCGGGGCATGAGGAGAAGGAGTTACAGGGCTACGGGGCATTGTGAGCTGCAGGACATCCCGGCTGGCGGGTACCTGAGCCTGCGCCTGGGACGTCTCGCAGCCGGGGAACGGGGCCAGCAGAGGCACGAGGCTGGGGACGGGGATGGCGATGACGGCAGTTCTTGGCCACACGTCTGCCAGGGCAAAGCCTGGGCACAAGGTCGGTTTCCTTTGGGAGGCGAGCTTGTGGCCGAGATCGTGGCAGGAGCTGCCCACACACCCCTTGCCCACGGGAGCGAGCAGGGGGCACGTGGGGAGAGCAGCCGTTCCCACCGGGGCAGCCCACAGCAGGGCAACATCTGGCACGGGGCGACTCCTTTCAGGAAGGTTCACCCGCGCAGCTCTCCAGGACTCACTCTCTGGCACCGGGAGCCAACTTCCAGGAACTCCTGGCTGCCTGGGAAAGCCTCGGCCGCCTGCACGTCTCCAGCCTTTTAAGGAGCTTGTCCTCCAGAGCCGAACTCCCTCTGCCTTCTCCGAGCATCCCGGACAGCACGGCGCAAGCACGGCCAGCTGCGCCCCATCACGTCGTGCACCGCCGAGCAGGCAGCTCCCACCATGGAGACCGGCTGCCTGTACTGCCAGGTGCAGGCAGGATGAGTCTGGGACCCTGCAGCAGCTGGGCTTCAGAGGCAGCGGAGGGAACTGCCGGGTGGGAAGGAGCGTGGGCAGGGATTTGAGGGCTCTCCAGACCTGAGCACTGGCAGTAGGTGCTGAGGTGCATCACCGTGACGCCTCCACTGAGCACCCGTGTGTGGAGGTAGAGCACATGGCTGCTGGGTTGGGGCAAACACACAAGGCAGCGTAGCAGGTGGGCATCCTGCACACACACACACACATGCAACGCTGAACCTTCTTCTCTGTACACGTGCATGTGTGTGGACATGGTCTTGTTGGTGCATGTTTGCCTGGGTGCTCCTGTGCACAGCCCGGTCTGTGCCTGCATGCGGAGACACGTGCATGGCTCCTATCTGTCTTAACACGCATGGCCCCCATCATGTTGTGTTGTATTTGTGCGTGCATGCAGTCCTGCCATGGCCAGGCATGTGCAGGCAGGTAGGTGTGTGCAGATGTGCACATCTGGCTCTGCCATCACCACATGAAGTTGGTGCACACAGGTTTGTGGGAGCCCCGCAGCGAGTACTTGCGCCCTGCAGTCTGTGCACCCACCTGCCTACCGTGTCTGAACCCCCCGGAGGTGTGGGGGTCCGGGCAGGGGGCTGCACATGGGGCAGGGGACCCACAGCTCCTGCTGTGCTGGTTGGGACCATGCTAGTCCCCGTGCGCAGCGTCATCCCCTGCCAGCTCTGCCAGCAGTTGTCACTTCCAGAAGAAATCTCAGGGTTTGCCGAGGGACACGGCTTCCTTCAATTGTCCCCCCCGAGCAGCGGTGCTGGGCCGGGCACGGAGCTGCAATTAGCCCATGGCCTTGGCACCAGGGACACCAGGACCAGCACCGTGCTAGGTGGGGCAGTGCGATAAGGGACCCAGACACAAATAACAGCAAAGCCAAGGCTGCCAAGGCACCAGGACCCAAGATTTCAAGACATGCACCGTTCAGAGGGACACCTTGTCCTGAACAGGCAGGTCATGGCCAGGGGACATCCCCCCCATGCCCTGGTGCTGTTGGAGACAGGGTTAGTGGGTGGCAGGGGACGGTGGAGCTGAGAAGCAAGGAGAGGCCATTGCTACTGGGCTCTGCCTCCCAGCTTGTGGCACAGACGTAGACCCCAGGGCTTGGCCACCTCTCCCAGCTCCTTGCATCAAGAGACCTGGAGTCACCTGAGGTCTGAGCAAACATTTTGGAGCTGGGCAGGAGCCTCCCATGCTAACAGAGCTTCCTGGTCTAGCAGAGAGGTTCAGCCCCTGGGAAGCAGCACAGGACCGCTCTGAGCACAGCATGGGCTGTGTGGCTCCACGCCGATCCAGCAGAATGAGGACCCTGGGTGCAAGGCTGCAGGGCAGCCCCCAGCACCAAGGAGGGGTTTGGAGGAGGAAGAAAGCACTGGGTGGGCTGAGTCCTCTCCAGCCACGGGAGCACTGGAGCCACAAGGAAAATCCAGGTGCAGGGAACCCAGCCAGCACAGACCACATCGTCCCTAGGGCCGGGCTTGTTAAAAGGCACATCTCGTGGAAAAAGTGACCCGTGAGGCTCCAGGTTTAGTTTCTCACCACAAGTCCTGGGCATTTTTCGAGGCTACTTTGGGTTTTGATCAGCAGTTGGTGAAAAAGTTACTGAAAACTGTTTCATTGAAAACAGTTTCTTTTGCATGACTCGTTATAACCAAGTATTTGGGTCCTCAGACTTACTTGTGAGTCTCTCCATCTGACGACAGGTTGGTGGGAGTCACTGCGAGGTCTCTCTGTGATTCTCCTGCTGGGATTTTCCGTGCCCAAGGGCAGCAGCAGCTCTCCAGGTACCGCCTTGCAGCACCGATTTGGCAGTGGGCAGAGGTCCGGACTCTGCGCTGCCCCATCCCCGGGCAGCTGGGTCCAGGCTCATGCCGCAGTGCCTTGACACAGTATTTTCCAGCCTTTTCAGCTACTCGTTCCCCGCATCCCTCTTCAGCACCAGGAATGTGTCCTTTAACAGCAGCTCCCGCCTCAGTCCAACCTCTGCTCACTGCCAGGGGCATCTTATGGGGCTGGAGGTGGCCTGACAGTGCTTGGTCCTTCTGGCACACTTTGGGCATCACATCCCATCCCATCCCATCCCATGTCCGCTTCCTCTGAACACTGCCCATCCCACCTGGCAGTCACTGCTGGACAATTTCTCATCCAGAAAAAACTCCTGATAGTCAGGGCGACTCCTGGGCAGGGAGAGCTTCCTGCACAGCCCTCAATAAGCATTTTGGCCAGCCAAGGGGCCCTGGGAAGGCAGAAAGCCTGGAGAGACACATCTTCTTCCAGTCCTGTCTCCAAGGCTGCTGTCTCCCAAGGTCCCCCTCATGCAGATAACGGCTTCTCCATCCTGTTACCCAGGCCTGCTGCCCCAAAACCACAGAAAGCTTGTTGAGAGGGTCAAGGTCATGGTTCTGCCTGTCACGTGTCTGCAGGGTGGATGAACAGCCCCAATGCAAAGGAAAGGGCTGGAGCAGGGTGGGGAGGGTTTGGACACAGGCTGCAGGGCCACCTGGGGAAGAAGAGCCTCAGGAAGGAGGCGGAGAGGCTGAGGGGTCCCCATGGGGGCACGGGACTGTTTGGCCTCATGGCACATGCCTGTCCTGGCACTGCTCATTGGGGCTCCGACCGTGCCAAGCCCATCAATGCCGTTTGGAGGTGCCCGTGGGGCATAAGCGAGGAAGAAGAGAGGCAGGGTCTGTGCATGGTGTCCCCTGTCCCCAGGAACACCCACGCCAGGCTGGACCCCTGTGCATCTGCAATGGGGAGCAGGCACAGGCAGCGCTGGCGGGACCCCTGTGCTGAAAGCAGCCACGGCAGCACTGCCACAGCACCGCAGCAAGCACGGGGCTTGCTCTGGTGCTTTATCGTGCCTCTGGGGAAGCTGTTTGGAGGCATTTCCTTAGGCTGTACTCCCGAAGCATGGCTGTGCATTGCCCAAATGCCTGGACCCCCTCGTGCCCAGGACATCCATCTCCCGTGGGCTTGCACACTGCTGAAGAAGTGAAGGTGGGCAGCAGGTTGCACGCTGAAATGGTGAGCAGCCAGGAGCCGGCGGTGCCCGGGCAGAGGGGGCAGGTGGGCTGTGGGCAGCCTGGCATGTTCTCCATCCCAGTCCGACCTGGCGGAGGGCCCAGGCAGGCAAGGGGGGGGAAGGCTGCAGGAACTTGATAAAGGGTGTGGAGGGTGGGGACGCAGGGCTGGCTGCCCAAGGAGAGCCATGGTCGCAGCCGCGATCCCAGAGTCATCAGCAGCTGAGGGATACTGAGGGGCATGAGGAGGCTGGCTGGGGGGGGGTCAAAGCACTACGGGGTGAAGGATGGGAATAGGCACAAGCCTGCCTGGCCCCAGTGGGGAGGGACCACGGTGTCCTCACCAAGCAGGGAAGGGGTCCCTGCAGCCTGGGCTGGCTCAGATGCACCTGCCTTGCTCGGGGAGCTGGGGCAGCACCAGCACTCGGGTCCCCTCAGCAGCCTGTGCACAGTAGACATGAAGATACCAGAGAAGAACAGTCATGTTCTGCTTGGGCACCACCTGCACATTTGTTCTGTCCTCCCTCCCTGCTCACAGGACCCCTGTGTTTTAGAGCTGCAAAGGGGGCTGGAGCTCAGAGGACACCAGAGCCCAAGGCTTCCTCCTGGGCTGAGGAACCAAGATCATCCCTACCCTGGTGTCATTGCTGCCCATGGACAACTAGTCCACCAATAGCTGGGTGTGCTCAGTCCCTCACTCCACAGGCAAGGGGATGGTCCGGCACCATCACAGTGGTGCTGTGTGCCCCAGTTTCCCCTGCCATCCTAGGCATGGGCAGATGGGACATCAGGGCTTGAATACAGCTTGTGTGGCCCAAGCAGAGCAGGGATGGGGGGAGATGGTGATCTGAGACCCACCAGGCACCACAGTGAGACCGCAGCCAAGGGGCCCCAGGGGCTTCCCAGCAGGATGACACTGGCTGGTGCTGAAGCCATGGGTCAGGGAGCTGGGGAGCAGCGCAGAGGGCAGCCCCATGCTGCAGCCATGCCCTGCCTGGCCCCAGCAGCTTGGCTCCTGCCTCTGCTCTCCATGCTCCCATCCACTGTTTGGAGCACAGGCTGGTTTGCTCCTCCTGCCATGTCCCAGCACCTTGCGTTTCCCTACAGCACATCTTGGAAGGATGCCCTCCCCATGGCACCCTGAGGTCCAGCTCCCTGCTGCCAGACCGGGGCTGCTCAGGCCACCGCTGCCTGCCAGGCTGTGCCTGCTGCTGCACAGCATCACCTCCCATCTCTGCTTCAGCAACCAAAACAGCCGGTGCTCCCAGAGCCTGCCCAGCCCCTTGTGTGACCCAGACAGGCCCTGCTGCAAGGGAACAGGGGGTCAAGGGCCATGCAAACATCTGGAGGGAGGTGCAGCCCATCCCACATATGTGCAGAAGGGCTCCCCACGGACAGGCAGTGCTTGGAGGTCAGGAGGGTCCCCTGGGACTGTGCCCCCAGCCCCCTGCAGCGTCATCAGCGGGGGGGGACACACTGGCAGCATCCCTCAGACACAGCTGATGTTCCGGCAGCAGCACACAGCTGGCTCACTGGCCACCGGCACATCTGGAGCTGCTCAGGCAGGTCCAGCCAGCTGCCCATGGAGTGCACAGCAGCAAGGACATGGCTGCACGTTGCCAGTCTGCACCCCACTGGAGCCACATTGGGGCTCGCTGCTGTCCCCGCTCACTCCCTGCCCATCCCGAAGGATCTCATCCCTTGTCCCTGGCACAGGAACAGCATGCGAGGGCCAGGCTGTAGGGACCGGCTGAGTGGCAGAGCTGGGGCAGGGTGCCGTACGGCTGCTGTGCCAGACGTCCTGTCCAGAATGCATGGGCTGCTCTGCCAGCACCCCCTCACTGCCCACGGGTGTCTCCTGCAGGGACGGACGGGATGGATGGACAGGAACAAAGGATACGAGCAAACTGCAGAGGGAGGACGGCAGCAAAGCATGGGCACGACTGCTTGGGGAGGGTCAGCCAGAGCAGCCCAGCCACCCCTTGTCTTGTTGGACCTGGGCATTAGTATCAGCTGTCCCTATGGGCCTTGGGGTCCTCCTCCCATGCAGCCTGTGTCCTTTGCCTGGGACTCCTGTGTGCACCCAAGCAAGGAGCCAGGAAGATCTCAGGCACACTTTGGAGCATCTCCTGGAGATGGCCACCCCACGGTGAGGGGGCACATGGGTGAGTGGGGCCACCAGCACAAGGAAAACTTGTCCCAGAACTACACCTGCCCAACAGCTCCAGCAGCAGCCCAGTGGAGAGCCCCAGCACAGCCCTTCTTCCTGACCACCCCTCTTTAGGCAACCTGTCTCTCCCTCTGGCCAAGACCCCCATCCATTCAGGATCCTTTCATACCAGCTTCCACCAGGCACGATGCAGCCCCCAAGAGCAGATGATACCCAGGTGCCCTCCTGGGGGCTGGGTCTGTCAGCTCTCGTTAGTGCCACAAGCATCACCTCTACGTAAAAAAGGCAAAAGTGCCAGTGACATTGAAACAGGGCACAGATCCAGAGGTGAAACCCATCCTCTCTCCTGGCCTTGCTGCCGAGCAAGCCCAGATCAGCCTGTTCTGCTTCCTGAGCAGACGAGCCATGCCTCGTTGTGCCCCACGCGTTTCCCTACCAGGCACCACCAAGTGCTGTCCAGGAGGACAGCTCGGTACAGCCGGTCCACCAGCACCCTGCTCCCCACCACCAGTGCTCAGCTTTGGTCACCACAGCAGAGCATGGCCACCAGGAAGAGAAGTTTCCCCCACCTCTCCAAACCGTGGCTATCTGCTTTAGAGCAAGTTTCTCCATGCCACTTTGGCCAATTTCTACCAACCTACCTCCCTGCCTGTACACGTGGTGGAGTCTGTGCTGCCTGCTGCAGAAGCTGGACCATCTCCAGAGCATCTGCTGAACACCAGCCCTTCTCCAGCCGGGGACGACCCTCCGCTGCCCACCAACAAGCTGGCAAAGGAAGAGGAGAGAGGGAGTGGTCTCCCAGTGCTGGAGTAGAAAACATCGTTAACGAAGCATCAGTAGCTCATCAGGGGAAAGCAAAGCTGTTCTCAATTAGTTCAGATCTAGATTAGGCAAGAGAGGTAACAGTATGGGCTGGACCCATGTGAAATTATTGGCTCAAATAGACTAAAAAATAAACTAGAAAAAAAAAAAGGTAAAAAAAAAAAAAAAGAAATACCATATTCAGGTCTGGTTTGTTTATTCAGAAATAGAGAAAATTAAAACATAAGTACTAGGACAAAATATGCCAGCTCTAAATTCTGCCTGAGATGATGATTTTATTAGCAAAGAATCTGGATCTCAAGTCATGTCTCAAAACAACGCAGAACCAGATGCAGAGGTCAATACTCTCATGCCTAATAACAATGCTTTCAGTGACATCCTCGAGGAAGAGATGGACTCATCGGTATTGCAAGAGACTTTTCAAACACATTTGGACGGCAAAGAAGACAGCAAGATTTCTCTATTATAATCTGCAGTGTAAGTTGAGACAGAGCATAATGAAAGCTCTGTTCCAAATGCAATCCCATGACATCACTAAGACTCAACAATTAACATCAGCTGCTTCCCAAGTAGTTTGAAAAATGGAGATAAAGTCATAACTCACTAGCTAAAGTCATCCCATAAGAAAAATCAGCGGTATCCTGAAAAAAGAAGGGGGTTTGGAGTCTCAACCTAAAGCCATTTCCAAAGGGAATAACAGCAAAACTAGTAGGAAATAAAAAGTATGTGAAAGTCATACAACTTGAAATGTTCACGATAGAACTTAGACAACTGTCAAAAACATGAAACTCTCACAGCAGAATCCAGTCCTGCGGACAAAACACTCTCCACTACCAATCAGACAAAAGATATCTTGAAGGTCAGCAGGAACAGATCCTAACTTTCCGGGTTTGGAAGAGACTACCCAGTTTCAGAGAATACTGTGAGCATGACAACAGTGTTGTTCACATCAAAAGATGATGTTCAAAAAAACAAATCAGAAAGATTGTCGCATAAATGGTTAAGAGATCCTGCAACAAAAACAAGCACTGGATGGCATCTGTTATTTGTCGTAAAATCTTTTCTTCATTGCGCTCGTTTGTGTGCAAAACTCGAATGTTTTGCACTTCATTGCAAAACTTTCCAAGCAGTCCTGTAAGGGGGGGGGGG
>VXBL01009886.1:94700-118407 GCA_013400195.1 Aramus guarauna
GGGGGAGGGGGAGTGTTGCAAAGTGACACATGGGTGGTGAGAGCTAACGATGAAGAATGAAGGTTTGGACAGCAAAGTGTCTGGCTAACTAGATGTCTCCCAACTATTTGAAAAGTTAAGATTGATCAGATGAGAGCTATGACCACTTTGGCAGACACAGGTATCTCCCATGGGGACAAAAAAGGAGACAGACGAATTGGCTTCTGGTTGCCCATCAAGTGCAATGGCTCAATGTGGATGTGACAGGAGTATCTCCTCCAGCTCTACTCCTACAGATGTGAGAACCATCACAAGTGCTGTCAGTGGTCTGTAAGCCAGCAAGCCAGTCTCTAATCCAAAGCTGCAATCTAGACGTGGCTCATGTCTGGCAGAGAGTCTCCCAAGAGGACTTGTTGGCTTTGCTTACTGCTATCTGTCCTGGAGGAGAAGTTGATGAGTCTCCACCACAAAAAATGCCACTATCAGTCCCTGCTCATTACTGGTATTTAAGATCCCATAGCAACATGCCAGCACGTTGGAGGAGATATTAAGACCTTTCACAGTTTGGAATAGACAAATACGGTGTTGCAACCATTACAAAGGCGCCCAGCGGGGGTGGGAACGGAGTCTCCAATACCATGGGGAACCCTCTCTTATCTTTAAAGAAAGCTACAAATACATGGCATTTGGCATTTTAGAGCATGTTTATCAGCAATGCTGATGGTAAAAAGAAGCTTCTTTAATTCTTGAAAGACAAACAGAGAAAAAATACTATTTCAGACGCTTTGTACTTAGTCATGTCTTATGGTCTTGGCGTGGGAAGATGAATGACTTAGATGGTTGGATGGGATGACCGTGAAATAAGCCATCATGGGCTCAGGGCAGGTCCTCGCAACACGTTTGCACCTAAGCAGCAAGTGAAGCACAGAAAAGCACTTAAGTCTTTGTGTTTAGGGACTCTCAGAGAAGGTACGAGGCGGATCTCAGATGAGTGGATACCAGAAAAGTAAAAGAAGAGGAACCTGAAGGACGCAGAGGTGCAGGCTGCCCATCTGTGCTCATTCAGCTCCTGGGAGCAGAGAGCCGTTCACACGCAGCACGGTCCCCTCCATGGGTTGCTGCAGATGCTGCCTGAGCCCACTGATCCCCCAAAAGCTTCTGCTCTGGCAGCTCGTGCCCTTCTGGCTCCTGCTCTCCATTGTTCCAGGGTGGTCAGAGGAAAGCACGCGTGGTGCAGCCATGGGGCAGGCTCCTTTCCCTGCTGAGTCACGCTCCTAATTGTGGGTTTGGTCTGTGGGTTTGGTTTCCTCTGTCACCTCAGGCCCTCGTGTCTGCAGACAGGAGCTTCCAGCTGCCCTGCGCAGTGAGGAGGGTCCAGCCGTGAGACCCTGACCCGGTTCTTGCTGCCCAGGGATCCCCAGAGAAGTGACCGCAGGTTTCAGACAAAACCAAATCACCACTGGGGCTTGGTCCCTGTCAGGTGGCCTGCCCCTCACAACTCAAGCACAGAGGGGAAGGCTGCGGTTAGCAAATATTGTGGCTTTTCCTGTGGTTCCTGCAGCTGGGTGGTACAGGAGGACCTCGTCCGTCTGAGGACACGGTCCCTCAGAACTTCATCCAGGTCTAAAGACTCACTGCTCTCCCACTTCCAGCCCACGTCCCAGGGGTCTGGCTCTGACCATTCCTCTCTAAGAGGAATATAAAGCCCTTAGGAACCTTTTCCCACCTTAAAAATACCCACATTTCGCCTGGGGAGGCAAAGAAAACACAGAAGATGTGAGACATCCACTGATCTGGTTGCTTGGCTGCTGGAGGCAACCAGGTGGCTGGTGAGCATCACTGAATGGGAGCCAGCAGCAGGGCACTGTTGCTGTTCTCACGGTCTTTCAGATGCACCGAATTTATGGCCATGAGCCCATATGTGTGACTTGAATATCAGAGGCCTGGCGATGTTGCCCTGTGACCATTGGACCAGGAACTATCTTTTGCCTTAAGATCCTCTGCTGGAAAGGCAGCCGGTCCGTGTGTGACGATACTGAGAATTCAACCTCTGCCCTCTGCGAGTAGTTCCAGTCATGTTCAGTGTTGAAATATGCGCTAGTCCACATTTGAGCACGTCTAGGTTTTGAGTCTTGTGATATTAATATCTCTGCTAAATAAAAGAGCTCCCGAGTACGTACTTCATGTTTTGGTTTTTCAGGGAAGCAAGCCTTACGCAATCGTGCCTGTTCGTCATATCTTCCTAATGTGTGAAGCAAATTCAGGCAAATTTGGCAGACAGCTAGTGGCCTTAGGAGGTACCTTTTAAGGATTTTTTAAAGTCAGGCAAACGTGTGGGAGGAGAGAAGCTCTGCTGGATTCTCTCTCTCCCCACAAAATTCCTCCAGGGAAGAATGTGGAAAAAAGCTTTTGCTGGAGTCCACATCTTTATAGAGTAGATGATCCAGGAGGGGATCCATTACTCAGACCTCCCTTATCTCAGTTAAAATATTGACCCACCAGGACACATACCTTTGGAAACCTTGTGCATGGAACAGGACATCCACCCTGCGAGCTCCTTATCACCAGTAAGTAACTACTTACTGGTAAGTAACTACTTACTGGTAGTCTCCTACCCAGCCCAGCAGCTCCTGCTCCTTGGTGCGTGGCCCCTTGAGCCTTGCAATCACGGGAGGCACTCGCACCCCGGTATCGGTGCCTGGGGAAGAGCAGAGACCTCGGAGAGAGTCCGTCTGTCTGCACAGCACTCGGGTGCTCCCCCTTCCCTCCAGATCTCTGCATGCATCACCAGATTTTGCGAAGGGGATTTTCCAGGATAAACAATTGAGATGAACTCATGGAAATCTGTGGCTTGTTAACTCTTGTTAATGGCCATGGGCAGGAGCCCGGGCACTCGGAGTCCTCGCGGAGGGCAGCCTGGGTCAGGTTTTTAGGGAGAGCTGCTGGGCACGAGGGGCTGCGCAGGTGACCGTGGCTGTGGGGCTGGACGTCCTGTTCTCTAGTCTCTCAGCCCAATTAACATCACCTCAGAGAATGAGGTCATCGTAGCGGTCAGACAGTCTGGGAAAACACTTTCACAGCTCCAGGAGGATTTCCTTTTTCCTCTTTTCAATTGTTCCTCTGTGCTGCCTCCCTCCACTCCCCCCTCCCCATCCATGTCCTCAGGGCTCCTTTGCACTTGGGCAGAGGCAGGCTCCTGGATGCTGCGCTCGCGCTGTTCCTTCGTAGAGGTGGGAGAGGCAGCCACAGCCTTCAGAAGGGCTATGTGGGTGCTGGGGGAGACCTCAGTTGCTGCAGTGTATTCTGCTCTGTCCATGCCGTCGCATGGCCATGGGAAGCAGATGGCTGCAGAGCTGCTCCTGGATGCCTCTGGTCAATCCCAACAAGCACATCCCATCCCTGGGAGTGGTGCCCCACTGGTAACTCTGTCCTTGTCGTCATCTTGGTCATCTATTTAGGACAGTGATGTCTGCTCAGTGTGTCAGGCAGGAGGACCTCTATATTTTGTCACCAAGAACATGGGAGACCTCAAAGAGGGAAGTCTTCAGAGAAAATATTTATCCAAAAACATGTCTGGCACCAGCATTTGCCAGGATTGCAATCAGGCTCCCTTTGCTTCCTCACGGTGGATCTCAGATCTAGAGATGCAAAAGTCTGGAGGTGTTCCTCAAGGTCCATCTGTGGGCCCCTCTGAAGCTGTCCCTGTGGAGCCTCTCCAGAAATCCTGCGACTGCAGCTGCCGTTGCCCTCCAGGACCGTGCTCAGCCACCCTGCTCTCCACACTTGGTGATGGTCCCCCTCCTCTGATGCCCCTCCCAGCCACAGCACATAGCTGCAAGCCTTGAGTCCTCCCGGGTTCACCAGAGGCTCCTTGGCAGGACCCGAGTGTCACTCTCATACTTAACGGTGACCACCACATCCTCCATCCGCACGGTGCTGGGTGTGCATGTGCAGGACAGGAGATGCAGGATCAACCTGCAAGGGAAGTCCTTCCCAACCTGCAAGGGTTGGGAACTAAACTGGGGTGTGAGAAGGAGGGAGGGGTGGGATGACCCAGCACGACCCAAGGATTCAGCAGCTGTCTCCACAAAACAATCACTTTGCTCCTGATTTCCTTGCCTACAAACTCATTCAACATGTACAGCCAGAAGCTTTCTGGGGAAGCAGCCAGCATTTTGGGGGCTCTAACAGCAGTTTGGCAAGAGACTGGCTCAGACAGTGAATTTAACCATGCCGGAATAGGGATCGCTGATTCCCAGTGCTCCCCAGTATCCCAGTCACCCCTGCCAGCTGCCCAGCTCATCATGCTGCCAACCTACATCCACTCCATGGCTCGTGGATGTCCCAAGGTCTCGCAGGAGGGCAGTAGGATCATGCGGGCAGCAGCTACCGCTGAATCATTCATTCAGCAGCATCGCGCTCCCAGCTGCTGATGGTTCGTCTTGTGCATCTTGTTCTGCACTCCTCAGCTTTGCATCCCCAGGACCCTGGTCCCTGAGCTGCTCAGGTGCTGCGGTACTGATGGTCACTGCGGTACTTGAGGACTCAAGAAAATGAAGATGTGGGGCACAATGCAGGACCCACACTGCATGGAGTGGCTGGTTTGGGGCATGCAAAGGACAGTGTTTGGAGAGCTCGTGTGCCTGTGGCTCTCTGAGGGTGCGTTGGGGCACCTCTTCATTCAGACATTGAAGGGGAACATCCAATGTGGCCAAGACACCAAGAGGGACCCTCAGAACTTTGTGTCCTGGCACTCACACGTGGGCAGAGTGGTCCTGACACTCCTGGGCCAGGCTGGCCTCGGAGGGGAGATGTGCCTGTGGAATAGACCACGTCCCACAGCCACCATCTGATGCTCCACAAAGCACGCAGGGAAAGAAGATCTGCAAATTCCCTTTTCCAAAGGAGCTGCCAGACTTGTCCATGGCTCTACCATGGCCCCAGTCTGTTGCACTCATGAGTCGCTGATGTCTCATCCTTTCTGCATCACGTTTATTCCAGTCAGTGCCCACCATCTCTCCTCACCTCAGAAAGTCCTCCCATACACGGAGTCACTCTCCCCTCGAGCTCGCCGCCTGCCCTCTGCTCAGAGCAAGCGTTCCAGCGAGAGTTTGCCAGGCTGCCGTTAGACATGACCTCAGGCCAGTGTGCAACATGCTCCGGCGGTGCCTGTTTTCCTCTGGGGGAATCCACAAAACAGCTCGGATACAGGGATACACAGACCCGTCTGATATGTTCAAAGAATTACTGAGCATCTGCAAGGAGAGGGAAAGAAAAACAAACATGCGGATGAAAGGATTCCTGGAATATGACAAAGAGGAAAAAGAAGGAGACAGAGATGAATAAGGCCACCCAGAGAGGTCCCAGGCTTTTCTGGGAGCCCACCATCCCCTTGAGGAGAGGTACCTCAGTACCTGCTCGGTGGCCACACTGTCACTGCCTGTCCTCTCTGTTCCTGCTCTCTGAAACATGCAGTCAGACAAGCCATTTGATGCAACTTCATCAGTAAAGATCTCCTTTCTGCACAGCAAGGACGTTGCGCCTTAACTCCTTGACCTCTGCTCTGACCACTTGGAGCAACTAATGATTCTGCAGCTATTAAATGTGCCTTATAGCTCATCCTGTCCCTTTGCATCCTCCCCAAGGAACTCTTCTTTGCTTTCTTTGCATGAAACATGCAGCCCAGGGCAGATTTTTCTTACTGTCCTTGGCAGTCCACACATACATCCATCTTCCAGTCTTCCAGGGCTCAGTCCATTGACATTCAGAAATCTCCCAGATATTGTTCTACAGTTCCTTTTTCCTGCCTCAATATCAAGCGCATTGTTTCATCCATAAAAAAAAAAAAAAAAAGGCAACCTATGGTCTTCCAGAATATCCAGAGGAGTCACAGCTCTGGCTGTACCCAAGGAGACCACTGGCAGAGGGTGCTGAGAGCTGTTCACCTCTCTCAGGAGATGCTCAGGACTTGTCTACAAACTTCACAGTGCAGTGCTGAGGTCCCAGGCAGGGATGACCCTCCAGTTCCTGTGCTGTGGAAACCCCCGTGGTCCCCAGCAAGGAGCAGGGATGGGGCTGCAGGTCTCTAGGAAAGCCACCTTCATCAGCCTGAAGTCCTCCCTGCCCTGGTGGACCTAACACCTGCATCTCTGCCTTTCTCCACAAAGCTGGGGCAGGGATGGGTCTACTTGGCATCACCTGCTCCCGGGTGTCCTTAGCCCTGGGATTTGAAGCCACTGCACTGCTTTGCAGCTCAGAGCCGCTGTTCACTGCAGTGAGGATCAGGCTCACAGTGACAGATGTCTGGCTCACGAAAAAACAGGGATGAGGGAGGTTTACCCCCTTGGTCCCCACATGCAGGCAGCGGTGCTGCACCCAGTCACTGACCATGGGGACAGAAACAGGTCTGCATGCCCACAGCCAGCGCTGCCTTCATGGAGAGCAGCAGCGCATGGGCACAGCGTGCTCACCTGCAATGCACAGACCTCTGCTGCGTTCAGGACACCATTTCACAGCGCTGTCAGTGTCTTAATGACCAGCTGCTGCCGCACAGGATGGTCCTGCTCCGGTTGTGCTGAGACGGATCGTGGAACTGAACCATCAGGAAGCTGTTTGCTATCAGGACTGGTTCCACCCTGCAATGTCTCAGTGTGCGATCGGACAAGGAGGTGCAGGAGGATGGGAAGCAGTGGGGAAACAGCTCTCCAGAAAGGGAGGGAGACAGCCTTTTAGTGGCTTTAGCCTTTGGACAGACTTTGCTGGCTCATAAAACAAATCAGAATGGGTTTAAGAGAGATTTCAGTTTGGGATTAGTGCTACCTGAGAGATCCCATGGGAGACTGGCTCACAGGATCACAGCGTCAGCACGGTGGAGGAGCAAAGCCGGGAAGAGACAAGCACCAGTGGGACATTGTCTGGTACCCAGGAGCCAGAGGCTCTGGGGCACGTGGAGGGCTCAGAGGCACATGGGCAGCTCTCCACTGCCCTGTGTGCAGCCCCAGGGCTAACACCAGGTCCAGGTCCAGGTCCAGGTCCTGCTCAATGCACAGCTGGACAGCAGGTGCCACTCAAAAAGGGGCTCAGGGCAGAGCATGCCCTCAGGGGCTGGCTAGCACAGGGACAGGAAGAGCATCCTGGCAGGGAACCTGTCCCCATTACCTCTTGCCCATGTGTCCTCTCTACAGGGACCTCTCAGGTGCTCCTGTCCTTATCTGCTCCCTCCCCACAGGACCCAGCCCCTGCCCCTTGTCTTTCTCCCACCATGACCATCTCCACTGATGCATCAGTAAGCAGCGAGCTGGTCTCCAGGGGATTCTGTGTAGCTGCAAAGCCTTTTTGCAGCTGTTTTGGTGGGTGCTGTTTGACTCCATGAATGTGAGACCTTCTGGGGTCCTCCCCCAGCAGGGATGGGAAGGAATCATGGCTTGATGTGGTGTGCAATGGCAGCATCAGCCGGTGCCAGCCCAAGGCACCCTGAGCATACCAGCTTATGGGCACAGCACTGGGAGAAAGCAGGGCACGGCTGGCACAAGACACGGACTGAAGCTCAGCGGCTCTTTCTAGGCTGCACAAAATTATCGCTCCTAGGTCCCAGGCTGAGGTGTCGAGTCAGCAAGCGCCAAGACCATTAATAGTGCAGTGACAGTGTTTAAATTGCAGCTGCCACCGCCGCAGACACAATAACTCCTCATGCCTGAGGAACTGATTAGCAATGGCCCCGTGCTGCATTTTCCATCACCCTCTGTGGAGCGAGTGAGGGATGGGGCTGGAGGGGAAAGGCTACGAAGCAGACCTCTGGGGCTGTGGTGCACCCTGCCATCGCCAGGTCCTTCCCTGTAGCTGTGCCCCGTACCCTGTCCCTCATGTCTGGCCGCTGGAGCCCCTTCTGCAGAGCTTCAGGGCTGCACTGCGACTTATTGTCGAGTGTTTACTGTCATTGCCGGGGAGACATTAGTTCAGATTATGTCAAAACAAAGTTATTCCAAGCTCAATCCTAGAGAAAAATATTATTGTAAGCAGTGATTGGCGAGGGGTGGTGTGTCCACCGCCAGCAATCCCAAAGCCCAGGGGGTGGGGGGGAGATAGGATCTTTGTTTTCAAGCCAGGCTCCCAGCCAAGAGCAGCCAAAGCCGAGGTAGAAGGGAGATTTTGTGAGGCAGCCAGCAATTCAGGTCAAAGCTTCATCTTCTCCAGAAAAAAAAAAAAAAAAAATCTTTTAAACTGTAAAGAGAAAGTCCTGTTCCAGCCCCAGCCTTGGCCAGAGAGCATATGTGCCATATTGTCCAGGAATTGAATGTAAGGAATCCAGCTATGCCATGTTATCCAAGAATCACATGTAGGAAATCCAGGAGTGACTTGTTATCTAGGAATCACATGCTGGGAAGCCAGACACAGCATGTTAGACAGGGATTGTATGCAAGGAATCCAGATGTGGCACATCAGATGGGGGCTGGATGCAAGGAATCCAGATGTGCTGCGTTACCCCGGAGCTGCAGGGAGGGATGAGAAACAGGCAAACACGTGCAGGCTGCACCTAGCCTGAAAGTGCAGGTACCCAGCTGGCTCCAGCCTTAGCTCAGAAACAGATGAAAAGTAAAAATCAACCTCAAAACCAGGGGCTGCGAGCAGGGCCAGACCGGGCATGAGCTGGTAGGGTGGGGGACACAGTGTCCAGCTTGCATCAGGGCAGAGAGGAACTGGCTGGGGATGGAGGCAGCTCTGTGGGTTCAGAGACCGGCCCTGGAGATGGGGGTCAGCAGGGAGAGGTGAAGGTCCTTCTCACCAGTGCTGGACAATGGCCCCAAAATGGGGGACCAAAAGAGGTCCGGGAGCAAAAGGAGCCTTGAGGGCAGCTGGCGGAGGGAAGGAGATGCACCAAGGAGGAGAGGAGACGATACAAGGGTATAAATGAGCCCACAGAGGTGCAAATAAGGACAGCACAACACAGGCAAAGTCTCAGGAGAAATTCCCAGACAGTGAGATAGAGCGGGCAGTGGACACCTCTCCCCGGGGCTGGAAGGGGATGGATGGGAGCTGTGGAGCTGGCTCCCCGGGGAGGTCAAGGGGACGGAGCCGAGAGCAGCCCGGCTGGGCAGGGTGCCTGGTGGTGGGAGCCACCTGGTCTGAGTCCCGGGGGGCCGCTCAGGGACATCTCAGCAGGGTGGTCACCAAGACCACCCCAGGTCATGTCCCATCCCAGGCTGGGGGTAGCACAGCCCACTCAGCTGGGGACACGGGCGCCGTGGGAGGCTGCATCCATACAGGTGAGCCGGCGTGGATGCTACCACCACCCCAGCACCTCTGGAGCCATTTCATGACCCTGGGAAGCACTGGGGGAAAGGAGATCTTCCCCAACACAGGTCCCCTGGGACCACCGCCTAGTTCAGCTGGAGGGAGACACCTCTGCAGAGTCACAGTCCCACTCCCAGCCCTCCCTGTGCTGCCAGGACATCTTCCCTGGAGCTGGGCAGAACTTCAAGGCAGCCGGTACCATCCCTTGGCCATCGAGGCTCGTCTGGTTCCACCCCCAAGGGAGACTGGGGATGGGTCCCATCGCCCCACTGCTGGGGCCGTTGGGTGCCAGCCAGCGATCCAGTGCTGTGAGCATCCCGTGACGGTGCTGCGGGGCTCAGGTGCGCTGCTCTGACCACATCCCCTCCCCTTCGGGGTGTCGTTTCTCATCTGCTGCTTCTCTCAGCATCTATTTTCGTCGCTCCCTCCCGCCGTTGAATGAGTGCCACAGAAATAAAGCACTGGGCAGCTCTGGGGACTGGCCAAAGCATGAGCAGTGCAAATGGCACCAGGCAAAATGCCCGGTTATTATTCTGGCACTGAAACAGGCTCTTTAGAGACTGGCCAGAGCCCTCCCCTTCCCCCGAGCTCCTGGAGGAAGGGGCACCCGCAAGGTGGAGGTAAATTGTTCCCCAGCCACAGCGATGCGCAGAGTCAGCAAATCCTCCCCGGCTTTTTGAGGTCGGGCTGTAGGATGGAGCAGAGGAGGAGGGACCGGGCAGAGGTGGGACAGCAAGGATGTCCCCAGGCAGACGGGCCACATGGCAGCAAAGCATCCGAGCATATCGGTGGATGTTCTGGGAAAAGAGCCGCACCCAGGGCCTGATCCTGCCCATGACATCTTCTGGGCACCTCTGCTGGGTGGTGACGGGCAGGTGGGAGACCGCTCCTCAGGCGAAGCGAGCTCCCTTTGCAGACACACGGGTGGGCAGCAGCCCTCTGTCCCCAGCATTGTCTGCTGCTTGCCTGTATTATCGTGTCTGGCGATTCATACCTCTGTCCCATAGCATCCTCCATTCCTCTGCGCTGTCTTGTCAGTCTCCTCTACCATTTCCAATGTCCACCACCATCCTGGTTGGTTGCATGGTCCTGTCTGGGTGGGCTGTGGCCTGAGCAGCTCTTTACTGCTGGACCTGGACCCGGACCCACTCTCCTGCGAGCACTCTGACCCTTTGCTTAGCTGGACACCCCTTTGCCCCCAGTTACAACTGCCCTGTCCCCTCTCAGCAGCCTGTCCTCACCAGGGAGGAAGGGGACGTGAGTAGGCACTTGCTCCTGATCTGGGAATCTCCTCCATGCATGGTCTTGCTGGTCCTGTTGGACAGCCTGGAGTGGCTCTCAACAATGTGACGGTGCTGTGGCTAGTGAGCAGATGCCATGCCTTCCTTTCCTCTGCAGCTTGTGGCCTTGAACCACCTGGCCGAGGCACTCCCATCCTCTTCCAGTTCCCAACTCTGGTACCAGAGCTGGCACCCTTTAGCTCTCATGTGCCTGCTCTGCCTTGGCAGCGGATAGGTGACAACCTATGTCCCATCCTCTCATGGACCTGTGTCACAGTACGTGTCCTCCCAGCCCTGGGAGTTGCAACGTGGTCCCAGATCCTCCAGTTCAACCACAACATTGTCTCCTCGTCTTCCACCCTGGTGCTGCCTGGAGCCCTGAGGCTGGCCAAGGCTGTGTTCACTATGAGCACAGCAGCTGGTTCCCCACAAGGGCCGTGAAGGAACGGGATGAACACCATGATTTGATCCTCATCAGCAAAGGTTAACCTGGAGAATTTCTCCTACAAGCTGGCCCAAAGCCTGGCTTGCAGGAAGACGTTGTGCTGCAGCACCAAAGCTCCAGGCAATGGCAAATCCTCCCAGCATCCAAAAACCTCCTCCAGTGCCTGGTGACTCTCAAGGAGTGGGAAACTGCAGTTTGTTTCAAGGCTGAATTTGTCTAAATTAGGTTTCCAGCCAGTGGACCGTAGCGTGCATTTGTCAACACTCCCAAAAGCCTCTCCCACCAGGAAACATCTTTATGTGCAAGTACCTATAAAAATGATCGCGTCACCTCCCAGGGTTCTCCGAGTGAGCAGGATAAACGGAGTCTTGCATCCTGCAGTTCATTTCCCATCCTGTGGGACCAAGGGTCCATGAGTGGACACCATGCCTGGTTGCACATCCCCCTCCCTGGGCCATCAAGCCCTGGCCCCTGGCAGGTCTCCAAGCCCTCGGTATTGTCCTGCCTTTCCAAGACTCGTTCAACGTCAGTGTCAGCATTTCAGGGACTCTTCTGGCAGCTCATTCCCAACTCGAGGGTGTAAGTTAACCGGGCCTGTTGGTCTGCGGTTACACAGCCTCCTCTGTTACAGATGTTAATTTCTTAAACACCCCCCCAGGACTGAACGCGTCTCTATGCTTTGATCCAAGCACAGGCCAGAGTCATCTATTGCGTGCTTATGGTTTTGCTAGTGACAATTAGATTCCAGTTGTTTTGTGCAGGCCTGGGATTGGGTGTCGGTTGATTTGGTTGTCCTAAATGTATATTTTCAAAGACTTCTCACTGCCATTAGCCAGCGATTGATTTCTTTGGCTTCACCTCCTACCACCAGCAGTTCTTTACATCGCTGCAGCCCTCCCCGGGGTGCTCCACCTTCTCCAGCCCATGGGTTGCACTTTGGTTTTTGACACATCCCAAGTTCTCAGCGGGAAGCCTTCTCCATGTAGGAGGAGATGCCTCCTTCCTGCTCTGCACAAGAGATGGCAGGACAGATGGGAGCATCCCATGGGCCAGATGGACTCTGCTTGAAATGCTAACCCTGGGTATTTCATCACCCCACCTACAACCTTCTCCTGTGTCTATCCACAGCCAACCTGTCAGACCCCTTCCCCAGGTGGATGGACCAGCCCAGCCATGAGGCTGGTTGCTCTAAGGGCAGGCCCTCTCCAAGGTCTTCACCAGCTGCCATCATCCCATGGTCCCAGGAGATGCCACCAAGGTCACCTTTCTCATCTGACAGCCTCTCTGCTCCACACCATCAGCCTTCCCATCATCTGACTCTGACTGCTCAGCATGAGTCACCCCTTCAAAACGCACGGTTGATGCAGAATAAGGATGAGGAAGAGGGGATGGCATGCTGCCCTCTCCAAAGCAGTGAAACAGTGTGAACACTTCGGCCTTCGTTCAGCTTCCTTCCCTCTACCCCAGATGCTGGCCAGGATCCCGCCTGGATCCCACCTGCTGCATCACTCGGGGCAGAGTGGTCCTCCCCCTCCGGCTGCCGGCCACCAAGCTTACACGTCCAAATCGTGACTCTGACAGTTTCTTCCCTGGGAGAATTATTTTGGTCTATGAAATCATGGCTTTTGGGGCACTGTTGGGATGTCCTTGAACAAGTCCCAGTTTTTGCTAACACCTCCCACTCTAAATTTACAGTCCCAGCCGGTCACGCCAACGATTGTTTCGCATTTTAGCCAATTGACCTTTCAGATGTCCAAATAAACACTCTGTTCATTGATGTCCAAGGCGAGCGCAGCCACGCCGCTCCCCGGTGCCTACAGATCCCCCACGCCTGAGCCCAGCAATTAGCCTGTCATTAGCGGAGCAGAGCCTGCTTGCTCGTTACCCTGACAGTGTCCAGAGCTTTATATAATGACCAGCTTTATCTGTGATTTTTAGAAAGTCTCGAGAAGTTACGTTGCTGGCTGCAGAAGACATCTGCTAAGCCTCTACCGGGCATCTCCAGGGAAAGAGCTCCTTCCCTCCGCAAGCCTTTCCTGTAAGCTGCAATCACGTTTGCCCTAAACGACCCCGTCTCTGATTAAAGAAGCTGGGCCGTCTGCGGGGCTGCGTGCAGACGCCGTCAGTGAGGGTGTCTGTTCCTCTCCTGCCCCTGGGTTGCGTTCGTGCATCTCCCTGCAGCCGCTGCATGCCCGGGGTCACGGTGCTCATCACGTATTTTTATCAGCTGTTCCAGTGCCTGAACAACCCTCCTGGCAACAGCGCTTCATTCATTCCTCGACCCATTTTTCCCTCCCTGTGAGGTAGTAAAATACTTTACCTTTGGGTTTGTGTTTTTTTTATTTGTTTTTGTTTTGGTTTGTTTTTTTCGTTATTTGCCACAGACAGCTCTGCAAACACCCTGAGTTCGGACTAGTCCTTTGCCACGTTTTTGGCAGCCCCGGAGACTGAGTCTCTCCCAGCTGCCTTTGTTCCTAAGAGCCGGTTTGTTTGCCGTAACTCGCACTATTTCTGGCGATAGTTTCACTAGACCGACTGCTGCCACTATATTTGTATCGTGTGTTGGGCAATAACATGAGGAGATTTCACGTTTCTAAAACCAGCTATTTTTGGGACACATGTGTAGCAAGGCTGCGGATCCAGCCATGTGCTCACGCTGACCTCCTGGAGATTCCTCTACCCTGTCCCACCTCATGGGACGTGCTCCAACACCCATGTCCCAAACCTGCGCCAAAGGGTTTGCTCAGCAGCAAAGGTCACTCACAGCAGGCACCATCCAGCAGCAGCTGACCAGAGGTCCTGTGCCCATCAGCCTCCCCACACTCACACATACGGTCCACACGAAGCTCCTGGGGTCTCCTTGATCATCCAGGTGGTGGGATCACTTGCAGGAGGAAAGTTGGAAAGGTTTGGATGACAAGTTAATGAGGTCTCCACATGTGGTTGGGCATTGGGCACACTTTTCTAGGCATTAGAGATGATGTGGGTAGTGCTTGCTTGTTGGTCACACCAAGAACCCCTGCTCCAGGAGGTGGCCATCCAGTGCTGCCTGCTGTCTCCCACTCCCATGTTACCCAGCAGTACATGTGGCTGGTCCATCAGCCATGGTGTGAACATTGCATGGACCATTCCCACTCAATGCACCTCCCATGGTGTCCAGATGCTTCTGTAGGGATCAGCCAGAGCAGGCTTATGGTCACCTCCTCCTCCATGGAGCCACATCTCCAGCAGGAGAGTCTACATCAGGCCAAACTTTCTGCACCATGTGGGAGGGGGCCAGGTCCCACCAGACCAAAATGGGCACTGCTGGCAGATGTTCCCACAGGTGGAAGGACAGAGGCCATAGCATCCCTTGGATCTCCTTCCCATCCAGGCAGAGGGGATGGGAAAGGCCGTTGGCTGCAGCATAATGCCTCTCTCCTCCAGGAGAGCACTTGTCCCATGGGACAGACCCTTCGCTATCAGACTTCCTGGCAGGAAGACCCAGGTCCAGAGGACAAGGTGGCAAGGGCTGTCCAGGCTGCTGCTGGCAGCAGAGATGTCCAGGGGGGGTCATTGATCCTGACGGACACCGGTGCCCAACTCAGCTCCCCAAGGGCATGGAGCAGCTCTGCTCTGGGTGTCTACGGTACATTCAACACGGAGCAGCCCCTGGGACACCACGCAGGTTTCGGAGGTGCCGTCAGCGGCAGCGCAGGCGTTGGTGACTCATGGAGTGAGAACAGGCAGTTCTGCAGGACTGGGGAGCCCGGGGAGACAACAACAGTCTGAGATTTATTCCACAAAGCAGCCTGAAAACAAACCCAAGGAATGTTTATTATTTTTCCTATGTGGCAGGGAAATAAAGCACAATTGTCTCTCGCCTGGAAATGCTGGCATCCCCACACACGGCTCCTCCGCTGAGATAGCGTCCGCAGCTGGACACTCCCAGCCTTGAGTCAGGGCTGCCTCTCCGTGGTCTGCACCGCAGAGGAAGGGAGATTTATGGAGTGACTGAATCCCTGGGATGGAGCCCACTGGGAAAGGTCATCCCAAACCACAGGAGCACCTGCCACGACCATGGCTGCTTGGGTTTTCTTTCCCTCCAGCACAGCTCCTCGGCGAAGAGCGATGGGGATGCATCAAGGAGATATGTCAACACCCCTTCCCCCAAAGCTGTTCACCCCTTGACCAGGGGAATGCATTGGTGGCACAAGAGGGCTGGGACCTGCTGTGGGGCTGCTGCATCAGGATGCTCATGTCAAGTCCACACCTTGCACGTTGGCTGCACCCTCCCTCGGCATCCTTCCAGCCCCACTCTGCTCCCTCCCCAGCCCCTCACACCCTTCATGGCTCCAGCAAAGGCCAAGCAAGGTAACGCTTGGGACATCGTTGGTCAAACGGCACCCACGCTGGCCCCAGTCCTCTGCAACGAGCAGCTGGCAGTGCTGGAGTCACTGGGCAGGATGTTAGAGACTATGTAGACTAGGGCGTACCCAGTGCTAGTACCCTTCAGGCAGCACAAATTCACCCCAAATCCCAGCTGGTCTCACCCCACACCATATCCCATCCAGATGCTGTGTTTTGCTCTGCTAACACACCACTTCCAAGAGGTGCAAGCCTTTGCAACCCTCCCTGGGATGCTGTTCCCCAACGGTACCAGTGCTGCACCCTCCTGGGGTGCTGCTCCCCAAACCTGCATCCTCCCTTTCCCGGGATCAGGAATAGCAGCGCTGAGACTGGTATGAACGAGGTGTGCGTGGGGATGGGGTGCAACCACCGCTGGGAGGAGGTGTTGGCAGCACTTGGATTAGCCGCTCATCAAGACGCTAACACATCTATGTGCAGCCGCACTGAGCACCCAGCCTGGAAAAGCAAAGGACAGGCTGTTCCAGAGTGTGGATTGAAGCCACTAAAAGTTGATGTCAGGAAGAGGAGGAACAGGCTGGAGTCATAAAACTCCCAGGTGAGGAGACCGAGGCCCATCAGCCCATCAGCAGCACCGCTGCCTTGTGATTCCCAGAGGTGGGCGAGGACGGAGGGAGGAAAGACAGCGGGCACCGAATGCCCTTGCACACCAACTGCAGCCGCCCCCAGCTCGTGCTTTCCACACGCCGCCATCGCCTCGACAAGCCAGCCTGCAAGTCAGGCTGCGCTGGCCAGGGGCCTTCTCTGCGATGTGGTCTTGCAAGATTTTCCAGCTTTGACCTCAGTCCTGCTGCAGTACACGCAGCCTCGGCAGGCTTGGGAGGGCTGGAGCCGGTCCCGCTCCCTGCCCTGTCTCGCAGGGCCCAGCCCTTTACAAATCAAGAGTGTTTATTTAAAATAATTTTAACCAAAAAACAAAACACAAAAAAAAAAAAACCCAAAACCAAACCAAAAATCCCCTCACGTAGAGCTAGGGAAGCCCTGAGACAACAAACGAACATGAGTGTGATACTGAGCTTCAAAAGGGCAGGCAGAACCAGTCTGTGCCTCATAAAATAATGAGTATTAGGAAAAGATCCTTAAATACCGCAGACAAAAAAAGCAAAAGCATCTGGCACAGACTGTTTGCAAAGAACATCTCTTGCCTGAGAAACTTAATTGTTTTGTCAGGAAGAATTACTGAACAAGGCAAATTAGAGCTGGATTTTGTTTTGGTGCCTGGTCTGATGGCCCCAAAGATTAGCACCCACACGCATCTCCGCATCCCGAGCAGTGTCACACCAGCCCTGGCACGGCGCACGGAGCAACACCGGGGAACTGCCGGAGGCACAGACACGTGTCCTGCTTTACGTGGCCACCGGCCGCCCTAGGAGGGGGTGCAGGGTCCGTTCCTGAGCCCCGGGACACCGGGACCGGAGGGGCTGGACTGCTGTTGCACAGATGTGAGAGCAGCGCAGCAAAGCCCTGGAACCCTGGGATCCCACCTCTGGCCCACGGGGGACATCTTCTGAAGGATCTGGGAAAATGAACCGTGGAGAGTGGCCCTGTGAGCTGGAGAGGACAGTGAGAAAAGACAAGTTCGCACCGTGGTGGGGCAGCAGGACCGTCCCCGGGGTGCAGGCTCATGCTCAGAGGCACCGTGTCCGGGAGAAGCCCATCACGCCCTGCTCTGGTACCTGGGAGAGGACGTGGCGTGCAGGTCCATCAGCAGGGCAGTGCTGTCAGGTTGGGACCATCCTGGCGTTGGGTTGGGTGCTGGTGCCAGGAGGAGGGTCACATCCCAGACAAGTGTGCTGGAAAGTCAGCTTTAGCCAGAGGCTGCAATGAACAGACCAGGGCTCAGTAACAAGATCAGGGTCCTGGGGCAAACTCAGGGAGTATCCCCCATCCTGCATCTTCTCCACCTGTTTTCTGCAGGCCTCCTTCGTGGTTTGACCCTTGACAGCCCCCAGTGATGCCATGTCTCAGTGCCTTCAGCCCCTCAGAAATGACTGTCACCTCACTGGGGAAGTGTCCGTGTCCGCTATCAGTAAATCAATGAGTAACTGAGGTTGGAAGGGTCCTGTGGAGGCATCCAGTCCAGCCCCGCTCCCCCCAGCACAGCACAGCAGATCCAACATGGCGAGTTTGGCTGGGGCCATGTCCAGTCAAGTCCTGAACATCTCCAAGCACAGACATCCCACCGCCTCTCTGGGCCCTCATCCCCCTGTGTGACCACTCTCATGGGAGGAAAAAAATTTCCATCAGGAAAAATTGTAATGACAATTCCCCATGTTGCAACCAGTACTCATCACCTCTGCTTCTCCTGCTGCACCCCAACAAGCCGAGGCTACCAGATGTGTGGGGCAGGGAACAGTGCAGCCCCCGGTGCCCCTTCCCTGCTCCTCCGCTCCTCCTCCGCACCCCCACATTCCTATTACACCGCCCCAGACGGTCTCCTGGCCAAAACGGACCCGTGCCTTGCTGAGGGGACGGACAGGAGGCTGGTGGAAGCGCTTGCCTTCGTGGTAGGTCCAGGTTTGCAGGTGCTGTGCCTCCCGGGAGCCTTTGCCCTGCCCGCACTGCAGGGGCTTCGGGCTCAGGGCTTTGGGGAGCGCAGAGGTCTGCAAGGTCAGCACGGGAAGTGGAAAAGGGCAGAGGCAGGGAAAGCTTTGGAACAGCCCTTGCTAGCGGAGACATCCATTCACGGCGACCCAAAGCATGAGTGAAACCAGACCCTGGCGGAGAGATAACAGAGTAATTACAGTGAAACTGGAATTCAGACCATGGCTCGCTTGCTCTCAGCCCAGGAAAAGAGCAGACAAAATAACAAAAGACCTACCACACACACATGGTCCCGGGCACCGGCCGCTGCCTGCCGGGCACTGCTCCAGGGAGCTCACCCTCGGCAGCAGCCAGGGCAGAGGGTCGTGCCCACCGTTGGATGGGGCTGGTGGCACCCAAAGATGCTTCCGTGGGGCTCCTTATGGTACCCAACCTCTGAGGAGCACTGCCAGCCTGGGGGCCAGGTGAGCATCCCACCCCACCCTGGGGGCTGCTGGCACTCCTAGGGTGGGGAAAAGAGGGGTCTGAGGTGCCATGGGGCAGCACCAGTCCTAATTCCCCACCATGCTTTGGAGGCACAGACCTGGTGGAGGTGGGTGGTGCGGGCAGAGCTGGGCAGGATGCTGGCAGGAGCCCACGGAAGAACACTTTCCCAGCATTGCCCCTCACAGCAGGGCTGCAAATGATGCCCAGGACTTTGCTTATTTAATTAACGACCTGGATTTTTTTTTGCAAAAGCAGCTGCAGCCATAGAGTCTGAGCCCTGGCAAGACACATTCATGGTGCTTCACAGGTCTGGCCATGGGAGGTGACCTGTGGCAATTCCCTCTTCCAGGTTGCACCCCACAACTGTAAAAATCACTGCTCCTCCTCCTGCACCGCAGTCCCACTCCCATGTCCCATCACTAACCCATTCCCGCACCAATATCAGTCACCCTTGCAGAGGGCAATCAGGGACAAGCCCAGGGACAGTAGATCCACTCACTGACACTCTCCGAGTGGAGCAGGGCATCTGCTGTAGATGCATTGCTCTGAGCTGCACGTCGCAGGCGTCGTTAGGCTCTTATGACCCCAGCACAGCACCCACCTAGCAAAGGTCCTGGAGCAATGTACACCCTGGCACAGCCCGTCACCCCCACCCCAGCAGTGGCAGACCCCTGCAGAGAGCTGTACGTCAGTGGTGGGTTTCCCTGCGTGGGCTGGGGAGCACCTGTCACACCAGCCTGGGAATTTGGGACTATGGGGTGTCATCCTTGGAGATCGGACCCCTGGCACTCTCATCATGGGACTAGTCCTGGGAAAATACATGGAGGAGGGGGGTCCCTCATCACCCCTGACTCCCCGGGCTGCCCCTCCCCTCCACCCACGAGCCCCTGCAGCGCGGGCAGGGCAGCTCCACGGGCACCGTCAGCCCCAGACGGCCGCAAGCTCCCCTGTCTCTGCTCGGTGCAGAAGCACACCGTCCCAGGATGTGCTTGTCAGGAGGAGGAAGGCAGACCATAAATCACTCCAGCTGTGATGGGAGCTGGGTCCGGGCCATGACCGTGGCGGCCCCTCCTGCTCCCCTTGCCAAAGGGAACAAGCAGGGCACGGGGGTGCTGGCTGTGAGGCTGCGAGACGCAATCCGTCTGCAATGCTGCCTGTCCAGCCAGGGGGCTGGGCAGCTGCAGTGTGTATTTATATCAAACAGGGAGAAGGGTTGTATTATTTAATTTATAATTTTTTTTTTTTTTTTTGCAGTACAGCAGGAAATAGCTGGGATAGTTACATACCTGGCGAGATGGCCAAAGAACCAGGGGCCAAGAAACATAGATGATCTGGCATCACCCGGAGCATCTGTGCTGCACACAGCTTGCAAGCATCCGGGCCTGCGTGTGTGTCTGCATGCCTGGCAGGGGGGCAGTGGGTCACAGCGAGGACCCTCACGTATGGCCAACGCTTCAGGAACCAGTGGTGAGCGGCCAGTGTGCGCTGGGCGGCTTGAGGTGATGCACTGAGCTCCATCCGCCCAGCAGTGAAGCACGGCTCTCCAGCGAGCTGCAAGCAAGCACACAGAGCCTGGCCACCTTCCCACCCCCTCACATCCCCAGCACCTGGTTTATCTGATGACCCACAGCTCGGGAGGGAACCAGGCTCCTCGGGACCATAGGAGAGGTGCAAAGCAGAAGCCGCAGAGCCCTTGTGCTTCCTCCTGTCCCAGCCAGGAGCTGGGACATTGCCACAGAGAAGTTCACTGCTCCTGCTGCCAACAGCCCACCAAACCCCAGCACGGGACCAGTGACAGCCTGGTCTCTGGTGTTGGCAGTAGTAGAGGTTGGACTAGGGACCTCCTGAGGTCTCTTCCACCCAGCTCTGCCATCATTTGTCTCAGAGCCAAGGCACATTAAGCACTGCTGTCCCTCCTGGACACCCCATGGTGAACCCCAGACCAGACGTCCTCCTCCAAGGCCCGCCGTGCCAGCCGGAGACCCACTGCTCTCAGACCAGACCTGGTGAAGGTCACCTGGCTGTGGCACCAAGGGGTGACCGCCCTGACTCAGCCTCGTGGCAGGACAACTCCAGCCAAGAGCAGACATGAGTACGGCTTGGTCTGGAACAGCAAGGCTGTCTCTGGCTTGGCCAAGCATGTGATGGCTGCAAGACACCAATCCTCAAAAGCAGGGATAAGATGAACCTGGAGAGACTGTCCTAGGGCTTTGTGCACAGAAGTCTCCTCCAACACTGCTACTTCACTGCTGCCATCTTGACCCCCAAATCCTCATCCTACCAGCAGAGCAATTGTCCTTCCCTCGCTGAGGTCAATCTGACCGGGTCCCTCCCGACCCTGCTCTGCAGCCCTCGCAATGCTCCTCCAGCCCCTCTCCTTTCCAGCGCCATCAGCCTGGCTGCATCTTCTTGCCTGAGAGTTTCCTTTTCTAGCATCTCCCTTAATGAGATGAGTTGTGGGGTTGGGCTTTTTTGTAAGATAATTTCTGCAGCATGACAGGATTATTTTGAACTGCGGATTGGTCCTTCAAGGCTTCTCCCGGGGACGTGGAGTCGGCAAATGCATGGTCTTCATTCAAGGGTGTTGAGGTTTGGGACCACATCTGCACACAGGTTATAATCGTCCCACTGACCGGTATGAAACAGCATCAAACACCTTCCTGCAGTCAAGGACCAGACATGTGCCTTTTCACTTGCTGCAGAAGGAGGTTCACTGCCTTCCCCCGTGCTGAACGGTGGGCGCAGTGCCCCAGGGCACCACGCATCCCTGTGCATCGCCACCAGCAGAGATGAGCAGCAGAAACACAGGACCCACACAGGGTGACACATCCTCGAATACTTTCCCAGTTTACAGCAAGTTTGCTTACAGCTCCTGAGCCAAAGCTGAGGCTTTTTATGTGATAATCCCTGGTGGATTTTTCTTCCATGAACTTGAGCTGAACCTACCCTTTGAACCCACGTGAGCTCCTAGTTTACTTGTTCTCAAAGAGAATCCACAGAGGAGATTTCTTCAGCCAGTGCTCACAGTGCCATAAGACAAAAGCCCATCATCAGGCTTTTGAAAACAGGGGGGTTACCCCAACACCCTTTGCCCAGACCTCCAGCCCACCCCAGGCTGAGCTCTCAGCCCTGCCGGGAGGAGGTCAGCCGTGCTCCCCACCCAACGCCAAAGCAGAAAAGGAAAGTAACCAGCCAGCCATCCCGTAGCCAGATGTGGTCACACCTCCCCAGGACCACCAGGGACCACCTTCGCCTTCCCTGTAGACCCTTGGAAAAGTATCAGCCATCTCCAGCAGGTCATGCTGCATCTGCCCATGCACTCATGTTACCCTGTCTCTAATGATTTAATGTTTCCGCTGTCTGGGCCCCTCCTCCTTGTTCTTGAGATAATTTCAGATTTGGATTTTGCCAGATTCCTAGCCTCTCTCTGAACTTACTCCCTTAAATATGTTTCTGAAGGACCAGGCAGCTGTCCTGCGGTGTCCTCCCTCGCACGTGCTTCCCGGGAGTTATTACGTAGCAGTTCTCAGTCCGTAGTCTTCATTTTGCTGCTCTCCCTCCTTCCTTTTCCAAAACATTAATTGCACATCCTCTTCCAGCTGCAACTGTGAGTTAGGATAGACCCACCACTAGACTGCCTAACCAGGTCATTTGGATCAACATGGGCTGGAGAGCATTCAGACAAGCAGCTCAAGCCAGGAAATCCAAAGATGCAATCCTCCAGCAAAATCCTCCAAAGCTGAAATCCTCCGGCAAAAGGAGGGCAAGACTCAACAGCCAGGAGTGCTTGGTTGACATCGTTTCAACCACAAGAGAACACGTCATCGAGCTCTAGGATGGATGAACTCTCAGTATATGGTCACCATCACCCAAACCATTGTCACCTTCTCAGCCCATTGCTCTCTGCTGGTCAACCCAGACTCAAAGCCACTTCTTTCTCTATCTTCTGTGCGTGCTTTCCCTGAATGTGTTACATGGTCTGTGTCTGGTCATTTGGTTCCAGTTGGAATTGGCAAAGCTCAGCTCAGGTTCAGCTCAATTCAAGGAAAAAAAAAAACAAACCGGTTTTACCTATTTGGCTCCATCCCCCAAGGTAACCCCACAATTCTCATTAGGGCGGGATGGGCAGGAGGTGAAGCAACCAAGGGATCCTACATCCCTCCTACCAAAGACCAGCTGCTGGGCTCCGAGCAGAGCCGGAATTCACAGATCCCCCTGCGAAAGGAAGGTCTGAGCTCCAGGAGATAATGCAAGAGCCTGAGGGTAAAATAAATAGGGGCAACGGAGTGCAGCAGCCCATCCTCCTTCCTGAATGTCTGTAGAGTTGGGTGCTGGTGGAGGGAATTACAAATTGCTTTTTAAGATTCAGATACCCAAAAGCATCCTAAGTGCCGGTGTAGACAGAGTTGAGATGGCTTGGCCTTGCCAAATCTCCGGAAGTGCTTTAGGATCATCAAGGCGGACCTCAACAGATAAGGTCCAGACTACCCAGGGGTCACCACACTGTCTGAGTGGGCTACACTCAGTCTCACCAAAAGCACTGTCATCTCTTACAAGTCACAAGAAATCCTTTGTGTCTTTATGGCCACTAATCCACTCGTTAATTCCTGCTCCGGTGAAAGTTTGCCTCTTCTTACTGAGCTGAACTTTATTGACTCCAGCTTCCACCCCCTGGATCTCATCCAGCCTGTCGCTGATGCTTCCCAGGAGGTGGCAGTCACTTCCCCAGATGTGCGGGCAAACCGGGGGAGTCTCAGGGATGAGATCTTGGAGCTGGTGGGTCTGACGGGTGCAGTCTGGGCAGTCAGGCTGGCGGCAGGGGAGGTGGTGGGGGACTCGCGCCCAGCCACGGGGATGTGGTCTGCAGCCCTACCTGCAGACCCAGGGACACGCTTCAGGATTTACGCCGAGTGGCAGGGATGTGATCAGTGAGTCACGCTGCGTCTCGGGGTGGGAACGGGGAGCTCCCGGGGTGTGCCTGTGGTCACGAGGGTGCTGTCCCACGAGGGACACTGAGTCACGGGGCTGAGGTGTGCGGGTGCGATGGCACTGCCTGTGGGCGTGGGAGCAGGGAGGCGGCAGCGTGGGGTGCGTGGCTGCGGGAAGGGCTGCGAGGGAGGGGAAATGGGTACAGGACGTGATGGGGTGTGACAGGTTGTGTGGGTGTGGGTGGGAGGGGAGCGGAGCTGAGGGAGCTCTCCAGGTGTGTTGGACATGGCCAGGGTGGGAAGTGGAAGTCCCTGGTGAGGGGAAGAGAGCAGATGGCAACAGGGAC
>VXBL01009888.1:0-10875 GCA_013400195.1 Aramus guarauna
AATAAGAAGCTGAGAGATGGAGGGGGGGGAAGTGAGGGGCATTAGTTTTTTTCAACATTTGTTTTCCGGAGCAACCACTATGCATACTGAAGCCCTGCTCCCCAGGAAGTGGCCTGGAAGTTTTGTCAAGACATGTGGAAGGCAGAGACGTGACTAGAGACAACCACTGTGGCTTCATCAAGGCCAAATTGTGCCTGACTAATCTAGTGTCCTTCTACAATGGAGTGACTACATCTGTGGACAAGGGAAGAGCTATGGATGTCATCTACCTGAATTTTGGCCTCAGTCTTCACCAGAAAGTGCTCTAGCCAGACAACCCAAGTTGCAGAGGGCAAAGGCAGGAACTGGGCGAATGAAGAACCACCCACTGTAAAAGAAGATCAGGTTCAAGACCATCTAAAGAACCTGAAGCTGCACAAGTCCATGGGACTTGATGAGATGCATCCGCAGGTCCTGAGGGAACTGGTGGATGAAATTGCTAAGTGACTCATATTTGAGAAGTCGTGGCAGTCTGGTGAAGTTCTCACTGACTGGAAAAGGGGAAACATAGCCCCCCATTTTTATAAAGGGCAATAAAGGAAGACCCGGGGAAATACAGGCCAGTCAGTCTCACCTCTGTGCCCAGCAAGATCATAGAGCAGATCCTCCTGGAAAGTGCTCAAGCACATGAAAAATAAGGAGGTGATTGGTGACAGCCAACATGGCTTCACTAAGGGTAAATCATGACTGACAGATTTGGTGGCCTTCTATAATAGCATTGCAGCATTGGTGGATAAGGGAAGAGCAACAGATGTCATCTCTCTGGACTAGTGCAAAGCATTTGACACTATCCTACACAACATCCTTGTCTCTAAATTGGAAAGACATGGATGTGACNAGGGAAGGGTTGCAAAACTCCTGAAGTTCAACAAGGCCAAGTGCAAGTTATCCCCAGGATAACTACAGGCTGGGTGGCGAATGGATTGAGAGCAGCCCTGAGGAGAAGGACTTTGGAGTGGTGGTGGACAAGAAGCTCAATATGAGCCAGCAATGTGACCTTGCAGCCCAGAAAGCCAGCTGTGTCCTGGGTTGTGTCAAAAGAAGCATGACCAGCAGGTCAAGGGAGGTGATTCTGACCCTCTACTCTGCTCTCATGAGACCCCACCTGGAGTACTGCGTCCAGCTCTGGGTTCTCCAGCACAGCAAGGACATGGAGCTATTGAAACAAGTCCAGAGGAGGTCCACAAAGGTGATCAGAGACCTAGAGCACCTCTCCAACTGAGACAGTTGGGGTTGTTCAGCCTGGAGAAGAAAAGGCTCCATGGAGACCTTATTGCAACCTTCCAGTACCTAAAGGGGGCCTACAAGAAATCTGGAGAGTGACTTTTTACGAGAGCTCAACATCCTTTGATTAAATTTCTGGAGAAGCTGTAAGATGCCTTCTAAGGATGATCTGAAATTGCTAAATCTGTCCTGAATAGGAAGAAAAGTGACATACTTTTAATTTAAAATTGACTAAAATGCAATAGCTTGATGTAAGAATACTCATGATATCCACCTGCAACAGACTAATAGAAAAATGAAAGAAAGGAAAAGACAGAGCTGATCCCTAGGAATTGTAACTGCTTTAGGAGGGTTGATAGCGTTGCTTTAGCATGGCTAATCAAAAGTAGTGGGGCCATTGTGCTAAAGGACTAATATTTCATCCTATAATCATAGAATGGTTTGGGTTGGAAGGGATCTCAAAGATCATCTTGTTCCAACCTCCCTGCCCCGGCAGGGACACCCTCCACTAGACCAGGTTGCCCAAAGCCCCATCCAACCCGGTCTTGAACACTTCCACGGATGGGGCCTCTACAACTTCTCTGGGCAACCTGTTCCATATTTACAACTTTTGTAACTTTGGTTTTGATTTTAATTCTATTAGTAATTGTCTTACATGATAGTAACCTTCAAGAAATAATTTATAAAAATTAGTCTGATTTTGGATGTTGTTAAATAATGCTAATTTCATGTTCTCTCTTACATTCATTCTCTGCCAGCATTTTAATGTTTGTGGAGCAAATGAATAATTTCTAAACAGTGCTAGAGGGGCACTGTGTTAATTCTTTGAGAGAGAAAATCCTTACAATTTTAGTATGCCTCAAGCACCACTGGTTTATGATAAGGTCTTTGTAGAAGTGCAATAAAGATGATGGCTTAGTTAAAATACTATCAATATACTTGGTTAGGAAATGAAAACCCCAGTCTTTCCTGCCCTGTATTTAAATGAGTGAATCTTCCTGTCCTTCCTTTAAGGAATTTCAATGTATATATGGGTAACCTGTTATGATGGTTTTATTTTTGGTGTAATTGCGTTTGAATACAGAAATATTGCTGGCATTAAGAGTCAACCCTTTCTGAAAGAGTCCTGTTCTGAGGGAAGGGTGAATATACATTGAGATGAACAAATACCATTGTAGATAACTTTTTAAATTCAAGTATAAATACAAATACTTATGCTCATACAAAACATGTAAAAGCATATTCTACTAAACATCTTCATGCTTTGTGAAAGCATTCAATAATACGCAAAGCTGAACAGGTTATTAAATAAATAAATCAGGAGAAGTCATTTAAGATTCTTGTTGCTGATTTTGTGCTCCATCACGTGTTCTCTGCCCATAGGTTTCAGCAAAGTGTGCTAATGGCATGTGGCACTAATATAGAGAAGGGACTACATAGTTTACTTTCCTGTGGCTGCTTTTGACTGCAATAGACCGTTTGAAGTGTATGCAGGTAGTAAGTGCAGAGAGAGCACAAGGATTTATTTGACTGTCCAGGAGAGTTCAATTATCTTTTTGTGGATATCTCATCACATGTGTAAAATATGGTTGTAAGTAATTTGATCAAAGCTGAGGAACAGCACACCAGCAGCACCGTGACAGGAGCTTTAGATATAGCAGTACATTATGTATCATCATTTTTTCTTCCCACTAAAACCTAATGGGATGGTATAGCTTTGTATCCCTGCTGATAAGGCCTTGTACGCATTCTGTATCAGAATGTGTATTTCAAGTGTGTTGTCCTTCTGGACTATATAAATAAAATTTTTGAAGACAGACATGAGTGTCCTCATTTTAAAAGTTTCCTTTTCCAATAAGAACATTTTTTCAGCATGTAATTGGTAATTTCAGTACAGTAAATTCTAGCTATATTGATTTGTACTCCTAGGTCATTTGAATGCTTTAAAAAACCCACTCTTGATATATCCAAAATATTGCTGAAGATTGTTATAGATTCTGTCAGCCCTCCTTATAATATTTTTTAATGTCACTTAAGTAGTCAGTTACAATTTGAGTTGTCTGTATCCTGATGTTTTCCACAGATGATATTGGCTCACAGTCATCCATTTATAAGTGTATTGAGTCTTCAGCCAGCTATTGAACCTGGATGCTATGTTGCTAACAGTTCCACTGGCTTCTACAAATGTTGTTATTATTTTCTTGCCTTCTCTGGTGCCATACTTTTGACCTTCTATTTATTGGGTATATTATAATGATTCTGCTACTGTGAGGTAACAGCTACTGCTATTCTCTAGATATTGTCAGTGTTTTTTCCACATGATAGTGTGGGCAATATTTTCCTGTGACAAGACAACAATTTTATTTTTTCCCCTCCTATTCAAGGACTCTTTGTGAGCCAGAATGACAAAATTAACATCTGAAGAGCTGGCATTTTTTTTTTTAATGTACCATTAATCTCTGTGAGATAAATGCTTGGCAGATTCTGAAGACAGAGTATGTTAAAACAGAGACAGCTATAATATTAATATAAAATGTAGTCAAATTGTAGTTTTTTTAAAGACATATATGTAAGTGCCACACTGAAGAAGGCAAGTACCATTAGGTTCAGTTTACACACAGAGAAACAAATTTGAGAAGTAGTGGGACTTGCCCAAATTTATGCATGGGATTGTAAGAAGCCAAATTCACTTTGCTAATTTTCTGTGAAAAAGGTAACTTGATGCTTAGTTAGGTCTATCACAGAACCACAGAACTGCTGAGGTGGGAAGGGACCTCTGGAATTCAGATAGTCCATTCTCGTGCTCAAACAGTGTCAGCTACAGAAGGTTGCCCAGGAAGTTTAAACACAATAGTCATTCTTTGAGGCTAATGTGATTTTCCTACCTGGAATTCAGTACTTCAGAAGATTAGACTCCACTGTTAGCAATAATTTGTGCTATGCCACCATTTCCTATTGTAGTTAGATATGGCTAGCTTTAATATTTCTTCTGTGTTTGTCGTCTAGGAAAACTCAATGAGCACAGAGTAGCAATCAATTGAAAGTAAATAGGTATCTCTGACAGTTTAAAAGAGTCCCAAAGCGGATGACAGGAGAGTGGTACAAGACAATAAATAATTTATAGCTGGAGAAAATTAATCAAGAACCCCCAATTCCCTCTGTCCCCACACGCAGGTGCTCAATTACAGTACCTCTAAGAAGAGGCAGGAGACCAATAACCAAACATCTGTAACATAAATGAATTTAACTATTAGGGAAGAAAGTCTTGAAACATATAAACGCATTGAAGTAACCAAACCAAATTACAATACAATGTACATTTGCTTTGTATAATGTCTTTCATTATACTATTTCCCAGAACTCTTCACATAATTAAATAATATAAATGCTATAGAGTACAAGTGAAATACAGAAGCAGTCAAGAGATTTTCTAATGGAGGCAGAGAATGCATTCATAAGCTAATTCAAAGAAGTGAAAAATTTAGAAAAACAGAGATAGAGAAATTCAGACAAAGATGAAAAGTTAGTAAGTTAGACTTTGGCACTGGACAATTAAAATGAGTGGAAGTCATTGCATTGTCCTGAATGGAAGCAGTATAACTCCATAGGGTAACAAGGAGTTTGCCAAAGGCAGTGGAAGCATTGATGGAGAAGAGTAAAGACAAAGACAGTGACAGTGAATGTTCAGAAGAGGGAAAAGGAAGAAGAGCAAATAGATATGTGAGGTCCCCAAAGAATTTTGGAAATAGTTGCCTGTCTCATTACTGGTTTTCTTCATTTTGATGCCTGCATAATGCAGATGAAACAAGTGAATTGAATTAACAGACCTATCCCAGTTTAAAGCACAGAAGGGACCTAACAGTGCAGTTCAAAATGGTTCCTAAAATGACTGTTGATCCATATACATGTAGGAATAGTCCTTTCTATTCCATTTATACCTCTGCTGTTTTATAAAGCAGTAGTGCATGAATCCACCTGGAACATTGCTTGTGACTTTTGAGACTCCCAGGGCTAATTCAATGGGTTGCTCATCTGGTTGCTTCAATGTTAAAACACAGTTTGGCTGTTGCTCCTGCTCTTGAAGACCGTTTCTGTTTGACTCCTGACAAATGTGGTAAGTAATAGCTTATGTAACATAGCTGTGTTTACTCATTTCTTTTGATTATTTTTTAATTGAATAAGGAATAAAGTAGTCATACCTATATTTTTTAATGTATCTTGACTTTATATAGACATATATATATGGCATTAAATTCAAAGCTTATTTCCTAATTTGTTTAGAAGATACCTCTTATGATTCTAGTTCAATATTATTTTGGGCAGGTTCTTCAAAAACATTCCATAACACTCAGTGATCTGTCATTTTTGCTTTGCATTGATACTTCTCTGTCAAAAATACTTTTTCTTACCCTTCTCCTTTTTTGTTTAGTAACCACATGGAGGTGGACAATTCACTTCTCTGGTGAAATATAATTATTTTTCATTTATTTTTAAGGATCCCAGAATGATTCATCCCTCTCTCTTCTCATTATGGCTTATAAAATTATTATTTTGCTCTTAGGCAAAATGAGGCCTTAGTTGTTGTCATCAAAATCTTACTATTGTTGTACTGATGTAGTCATAAGATTTATTTCTACACTATTCAGTTCATGAATCCCACTAATAGATTCACTTGAATGAAAAGGGTTATGACCTGTAGCTGATGAAGGTACAAGACCCAATTCCCTATTGTTTGACACAAATGATAATCAATTAAAAACATACAGAAAAGGGATAAACTGCTATCAGAACAGATTTTATTTTTGAGGTATGCAAGTGACCACCTGGGATAAGATTCAGCACACAGAGGTCTCCTACATTAACAGATTTCTTGTCCACAGGCAGATTCTAGATTACTATTAACAGTGTTTTATTAAATGCACTTTCACTAGTTTTGTGAATGATTTTTTGTACAGGTATTTTTAAATATCTTTTACTTATAATAGGAACTTCAGAACGTAACTAAACAGTCTTCACATCGCCTTTACTTTTTCAGCATAATTTAGTTTTACCTGGTTTAGTAATGTCAGTAATGTTGCTTTTTCTGAATAATACGTAACTCTTATCCTTCAGAATGTGGATCTACTTATACTGCATTTGTTTCATTTAAATTATATTTCTAAATTTCTTCATCATTCCTGTTGCTTTGTATAAATTGGTTTCATGTTGAAGAGTATACAATTTCACAATTAACCCATTTTTATCCAGTTAACAGTAGGCCAATACTTCTGATTTCATGTAAATAAAATAAAAAAATCATCTTTACTTTTATTTGGCATTTTAAAGCAAGGTTTCAAAAGCCACTTCTGTATGAAGGTAAAGACCTATTATAGCTTATATGTAGTTAGAGATTGTAAATGGTTGTTTAGGTACAGAATTATTTTCGCACGTGTGTAGTGAGTTGATCCTGACTGGAGGCAAGGTGCCCCCCAAAGCTGCTCTATCACTGGCCTCCTCAGTGGGACAGGGGAGAGAAAATATAATGAAAGCCTCCTGGGTTGAGATAAGGACAGGGAGAGATTGTTCACCAATTCCCATCACTGGCACAACAGACTCAACTTAGAAAGAATTAATCTAATTATCAAACAGAACAGAGTAGAGCAATGAGAAACAAAACCAAATCCAAAGACACCTCCCCCAACCCTTCCCTTCTTCCCAGGCTCAACTTCACTCCTGATTTCTCTACCTGGTCCCCTGAGCGGCACAGGGGGATGGGGAATGGAGGTGGTGGTCAGTTCATCATGTTGTCTCTGCCACTCCTTCCTCCTCAGGAAAGAGCTCTGCCCCTGCTCAATCATGGAGTCCCTCTCACAGGAGACAGTCCTCCACAAACTTCTCCAATGTAAGTCCTTCCCATGGGCTGCAGTTCTTCACAAACTGCTCCAGCGTGGGTCTCTCCCACGAGGTGCAGTCCTTCAGGACCAGACTGCTCCAGTGTGGGTCCCCCACGGGGTCACAAGTCCTGCCAGAAAACCTGCTCTGGGGTGGGCTCCTCTCTCCACAAGGCCACAGGTGTTGCCAGGAGCTTGCTCCAGCATGGTCTTCCCACAAGGTCACAGCCTCCTTCAGGTGCCTCCACCTGCTCTGGCATGGGGTCCTCCATGGGCTTCAGATGAAATGTCTGCTCCCCATCATCCTCCATGGGCTGCAGAGGGACAGCCTTCTTCACCATGGTCTTCACCACAGGCTGCAGGAGAATCTCTGCTCCAGCACCTGGAGTACCTCCTCCCCCTCCTTCTTCACTTACGTTGGTGTCTGCAAAGTTTCTCACATCTCACTCTGGCTGATAAAGCTACCGCTCCTTTTTTTTTCCCCTTCTTAACTATGTCATCCCAGAGGTGCTACCACTGTCACCGATTGGTTTGGCCTTGGCCAGTGGTGCGTTCATCTTGGAGCTTACTGGTATTGGCTCTGTCAAACAAAGAGGAAGCTTGTAGCAGCTTCTTACAGAAGCCACCTCTGCAGCCCCCTCACTACCAAAACCTTGCCACACAAACCCAAAACAATGTGAGAACCTTTCAAAATTAGTCCTCAAAGTTCAGTTTCAAGGGGTACTAGACGCCTAAAACAAGACTCAGGAAGTTTCAAAAAAATATGTGTATTGTCATTTAAGTGTGGGTCCAGGCCCTTCTCCAGACTTGCATGATGCTTTTTTTGAGTGATTGTTCTTGTCATTTCATTCCTCTCCTTGTGGCACTGATGGTCCAGGTGATGGCGTGGCTCTGAATTTGTCAGTTTCAAGTCTATTTTAAACATATATTCCAAAAGATCTTTTAGATGATGCTATATGGCAAATATGGAGCAGATAAGTTGGTCTTGACTGTTTTGTAGAACTGAATACCACATGCTGCAAGTCACTTTAAGTATATATGGAACTGATCAATAGGTATTTTAGGACTCATTTTAACTTATACGGATTTAAATTGTGTGGAGTGCTTACTAAGGAACATGCATTAGCTTTCCTGTGGACATGCTCTCCAGTGAGCAGTGCAAATGTACTCTACAGTCAGTGTGACTATGTAAAGGAATCTTTATTGAGTACCTGTCTATACATAAAAATGTTTAAAATTTACCATTCATGTCCAGCCTGAAATGTCCTTATTTTCCTCATTTCTTCTTTTTGTGCATAACCAGACCTGCTTAGGCTAAGAATACCTACCTATGTCTTATTAGGGTCTAGAAAGTAGGAGCTCAAACAAGTTGAATTAATCCTATAATAAAATGCTGTTAATCTGCTTTCTTTTTAAAGTCTGACTGGATTTTTTTTTTTCCTTCTTCACTTTTCTCTCCCCTGATAGGCAGGGCAATCACTGGAGAAACAGAAGATCTTAGTCCTTCCTATGTTTTGGTACAAAGGAGATGAAACCCAATGTTGCCACCTGCCAGGAGTGCCACCTAAAAACTCAATTTACAGAGTATGCAGCAAAGGGTGAGCCAAATGGAATTTTGTGGAGATCTGAATCCATGTACCTGTGGATACTGTACCATTTTACCACTGTAACACTGCAGCACGGCAGGAAATGCGCAGGATCAGGAAAAGCATTTTAAGAAAGAATAGCTCCATCCTTCAGTTCTTGAAGTAGTCCCTTACCAGGGGATCATCATAAATTCTTGTCTGCCAGCTTTTGTTATGTATTTTATATGGAATAGTCAGTGAACAATAATTGCAGACTAGGCCCAGGAGAGAATTTCAGTTCTAAATCCAAAATGAAGAAGGGCACCTAGGTTTTTGGGACTCAAGTTCCAGACACAGTATTGGATTTCAGACAAGTTTAGTGATCAACATTCCCTCATGCCTTATTTTTGGCTTCTTGTTCATCATATAGTTTTTTTCATTCCCCTTCTGAGATGCTCTTCATGCCTTGTACAAAAATTAAGTGTACTTAGCTCTCAGATATGAATTTCATTCTGGGAACCACGCTGAAAAATTATATTGTAACTAAGTTAGATAGGTACGTAAGTATTTTATTGCATCTAGTCCTCAGTAACATGGCTTATGACACAAAAGAAGTGGTATGGAAAAGATTAACCACACAATATTTTGAGGAGGTAGACAATGCTCCCCTGTTTCACAAGCGTGATTCATAATGTTGAATTACAGTTTGACTCATCTGCTTGATAGAACATGTGTTTCTGATTTGATTAGGAAACAGGTTCTATTCTGAGAGCTTTTCTGCCACCTCTTAACATTTCTCATCAGTTAATAAATTTCATTGCTTGATTTAAATTGTATGATTCAACAATACATATCCATATTTATGATTTTCCAATCAAAATTTTAGAATTAGTACCAGTTGTAGTTTGTTCCATTTACTTTGTATCTTCAAGATGTCCCACACTATCAACTTAATTTTTACATCACCATGAAACAGTACAGATTTTCTTTCTTTGGTGGATAATTTCCGTTTATTTCTTTTCCAGTCTACAGTCAGATAGCCTAAATTATGCCAGAGTTACTTTTGTGCTTGCTTTAAGGAGCTGGACAAATAAGTTATAAAAGTGTTGGGATATGACTCCAGGCAGCCAAGGCCATGGAGTGGAACTGCTCCATTCTTTCCTTAAAGGGAACATACTAAAAGATTCCAAAATCAATCTTTACATATTTCAATCTTTAAAGCTGTGTTTTGTCAGAAATATAACAAACAAAAAACTCCATATAAACTCAAACTAGGAAAAAGAGTCTTCCTTTTCAGCCAGCAACTCTTAAATTGAGCAATTTCTAGACAATCTGGATCCCCCTTGTTCACCTCTGCTGTGAGAAAGTTCCTTGTTTTTCTTTTAAGTCTCTTGGCTCCATTTATATCTAAAATTCCCCATTTTCTGTGTTTTTCTCTGACTGCTTCACTGTGTATTTCAGGTATTTCGTCCAGTGGAGCTTGCTCGGTCACTCCTGAGAAAAGGCCAAGTCTTCTGGGGCAGGAGTCAATCTGGTCCAGAGCAAAACAGCCATAACAAGGCACAAAGGAAAACTTCCTCCCTTAGCCCCAGCAACTTCAATTTTTAACAAACATCATAATGCTCACATAGTAAGCTATAACAAATAAATAACATAAATATTCCTTTTGTTGCAACAGCTCACAGATTTTTTCCACCAAGGAGCTGTAAAGAAGGAATTTCTGAAAAACAAAAAAATACTGAAAAAGGAATTTCTATAGGTGACAGGGATTCTACCCTCAAAAGTGTTGGGGTTATTTTACTGGATAAGCCACATTTTCTGTATGTAGAAACATTTTCTTTTGTTCTCCTAAATATTTGTAATTGTATTTATCTCCATTGTAGCTATAGCAAATGTATGTTATAGCTATGCTATATGTAAACAACAATATTCAGTAATGTGGTCCAGTGTTTTCAAAAGCAGTAGCTATTTGGATAACACAGACCTTCTGCTTTCCTACTTAAGAAAATGAAAACTGAATTTTTGAAACAACTTGACTCCAGTTCTCTCTAAAATGGTATTTCTTTAAATTACATCATCTTAAGAACTGCATCCCTTAGCAGCAATAGAAGCTGTTGAAAGTCTTAGCCATGTTGACCAAACTATTATTCATGGAATAAGGGATAAATTTTTCTTTT
>VXBL01009899.1:10310-30447 GCA_013400195.1 Aramus guarauna
AGAGCTCGGCCCCCGCCCCGAGCCGCTGTCTGTCCGTGCCCGGGCGGCCCCAGCTGCGGCCCTCGGCCCCGCCCCCGGCGGCTCTTACTATCCAGGTAGTGCTCCAGGTACATCCCCGCCGCCATCTTGGGCCCCGCACACACGGGCGCTTCCGGCGGGAGCCGGACGCCGGCGGCCCCGTCCCCCCCACCCGGAAGCAGCGCTGCCCGGCTGCGGAAGCCGCTTCCGCCCGCCTTCCCGCGCGCTTCCGCTCCTGCCGACATTTTGGGCTCTGTGGGGCTGCCTTCGTCCCTGGAGGCGAGGAAGGACGGCGGGTGGGGCCGCCGCCCTGCTTTTGGGGGTCCTCCAGCAGCACCAGCCCTAGGGCCCCGCCGGGGGTGGCGGAGGGAGCGTGCGCTGCGGGATCAGCCGGGGCTGCTCCGCTGCTGGGTCCGGGGGCGGGGGGAGGCGACGGCGGGCAGGGGCAGGCGCGGGGCTGCCTTGATCCGACTCCCCTGAGCAGGGAAAGGGTAAATACCTGCTGCCTTCATCGCCGCGCCCAAAGAAACGGGCTTCGTCTTTTGGAGGCTATGGAGGTCTTTCCTGGCTTTGAATAATTGGCAACAGCCTGGCTGGGCGCTCCTGCTGGGTAATCTGGGTGAGGAAGTGCTCATAGTTTGTTATGGCACCATCTCTTTCCATTCACCATTTAATGTGGCAGTGATGAGTAGCTGCTGCTGTATTATCAACAGAGACTGTCTTTGCTGTAAAATTACTGTGGTACAAACTTAACATACCTAACAAAAAGAGCAATGAAATGAAGTTAAATGTGACCATGCTGTCTTTTCTCCATCTTGCCAGACCCACTTTCGTGACTACACACCACCCATCACCTCTAAGTTAGAAACCTTCTCACTACCGCGTTCAGGAACCTTTCCCTGGATTGCCCTTTGCCAGTGATTGCATGTGACATGGTGTGGTACTGTGCTCGTACCTCAAGAGGGTGAAGGCACACATGCAATTACAGGGGAACTAAGACAAAATTACCTTCTTTTGGTCCTTAGAGTCTACAGTAATTGGGATTTTTGTTTCAAGAGGTCAGAGTTAATTTAGCATCCTATACTGTTCAGGAGGCATTGCGTTTGTTTGGCAAATGCTACGCTTCATCTGCCTTTCTCCTGCCCACTCTCCTATGTCATTCTGTTTTTTTCCTAATAGACTGATAATGACAGTCATTGCTCCAGACTGCTTGCTGCTAGATTATGGCCATGAGAAGTGACCAGACTTATTTCTTCTCTTTCCTCCCAAAGATCTTCCAAGGCTTTTATATGGATATAGTAGGATTAAGTCTTCCAGCAGCCTGCAATGCAAGACTGAGAGGCTGTTACAAAGTGAATTGCAGCAGGTTGAATTATCAAATGTTTTGCTGTTATACTATGTGGTTAATTCAGAGATCCACTGTGTTCTGAAGGTACTGTGTTTTCCAGTCCTATTTCTATAGTCCTTTATTTATGACATTTTTAATTATTTAAAACACATTTCTTATTCTTTTCAGTTCCCTTGTGAAGCAGCTGGCTTCAGTTAGCTGAACATTATTGTTAAGCCTCACTTTGTTTTAAAAGTACTTCAAAATTCTTGTATAAATTGCCTTACACTCCTAATTAAGGACAATGATGTGTCTGTTACATTAAAAAAAAATCTCCTCTCTATACCATGTCACAGTACTAAACCAGACTCCCCCAAACACATCCTGGCTGAATGGAGCTGATGTTAAGAAACAGGCATGCTTAGACATTGCCAATTTGGTTAAGAGACTGCCTGGGGATGCCAGGTCTCTTATCCTCCAAGCCAAGGCTAGGGAGATGTCAAATTACTAGACCACTGAAATGGAAAGACAAGCTCCTTCTGGCCTCGTTGCCACTGCTGGTACGAAAGACAGGGAAAAGGAGACACTTGCCTAAAATCTAAATGGTAAATCTTAGTAAAGTGTGCAAATGTATATTTAATTTCATTAACTGCCACTGTGAAGTTGGAAAACGAGGGGGAGAGGCAGTTTTGTATACCTGTGTGGTCTCATGGCAGTGGAAGTTCTTCAAATCCAGCAAAAACTAGTTTCTGAGCTCTGCATCTAGAGAAGTTTGCTATTTTTGCTTTCTTTAGAAAGCCAAGGCACTGAGGTTCATGGAGAAGTGCATCGCTCAGGGTTCCAGAAGCATCCTCACCTGCAGATGGAGTGTTACCACAGTAGTTAGTTGGTGAGAGGTGTGATTTTTTTTTTTAGAGTAAACACTTCTGCAAGTGAAAGTCCTAGCATAAGCACAGATGATTTCACAGGAAGATGCTTCCCCACTGGAGTATGCTCTAGAGGTACATGACTATTTAAGTCTACCCCCCACCCAGCCTCAGATATTGATACCAGGTAACTACTGTAGTAACTAACCCCAATAGTTATCACACAGCCACCACACCCCAGAATTTGCTACTTCAATTACATCCTATTGTTAAACTGTAAATAGCTCCTAGTTAGACAAAGGACCTGAATGATGAGCGTCTGTACTGCCAAGGAGGCCTATGGATCTCACAAAGGGAAGCTAAATAGCCTACTGAAATAGTCTAGAGTAGTGGTTCTCAACCTTTATTGATCTATAGATGTCTGTGTCTTTTCCCTTGGAAATGTAAACATCTGCATACTGAGTTTAAGCCTCCAGCTTTTCCATTTCCTTACAGACCTCTTACATGTTGTCCAAGGACCACAAGGTGAAGGCCAGTGCTTGAGAGGGATCCGTATGCATACCCCCAACAGGAGGCCTACAACTTCAGTCTTGTCTAGTTCCCTTTTTGCTGTAGAGGTACACATTCAGCTCTTCTCACTCTTCAAAGTTCTCAGTTCAGAGGTCCCTGCACTGCATTTCCTTCTCTTCAGGAAAGACTAGATGTACCCACACTTCATTCTCACAAACATCAAACAATTTTAGCTGCAGCACTTTCCCCCAAGGTGGTTAATCAGCTTTACAAATGAAAGATGCCAAAGGCCCCAGATTATAGCTGTGTCTGCATTCCAAAAAACTTAGCCTAATTCAGTAGCAAAACTAGGCATAGACTCTAGTTCTTTGGTGTCATGATTTCTTTTCTTGCAGTTTTTTTTTCCATTCATTACATAGACACTACATGAAATCGAAATGTTTGTTGGACCAAGTTACTACATCTCTCTAGTACTTTGGTGTTCTACTATACAGAAACAAGAAACCATGCACACAAATTTAATCTGTTGTACCTGAAATGACGATTGAACAGGTACCTATCTTGTAGTTAAGGAAATGTACAGAGCAATTTCATTCTGTGTTCTGAAACTGCACTAGTAAACTTGGGCAGCTTTCGGGTACATTACCTGCAAAATATTAGAAGAAATTCCTACACATGATATATATCCTTTAGTTGATACAAAGATGATAAAATAATCAATAAAAATATAGAAGACAGGCAGAATCTCATAATTATATTCTATATTAGGAAGAAAGTTGGATGATGTAGACAAATTACCTATTGCCAATGAGACTTAGGAAGATGTTTAGTTCTACCCATTAAATTAAACATCCTAGAAGTTGCATAGCTAGAAACTCACAATCAATAATTTTCAAAGAATTATCTGGCAAGCAGATGGAAGCAATGGGCTTTCTTTTCCAAACAACTTTGGAGCTCTGAATGTGTTCCAGAAGACCAGCAAATACTTTTGCTTAAAAAGTATTTGGAAAGTAAATGGGATCATCCAAGTTGCTGTAAGCCAGTTAACCTAACACTGATTTGGCAAAATCACAGTGTAATTGATACGGGTTGCAGTCAGATAAGAAAAGAAACATAATGTTATTTGTTGTAATTTAAAGAAGAAGATCTTGTTAAAAGAACTACATATCCTTTTATGGCAATGTAAGTTTGGTGGGTCAAGACAACCGTCTAGGCCTAATGTAGCAAGACTTACAACTGAACACTACACAGCCCAGTCATTCATAAAGGAAAGAGAAAGGCAATAGATAGGTACTACGTGATGGAGCCAAGCTTTAGTGCGAGACACCTAAACCAGCTCAATTTAATTTAGCTGTTTGGAAAGATGAAGACAGTGACTCAATTATGGTCTGTAATTCATTACAAAAGAAAAAAAGACTTCTTATAGCAGAAGACTTTAATGTACTGAACAAAGGCATAAGAAGACCCTATGGAGTTAAAAAAAAAAAAAAAAAAGAAGTAGTACTAAAATAGAATGGCAGTTTTAATGGCAGTGATAACCAACAAAAACCTCTAATAAGGGACATGGCTGATTAACCATAAGGCTTTAAATGATGAAAGTCTTAAATCTTTCTTGAAGATTTAACTGAATTATAGACCAGCAATACTATCATTAGTCACGGCTGAGATTCAGTTACCGTTTGTGGGTGACTTTTCTAAATGATTTCCAGCCTACATGATGTTTCCTTTTAAAGCAACGATAATTTGCAAAATCCAGCTAAGAACAGACAACCGATTCAGTAAAGGAGAAGAAGAAAAAGTGCTACCACCTTCCAGCATAGAAACAAGATGCAACCTAATACAGAACTCCAGGGTCATTGTCAAGTCTTCTTGGGTACAGGTGTAGAGAAACAAATAGACTGGCATCACGAAGAAAATGCAGGGTCAAAGAATTCAGGCAGCTGAAGAGGAAGGAGCATGGAATCTTGTTAAAGAATCTTTCACTCTTGTGAGTGGGAGTTAAATAATTGAACTGTTGTCGGCTTGAGTGCACAAAGCTGAAAAGCTGCAGGCTGTGGAACCTGAGGCTTTATCTCAACAGGGAAGAATTCTGTATACATGTCACATTTTGCATTCCACAAGTAGCAACTATTTAAACCACCTGAAGCACCTTGAATATGTTCAACAGCCTCGGGAATCCAAAGAGGAAGACATAATCCAAACTCAAATAAGTGACAAAGATAATGAGAGTAAGGTATCTTCAATTATTTCTACAACAGCAACGGGGGACTCTGGGTAAACAGAGAAATAAGAAATTCTCATTGATGAGGAAAAAAGAGAGACCTGGAATAAAGTGGCATTTCTGAAACTTGATGGGAAAGTTCCTTAGTAAAAAATAATTCATTTCTTCCTGGGTGACAGTAAAAGCTATAGGAGTAGCAGCAAACTACACAAACACAATCAATAATACCTTTGAAATAACTGGTAACACAGGAATTGTACAGCCTTAAATACATATGGACCCCCATGCTAGGTAACAGATTCCAAGAAGGGGAAGGATAGCAAACATTAGAAAACAACACATCAATCCAGGGACCGGGAAAGGCAATTTCAAGCACCTTAAACATGTAAATGAAAAACCACTGCAAGGAATTTCAACTTGTAAGACATTCCCCAGGGAATTCAACCAGTTGGTAAAACATCATTCCAACTTTTAAAACTGTGGCTTTCTTAATACAAGACACTGCACCTAAAACAAGTCAATTTTTTCAGACTTCAAGGTGATGCATACAAGACAACTTGAGTGAAACTGGCAATTTTGTCCCGTTCATATGGAATATGGACATGCAGAGAAGAGCCACAAGAGTAATAAACCTGTGCTGAGTCTGTGCTAATTTCCAAGGTGAGCAAAACTATAAACCGAGTTGTCCATGAGAAAAAAAGAAATAAGGCAGGAAAATGTAAATGAAACTCTGCTGTAAGAAAAATTTATTATGTGGCCATAAAAGCCCTAATTCCACAATCAAGAAAGAGGAAAACTTTTGGTAAAAGTTCATCCTGGATTCAGTGAGAAACTCTGTGAGCAAGAAGAAACAATTTAAAAAAACAAAACAAAACAAAACAACCCTGAAACATAACACACGGAAAAGGGGAAGGCCAGACAGCAACTGACATAAATTAGACATTATAAAATAGAGAAAACTGGTAAGGAAACCTTTGTGGCTAGCAAAACTACTGGTAATAGGAAAGGGATTTTGGATCTTTCATTCCTTTCTTTAAATAAAAAATGAACAAAAAATCTTACTCATAGTATTGATCCATGCTAGATAAAAATGTTGAAAATGTTATTAACATGGAGCAGAGGAAATCAGTCAATAAGCACTCCAATTCCATATTCAGAAGGAAACAGGATGTGACAGTCGTACGAAAATAGCAACTTCTATCCAGTACCTTAGTATCAAAGTAGGAGAGTGGACAACAACTAGTAGGGATGTATAAAGCTGGCAAAGAAACATGAGTCCTAAGAGAGTTCACTAACAAGCTCTCTAGCCCATTGATTCAGATTTGAATTAAACTTGGGTTATTAGAGAAATACCTTAAGACATTCATGACAGTATTCCCAAAAGGCAAATGAAATGACTCAATGTCAAAAATATGGAAAAGCTGTTGAGATGAAGAATTAATCAATGAAAAATAAAACCTATAATCCAAAGGTTTTATGAAATATAGATTTTGTAGGAAAAAAAAAAGGAAAAAAACCCAAACCTTAATTTCATTCTTAGATGACATCATTATACATTTGGTTTAACAAAGGGGACTGCATAGGTGCAACATACTTAAATTTTTGTAAGGCATTGACCTAGCACCATAAGTCAAAAAGATTTACTGTACATAACCACATATTAAGAGGATTAAGAAATGCCTAGCCTGCAAGTCTCAAAAAGAAGCTAATAAAAAGTTACACTGAATGATGCTTTTCAAGTTAGTGTAGGTCAGATGCAATATAGCATTTTCAACCTGGATCCGAAAGTAAAAAATAACTGATGCAGTTTGTGGTGAGCGGCGAGTAACCTGGGCCATGGGGAAGCCAGGTCCATTCCCACAAACTGGACTTCGATACAGCTTCACGTTAAGTACCTAGGAAATAAGAACTCAGACCATACCTGTAGAAAGGGGGAAACACTATCATGGAAAGCTGAGACTTCGGATGATCTAAGGGTCACACTGGACAAGCAGCTCAGGTGAGCTCCCGTATAATGCTGCGAGAAAAGGGCAAATGCAATCCTCTGCAGAGTTAAGGCAAAGGGCAGGGCGACCTTGTCCATGGCATCGGGGCTCGAACACTCAATTCCAAAATGAACGCTTCTACGAGATACTGAACAATTTTACAAGATGTAGAAAGAAAAGACAAGAATAATTCATGGGCTGGAGGAAATCCCTTACAGGGGAAGATTTAAGGACATCTATTTAGCTTGTCAAAAAGTGGATTGCGAAGTGATATTATAGTGTTTAAATACCAGTCCAGGGGAAAAACCCCACTGTGCTCTAAGGCTCTCTGAATCAGCGGGATGGACGTACCCAGAATTTGTAACTGGAAGCCAAAACCAAACAGATCTAAAGGAGAAATTGGGCTTAAATATTTAAACAGTGAGAACACGCAGCCCTTGCAACAGGCTACCAATGGAAGGGATTCTCTGTGTCCCAGTGCCTCAAAATCAAGCCAATGCATTTTATCAACATATACTTCAAATACACATTAGTTTTTGGGGCTCAATGCAGGATACATGGGTTGAAATATCACCTGTGAAATGCAAGAGTCAAATCAGACAGCTTCTTCTAGCCTAACCTATGGATCTACAAAACACTGCAACTTCGCAGCCAACCCTGGTGACTAAATGCAGAGAAAAAGGTTTCTGCCACAGGCTCTGCAGGTGCAGAGCTCCTCACTCTCCTTGTGTGAACTGCAAGGCTGCCCAAAGGCAGGGATGCGCTGCCCTCGCCTCCATCCACACGGCCGCTGGGGACTCACAGCAGCAAGATGCTCGTGCAGTGGTCTGGTGCAGGGGGAAGGAACACACGTCACAGGGGCAGGGTGCTCGCAGCAGCACCTTCAAGGAGCCTTTTACACCAATTTATTTCTATACAAGGTGGTTAAAAAAAAAAAAAAGCCCCTATTGGTTGTTCATACAGAAGTCTGGGATTCTATAGGCTTTGGGTGGGTGATTGATTTTAAATCCCAACAACACATGCTTTTTCCCTTGCCTTCTCATTCTCTTCCGAGTCAGCCTCCATGATCCAAAGAAACTAACAAGTGACACACAAGACTAGTAGTCATGTGGACCAATTTTAAAAAAAAAAAGGGGGAAGGAGAATTGAAGACGAAGAGAAAGGGAAAAACAAACGAAGATTGAAAATAAAAATTCGCCAGGATAATGCGTTTTATAAACACAGAGATAGAAACAGTTACAGCAAGGACAGAGCGGGCCGGGGGTGGGGAATAGATATTTATATATATATATATATATATAAATTCAAGGGGCCTTCAGTTTATTCTTGTTGGCTCCCCCTTCTCATTAAATTGGTCTCTCTGTGGGGATCTCCATCCCCTTCTCTCCACTGTCCACCTTTTGGGGATTCTCTCCCATGACCACGGTCCAGAAGAGGCCACCACTGCCATGTGAGTCCAGCCCGCCTTGGCAAGAGGGAGCCTGGGAGAGCCCTCTGACGGGAGGTGAGCGGGAGAAGCTAGCCTTTCCCTGCCTCCTGCCGGCTCCTTGAAAAGACTGGTCTATTCCTCCTCCTCCTCCTTCCCTTTGGGAAACTGGGGGCAGGACACGCGCGTGAGAGTCAGAACTGTTGTTGTTCCGCCTTTCAGGAAAGGGAGTAGAGAGAAGGGTGATGATTATTTTGGCAGTCTCTTACCCTCCCTCCAGTTGCTTTTTGGTTTGTTGTTGATGCCTGCAGGCTTTTCTGAGGAGGTGTGGGGGGGGAAGCAGGAGGGAGAGGAGGAGTACAAGCTGCTAGGACATCATCCGCAACGGGCAGGAAGAGCAATGAGCAGGAACCCACATTCCTATGGGCCCTCGGCCATCGTGCTGCTCAGACAGCTGGGAGAGAGGCAGCAGCCAGTTCAGACAGACTCCTCTCTATTGCTCTCCACCAGGGGAGGAGAAAGAGCACAATACTCCACAGCCCTCGGGCAGTGTAGGCACCTGTCTGGCCCAGAGAACATCCCTCACCTCTCCCTCCCCCCGCACTGGTCTCACCTTCAACTGGGGAGAAGGAAGCTTCTCCCATCCAGTCCTTGGGGCAGGACAAGCGACCCTTCCTCCCTTTCACAAGCAGGAGGGATAGGAATGGATATTTCTCTCTTAGACACTCAAGGAAATCCTCAAAGTACCCCATTCAGCTGTGAACCCTGCCACATTCTTCTGTGGCCTGCTGAAAACATGTGTCCGAGCCCCTGTACGAACAAGGACCATCTCTCCATCCCATCCACCATGCATGTGTCAACACGCACCCCCCCTTCATACGCATCCTACAGTGAGAGAGAAGGCAAAATGGGGGCCTTTCTTTGGGTTTGAAAGGAGGGGCTCTTGCATGAGGAAGTGATCCCAGCACAGGAAAGGGGCTCTTGCACAAGGAAGCATCCTCCTACCAGGCAGGCTGTTGCACAGAAGGAGCACCCCCTTGAGACAGGCTGTTGTTCAAGGGGCTGCCATGAACAGGGTTACACGGCCAGAAGAGGCTGTTGCAGGAGGAGAGGCCGGAGACTGTTGCACGAGGAGGGCCGCTGCACAAGCGGTGCCCCTGGGCGCAGGCTATGCACAAGAGGCTTTCTGCTCCCTGGGTTGAGGTCTCTCTAGGAGCTGGAGAGGTGCTCCACTTGGATGGCGCTGGTGCTGACAGTGAGGCAGATGTCCTTGTGATGCTCTGAAGTCTTGTAAGGGGTCAGGTCAAAGGAGCACTGGGGGGGAGGGTTGGGTTGGTTAGTGTCTCCAGAAGGGCCCCCTGCTGCCCCCCCGCCCTGTGGCTGGAAGTGCTGCTGCTGCTGAGAGGCCTGGGCTTGCGCCTGAACCACCTGCTGCTGTGGGTCAGGGATGTTGTGTTTCCGCATGTGCTTCATCAGGTATGTCTCCTGCAAGGGGAAGAATGGCGTGAGAGGAGGGGATGACATCTGCAAAAGCCAAAGCCAATGGGGAGGGACACGACAGCTCAGGGGGCTGCTCCCATTGGATCTGGAGGAGCTACTCCCTGGAAGCGTGCCCACTTCTGCTGCCCCCCAGGACAGCAAACACTCACCGAGGTGTAGGCCCGGCTGCAGATGGAGCAGGTGTAGACCTTGGCGTGTTTCACCGTGTGCGTAGCCAGGTGTACCTCCAACGAGGCGGCATCCGTGTACGCACGGTGGCAGTTGTGGCACTTGAAAGGTTTGTCTTTGTTGTGCTGCCGTCTGTGGGACTGGGGGATGGCAGTGGAGTGGACGAAGGAGAAAGAAAGCGCAGGGAAGGAAGCGAGCATTAATACTGGAGAAAGCTTTCCCTCCGGCACCCCCTTCCAGCCGTGCCCCAAGCTCCCTAGGACCCTGTCTGCTGAGGGGGGTGCGCCTGGCTCCTAGCAGAGGGGACAGAGCTTCTCCCTCCAGCTCACCGCATCTTCCCACAGATGCCCTTTTTTCTCAGACATACTAGGCATTTGAAGAGCAGTCTCCTAAGTCTCCACAACCCCCATCTTCCCAGTCTCCATGCAACTCTTTTTCCAGTCTTTTCCTTTTCTCTCCTCTTCTGCCTCACTACACGTTTGCTCCCCGCATGTCACTGCCCTTCAGGGCAGGATCTGCGTTAACTGCTCACAGGCATTTACATTTCTTTGCCATTTAGCATGCCCCACAGTTCCCCTCCTCCAGGATACTGCAATAGGACACGCCACCTTTGCTTCCCTAAATCCCTACTCTTATGCCCTCTGTTCCATTGCAAAACAAACAAAAAACCCAATCAGATACCCAGATTTTATCCTGTATGACATTTAGCAAAGGTCTTGCCCCAGCTAAGTTTGAAAACTCTGCAGAGCAGATAAGAGGAACTTTACCAAGGTCTCACCGCTTTCAAGTCAAGTTTGCAATTTTACAGGATGTGACTGTTTGTGTGACTTCTTTGGGTCACTAGTGCCACAAAAGCCAGGAGTCTCTCCCTTGCCCAGGGCTTCAACAGCTTTTCTGTATTCTTTCAGTCTCCTCCCAGCTGCCCCAATTTCTCCATCTCCTCCACCACAGCCAGGTAGTCTCTCCTCCCACTTAACAGCTGCCCTTGTCTACCCCCACTGGTGAGCAGGACAAGCCCAGCTCCTTACCTGCAGGTTGGAAAGCTGGGTGAAAGCCTTTTCACACCCAGGGTGAGCGCATTTGTAGGGTCGGTCCCCAGTGTGGATACTGTTGAGGAGGAAGAGCACAAATGGCAGGCAGTGAGCAGGCAGGGCAGGGCAGACTGCCAGAGCCTGATGCTGTAATCAAATCTCACAGCTACTCAGGAGAGCAGGGAAGGGGATGATGTTGCCTCCAGATGCTGTTTTATCTAGACAAAGAGAGCTCTGCCCAGCTCCTGTGTCCAGCTAGAAGTTAGAGAAGATAGGCAGTCAAGCTGATTTCAGAGAGTGACTAGGACTGAGGAGCAAGAGTTTATGAATACCTGGCCAGCTCGGCATCTGGGCCACCTGAAGATGGGTTGGGATGGGGTCTGGAGGTCCAGGCTCCTTGCCCCAAGTTCAGGAGTACCATATGACCAAGAGGAGTCTGTTCTCCTGCTTCCACAGTATGAAGAAAACAGCTCTGTTGCTTCTCAGGATAGACACTCGAACACTTTTCCCTTTACGTTATCAGGCTGAGATCACCTACAGTGTTCATCTGTCCCTGTCCCCCTGCAATGCCAGAAGCAGCTTCCACACACTCAGTCCAACCCCCATGGTGCCAGGCTGGGATCCCCTACAGCCAATGCCTCTCTCTCTATCGCTCTCTCTCTGTGCCCCCCGCGGTGCAAGACCAAGGATCCCCAGGGACAGCACGTGCCCACCTCAGCCCTGACGTGGTCAGTGTCTCCTGCGCAGCCTCCACTCCGTCCACTCTGGTGGGCCACCTCCTTCTTTAGGTGCAGCCGGCCGCATTCCCCGCCCGCCCCCCGCATGCTTGGCGCGCGTGCTCCACAGGTGCATGCCGGCAGCGCGGGGGGGCCAGGGCCAGGCCCCCAGCCTCCTCTGGCCCTTACCGTGTGTGCTGCTGCAGGTGGGAGAGCTGGCGGAAGGCCTTCTGGCAGTAGCTGCACGTGTAGGGCTTGGCCCCTGAGTGGATGCGAATGTGCTGGGCCAGGTAGGAGCTGTTGGCGAAGCTCTTGGAGCAGTGAGGACACTTGTGCGGCTTGACAATCGCCGTGTGGAGCTTGGAGTGGATCCTGCCGAAGAGGAGGAGGAGCAGCAGCAGTTGGACACGACCGCCACCTGGCTAGTGCTGATGGAATGAGGGCACAAAGGGGGTGGGACAGCACCACGCTATCTGCTACACGGAGGAACTCCAAACACTACATGAGCTTGCTCAGTCTCAAACCGTGCTCCCCTTGGATTCAAGAGACCATGGTCTGTCTGCACCGGGGAAGGATCCAGAGAGAGAAACTATAGAGTTTGGACTGAGGGGCATTGGCAGAGCCGTGTGTGGGAAGCCTACGGCTGAAACAGCGGGGGGGCTGCAAGCCTGGACTGAGACGTTTGGCAGAACTATGCTGGGGTGACAGGGAACAGTACTCCTACACCCACTCTACTCTCACTGTAGCACAACCAGCCATACCTTCTGTCAGAAAGCATCACTCTATTGCGCACGCCCCTTAGGGTGAGCAGCGCTAACTTCTGTGCACACCCAGCCCCTCACAGCAAAGTGACAAGTCTCACGTGTCGGATACCGCTGCTGCCGGTTTGTTGTGTACGAGATCTGACCAGCCTGCAGAAAACAGCAAGGTCTCCCCAGGCAGTCGCCCACTGAGGGTGCTCACAGCATGCTGGGATGACGGCAACATGCAGTGCAGAGGGCCCCCAGCCTCCTCTGGCCCTTACCGTGTGTGCTGCTGCAGGTGGGAGAGCTGGCGGAAGGCCTTCTGGCAGTAGCTGCACGTGTAGGGCTTGGCCCCTGAGTGGATGCGAATGTGCTGGGCCAGGTAGGAGCTGTTGGCGAAGCTCTTGGAGCAGTGAGGACACTTGTGTGGCTTTGTCTCCGTATGGGACTTGGAGTGGATCTGCATCTCCGACTTGGAGTAGAAGGTCAGCGAACACATCCGGCACCTGGGACCGGGGCGAGGGGAAGAGACAGCGTCACACGGGGAACAAGCCCCAATATGTATCAACTCTAACTGGATGGGGTCTTCCACACTGAGTGAAGAAGGGACATTTCCTCGCTATGTGGTTCTAGGGAGGTTTCACCCGGGACACTGTGCTCGGCTGCGAGTACTTCAGTCCCAAGGGGGCAAACTTAAGCTAGGAAGTGGCAGAAGAGACAAAATGATACCTTGCGGCCAGACAAGTAAAGGTTTTGGAAGAAGCAAAGAGGTTAATTTATTAGGCTTACAAGGAAGACAGGGCAGCACTTTGGAAATTTTCCAACAGCAATCTGAAGGGGACAGGATTAATAATTCCCAGACAAAAAACATTTTGTTCATCTATGATTTATTTCAGTCAGAAAAAAAAAAGGTTGGGAAACCTGGAAATCCCATGTTAAGGTGGTTCTTCATAATAAAAGTTAATTCCATGTACTGCAAAGTCTGCAAAAGCAGTTATGACCAAAACCACTTAACTCTGCTCCCATTTTTGGAGAAGACACTTGAGCACTTAGAATACAAAATGCTGAGAATAACAACAGTGCTGCTTTCCTAGTGGGTCTCACAAAGATAGTCTGGATATCACATGTGGTATTTCACTGGTCTAATGGACTTGCATCATTTCAACCTTACTGATGTGATGCAAAATGTTTTTTCTAGGAGTTTGGATCCATCTGTTCCCATAATGATCAGAAATGTATTTGGTAACACACAGACTCTTTGAATAGGAAGAAGCAGTTGGCATCTATCTGCTATGGATGCTGCTGTTAAAAACTGTTCCTCCATCATGACACCAGGCTGTTAAGCAAAGCTTGCACTGTTTTACAATTTAAGATGTTAAAAGCTTTTGTGGTTGATAATTTGACAGAGAGATAGAAGCTGCATCCAAGTTACTGGACTTTTTTTTTTCTTCCCAAATGTGTGCCAACCAAGGGACAGAGTTAAGGTTTCTCTGAACTTAGTTTTTCCATTTGCAGACTTTTCAATTAACAAGGTAAAATTGAACCTGCACTTGGAACTTCCAGGGTCACATTTGAGAGAAAAAAATGCCACCCAGAAGAAGTCTGGCTAACATGAACTCAATCTTCACAGCAGGTTGACTTACGTTTTTGTCTGGGAATTTCCTCAAGTTTTACAAGTGTTTACAGAACTGCTCAGTGAAAAAAAGTCTCTGCAGGTATTACAAGCCACAGAGTTGATCCTGCTCTTCCCCATATCCATCTCCTCCCAGGAGGATACTTCATCACATCTACTACTGTCACTATTTATGTAAAGCCAGAAGCTTTATGAAGTGTGCAGTCTGATTAGCGTATGTAATGTAGGCAGTATTCATCCAGCACCCACCTTACTTTCCACAGGCCCTTCCAAGCCACAGCTTGATTTTAAGACATTTAACTGGAAGCCATGCCTCCCTAGCAAGCACTCTACCACACACCTGCCGTAACATTTTTTCCTCTCCATCATTGGTTTTTTACATTCATTATCATCTCTAACAGTCATTCCCATGTTTCCTACCTTCATCTTTCTCCTAATCCACTTTAATTGCAAACCCTAACAGAACATGCAAGCTAAATACATCCTTACATAAATTCCCCCTCACACACACAACAATCCCTTCTGGAATCTACAAGCAGAAGCAATTTGGCTGTTTATCCCTACGTCTAGGGAGTAAAAAGGAACATCAGAATAATCTTTTTAAAAAAGTAGCTCTTGGTTTATAAACTCAGCTGTAAACCAAACCATTGCGCAGTTTGTTCCAGACTTTCTGAAATGTTTGAAGCTAGACTTGAATACAGCGTACGCATTTTGCAGTTATCAAGTCATACTTACAGGATGAGGATTGTATCCTTGAAAGCAGCAATGCTAGAAAGAACTTTGAGGTGAATACTGAACTGAAAAATACCTCTGAGTCACCAAGTCCAGTTCCCTGCTAATGCAAGCAATTAAGGCATAATCCCATACCTGACTTTTATCAAGCTCCTGCTTAACAGATGCTTACTTCCATTACTCTCAATTGAACTGTGTTCCATAGTATCAGTCCTCTGATAAGGAACCATTCAATTGAGAACAAGCTCCCAGTGCGATGCTGTGCTAATACGGCTAACCAAAACAAAGGGGAAGAGCAGGTATAATTTTTCTAAACAGGAACGGTGCGACTATTCTTGCAACAGCATTTCTAATTCTGAAGTCCACATAGTCAACAATTATTGAGAAACTCAGACAAGTTCAGCAAACTTAAAGAACGATGGCGTGCAGAAAAATTGGCTTTGCAGTAAAGATTCACTGAGCCCAGTATATCTAGGTTTGGAGAAAGGCTTAAAAGATAGCTTGGTCAATACCCATATAAATCTATGTAGGGAGAAAAATATCAATTACTAGGGATTTATTTTATGAGCAAAAAAAGGTATAATGAGAAACAATAACTGACAGTAGAAGTTAAAAAATCCAAGAGGAAATAGGATCTTTCCAACCATGAGAATAATGCATCTTTGGAACAACACTTGGAGGCTATAGTACTATTTCAATCATTTGGCCCTTACAATCAATATTTTGAGAAAACAGCTACCTTCCTGAGACAAATAACTTCCTAAAATTTTTGCTCTAGTGTAAATACAATGCTGGGCACTAATCTCTTCTTGTGCTGTACACATGACTATCTATTTTAAACAGTCTATTCTGTTCTGAAAAATTCATTAACTTTACTACGTCATCGAATCTAAGTAGTCCCATGCATTAAATCTGTAGTGCCATAAAGCCATCTACTTTATTTTCCATAACTTCTGTGCATCCTTTCTTTTACTTATTTGCTTTGTCAGGTATCTGCCTTCAGGTCAGAAATTCCCTAAAATAAACTTTAATGAAGAAAAACAGACTGAACGTCCTTTTCCATTTTCAAAATAAAATTATAAAGAAAGTATTTCAAAACCTCTCTGGCACTTGCATAAAAATGGAAGATAAATCTGACTGTTAGCAAAAACACCCCTGCCCCCAAAACCAAACCCCTCTTGTCTGAATTTAGCAGCTATAGACATTCCAGTACTGTTTTTCAAACAACATTTAAAAAGAAAGTCTTGCAAGGACTCATTTTCCAATCACCTAATTAGGATCAGCCCTGAGAGGGCAAGAATGTTATGTAGCATTAACAAATTCATGAGCCTTATGAGTTAAAAAAGCCCTGGAATATAGCAGAAAACTGCATTTCAGAGAGTTTTGTATTGTGTGGTATCAGGCATTTTCAAGGGAACAAATGATCCATTTAATTAAGGGCTTCACATTCTGCCTCAGCCAACATCAAATATTAAAGGGGAAGATGCAATCAGCCCTCTAGTGGGCAAATATGGATTAAAAAAAATTGTTAAATCTATACGGATAGTGACAACAGCGCATCTGACACTAGCAGCGCTTCAGTATTCTACTTCAGTGAAATTCTCCCGGCTGAGGGGAAGAAAAGTGGGCAGTGCTCCTTGCTAAGCATGAACAAAACGCTGTATGAAGTGATTGATTCCCTCCCCCCCGGTTTAATATCCATTTTTAATCTTTTCTCCCCACTGTGCTTCTAAACTACCACTACTTTCACTGTATTCTTTCTGAAAGCAAGTAACAGAAGTGACTACATCATTCCCATTGACGGTGTGATACAACATCCCTACAGCTGCTTGTTATGGCTCTGCAAATTCAGACATCCTAGGAGAACATATTCTTAATAACACAGAGGTTCATATAAATAGTTAATTTAGTACCCAGCCGTATGCCAGAGATCAAAAGTAACCCCTTCCAATGTTTACAATCCCTACTTTTTATAGGTAATTTGCAGGGAAATAAAGTGAGATATTCAGAGAATGTTCATGTTAGACAGAAACACCCTCAAAAATCATGAAATGCCAGTAAAAGGTGGATGTACAATTCTAATTCTGCTCCCATATGAAACTCATCATGATGAGTCATAAACAAAATGATGCTTATAGCAACTAGACTACAACTCTGTGGCACACAATGCCATATTTTTTTCCACTTTTCATGGAATTTTCCGCCTCATTCATCAGATGCTGTTATGAGATAAAATACCATCTGAAATACCAGCTCATAGTAAAATTTGCCTAACATGGATTAACAGCATTTTTCAATCAAGTGCTTAATTAATCAGTATCACAGTTGTGAAAACTATGTAAGCTTTCACATGGCTTTGAGAATTCAAATTCCTAGTATCTACTGAGATTAGTATTAGAAGTTAATCAAGCCCTTGCTCCTTCTGTTAGGCTACAAATATAAGTTAGACCACAAGTTTAAAAAAAAAAAAAAATCAAATCAGGAAGGTCTGAAGTTAAACTAGGTAAGTTTAGGCTGTCAGAGTCAGCAGTTCATTTAGCAAGGAAACAAATGTACTGCCTTTGCAATGCAGAGTTAATGAAGTAACTAATGCAAGCATAGCATAATAATGGATGCACAGTTCATGTTAAATGCTAATTTAACCCTCACATTCCCTGTTTTTTTAAAGCTGAAGTTAAACGTTTTCTTGCTAAGATTTTGTAAGTGGCAGGGAAAAGGAGACAGAACTAAAATCCAAGATACACAGCTAGAAAACTCAAGTAAGACTTAAAAAAAGCCAGAAAGTATGAAGATGTCAAACGAAAGCACATAAATTGTACCTCTGCTTCCACAAGTCCACACTCAGCATCAACTCCTACTGAAAAGTTAACATTATGGTTCCATCTACCAATTTACACCACTGCCATGTATACTATCAAATCTATCAGCTCTGCTCAGAGATCTTAGTCAACTTATTTCCACAGTCCTTCAGTCACTTGGTAACTTGGTAAGGCTACAGAAAAGCATACTCCCCTGGCAAGGCAGCAAGTGTTTTTAAATGCTCTCACCATACGGCACTTTTCCAGTTCTCAGATTTGAGGGCATTCCTCCATTTTGTCCATTTTTCCAAAAGACTTTAAAAATACCACATCCAGACTTTTGTGGTATTTCAGCACGGTTCACATGTCACCTGTCTTCTTTTAATGACTCCAGCATTTATGCTTTCAACAGTTGCATTTACCCTCTTCTGTCACAGCCTCGCACTGGGAGCTCACATGATGTCACCCAATTCTTGAAAGTCTTTTTCACAGTCATTGCTTTCCAGGATACTGTTTCCCCATATTCCTTATCTTTACATCTGTCCTGATTTTTCAGCTGAAAGAGAGTTAATTTTCACAAGAACCTGGAAGGGGACACAGCCAGGACAGCTGACCCAAACTAGCCAAAGAGGTATGCCATACCATGATGTCATGCTTAGTATATAAGCAGGGGGGAGGGTGAGGTTGGCCAGGGAGGAGTCACTGCTCGGGGATGGGCTGAGCATTGGGTTCTGGGCAGTGACCAAATTGTATTGTCTATTGCCCGCTTTGCACGTTCTTTTATTAGTATTGTTGTTATTTTCCTCTTCCTTTGCTGTCCCAGTAAACTGTTGTTATCCCAACCTTTGTCTTCCGACTCTCCTCCCCATTCAAACCAGCATGCTCCTATTGCTATGTTTCCTGAATGTAGTTCAGGTCTTCTTTAGGGTTACAAACAATTGTTTTAAGAATACCACCTGGAGATCTGCCCCAAGGCTGGATAGTCAGGGCTGGCATGGCATGTGAGAGAATATGGACAGGTACCTAGAGACCTTCTCACCTCCAATAGTTTGGAACTTCACTCCAAACAACTACAGGACCCTGATAAAGTGATAGAGTATTTGAAAGGAAAATGCTGTGGTTATTCCACAGAGGCACAATTTACTACACTGTGCCAGGCCTGGGCCAGTATGTACCAACACTGCTCAATATTAGGCAGCACCCAAAGGGAGAAGAGAGGGACAACTGACAAACAGAGACTATGACTACCCCAATCACAGCAACAGATGGTGTGGCTATCCCAGCGACAGGCACTGCAGCTACTCCAGCCTGGCAACAGGCACTGCAGCAGAATCAGAGAACCAACCTCTGCTGGTATCAGTTGCCCCATACAGAAAAAAAATCAGTTCCCTTAGTAAGCGGCGATGATGAACCAGGACCATCAGGAGAAGAGGAGGAAGGGGCAAAACCAGAGGTAATCACCTCTGTAATCACCCTGTCACTGAGTGAGCTGCGAGATATGTGAAAAGATTTCAGTCGCCATCCAGGTGAGCAACTTGTCACCTGGTTGCGTCGATGCTGGGATAATGGTGCCAGTAGCCTGGAATTAGAGGGTGGGAGGCCGAGCAGCTGGGATCCCTGATAAGGGAAGGGGTATTGGCAAGGCAATTGGGAAAAAGACACAAGCTTTAAGCCTCTGGGGGCAACTTCTGTCAGGCATGAAGGAAAGGTATCCCTTCAGTGAACATGATGTATGTCATCCAGGCAAGTGGACCACCATGGAGGGAAGTATCCACTACCTGAGAGAGTTAGCTGCAGGACCAGCTCCTGCAGGAGACGGTTTGTTACAACCCAGACACTGTGCAGTTACCCACAGATCCAGATGACGTCCAATGTAACCCAACCCACATGGCAGAAGTTTGTAAGGAGTGCACCGTCATACGCCAACTCATTGGCAGTGATGGACTGGGAAGACAAAGAGGCACCAATGGTGGATAAACTGGCTAGCCAGCTCCGGCAATACAAAGAATATCTCTCTTCCTCCCTCGTCTCAGCTGTGCAGAAACTGCCCTGGGGTTTCCAGCAGTTCAGAGAGGATATGTCCTACTCCTCACCTGTACAGACCAGGATCTCAGCTATTAGGAGTAAGTGTTCCTCTGCTCAAGAGAGAGGATATATTGGGTACACACCACGAGGCACGCTGTGGTTTTACCTGCACGACCACAGAGAGGACAGGAGGAAGTGGAATGGAAAACCTACCTCAACCCTACAGGCATGGGTAGGTGAGTTGCAAGGGAAAACAATCACAAATGGGCATTCTTCCAGGAAAAATGCAGCTCCAGTTTCCAGTGGGCAATTCCCCAGAGTGAGTGGAAGGCCTGATCATACTTATGATCCTCTTGAAGGGACTTCTAAGTCATTTCTACAAGGAGCGAGTAACAAATATGATAAGCAGGATTACAGGGGCCCTGCTTCCAGCCAGGT
>VXBL01009909.1:0-43075 GCA_013400195.1 Aramus guarauna
CCGATAAGGACCAGGGCTTGTGATTTTTATGCTGCTCCTGTGAGTTCGTGAAAGAGAAGTAGAAAATAAATGGATTCTTTTCAAATTTTTTAGTTTTTAGTTGTGGGTTTGGTTTGGTTTTGGTTTTGGTTTTTTTTTTTTGTTTTTTTTTTTCCAGGGATAAGTCCAGGGATTTACCAGAAAGGATGATATGTGCAAGAAAGTCAGTTTTACATAGGGTTTTTACCTAGCAGTCCAGATGTTTTGAGCAGTCTGATTGCTAGAAATCATCATGCAGACATCATTCTCATAACTTCTTCCTATGCCTGTGCCCTCCACTTTCTACTGGACTTACAGAAGTAGGAACCAGCAGCTTGCAGTACTGTCCTTTTCTCACTTCTGAGTCTTCCCTGATAGTCTAATGCTCGCTAGTGTGATGCTAACTTAGTCAAGTATAAACTGGAGTCTAATACACCAATGCCTTGTCAAGGTACGTAAACTTCTACAAGCTTTTCAAAGTATGTAAACTTCCACAGGGACAGTTTAAATTTCTGGTAACAACTAAAATCAACCAACCTACTATACCATAAAGGACTGGGTGCAGAACACAAAACTTGAGTTTAGTCTTGATATCATTATTACTAATGAGGTGATTTGTATTTGCAGATGCATAGTATCATTACTGTTACAGATCACTGAACCCATTTCATGTTCCTGAGATAGTACTACAAAGGAAGAAGCCACCTGGTGATTCAGATGATATATTGGTGCTTCAGATCTCCTGGAAAGGATGAGGAGTAAGGAAGTAAAGTGAATTAGCATTTGTTTTGTCATTTATTGGCATTTTATATCATGATGCATATTATCAAACATCAGTTATGGGAAAATAGAGGTTATCTCTGCAAAAGAGAAGGACAGTTCTTGTTCTACTATTTCTGACTTGTGTCCAGCTTAACAGCACACAACTGAAATGAAATGGTCAACTTTATTCAATTTATAAACAGACACTGTCGGGAAGCATAATTGTTACCTCCTGTTGAGTCCTAACCCAATTTCATCCCAACTTTTTCACTGTCTTATAATCCTGAAACATTCATGAGGAACAGTACCAACTTTACACAAGCTACTGCTCACAGTCTACCAATGCAAAATCTTTCTGACACACTGTTATCAGACTGAATGTCTGATATTTAGTGGGATCTGGCTCAAAGGAAATATGAAAATAAATTAGCTATTAAATTTATTAATTAAAATAGTAATTCTGGTGGAAAATAGGAGGCTCTAGTTTTAAGCTCTTAATTTAGTGAGTCTATATTAACCTGTTAAGCTCTGTAGGTTCCCTCTGTAGCCAAGAGAAAGTCAGGTCTCTCCAGATACTGATTTAGTTACTCGGAACTTTGGTTCAGAAGAGTTTCTCCCTTTTACTTACTACAGAGATCACCTATGTAGATGTTCTGGTTTTGGCTACAATAGAGTTAATTTTCACAAGGAGCCAGGTCAGGTGAGCCAGGCTGGCAGGGGGTATTCCACATCCTATGACGCCATGCTCACCATAAAAGGGGGCGAGTCGGGGAGGGGTGGGTTCAGCGTGACTCCGGGGTGGACTGAGCATCCGGTCGGTCGGTCGGATCGGTAAATTGCTTTCTGTTATCACTCATCGTGAATATTTGTTATCAGTAGTGTTGTTGATTGTTTCCCTCTCCCTTGCTGTCCCAGTAAACTGTCCTTACTGCAACCCACGAGGCTTTTGCCTTTGTCCGTTCTCCTCCCTGTCCTGCCAGGGAGGGAGGGGTGAGCGAGCAGCCGCATGGTGCTTGGCTTGACCTAAACCACATCAGCCCCGAAAACTTATGTTTCCCCTTTTTATAACCCAATGTGCCCGCCCCATAGATGGGGGTCTGTTGTCACTGAGCAGGCGCAGTAGGTGCTCAGGAATGTTCAGAAATGTTCTAGAAATGAGTTGGTGGGTTGTGGGGGTCTTGGGGGGTCTCACTGACCTCCCCCTTCAGGGCTGACCAAGTGAGTGGTGATCTTTCATATGCACATGGTGCACAAGGCACAAATGGTCTTTGTTTATGTGTTTCAGGAATAGAGGAGCGGTCTCACAAAACATTATCCTGCCTCCGCAGGCTCCATTCTTGTTCAACACTCTCTTATCAGCAGCCCATCCCTCCCCATGTCAAGATGGGTGTTTGCAACATTCGCTTGTTAGCAGGGCCTTACAGTGTGTAAGGGGTACTGGAGTCCTAAACAGTATTTCAGTTCTGACTGAAGCAGTGCATTATTGATGAAAAAATTGTAATGATTTCTGGGCTTCTCTTTTCAGTCTTGGCCTCTCTTCTGAGACTACCAATTGCAAGCTGTTGGCAAATTCAGTGGCAGGTTTTTTTCTGAAGTGGATGCCTGTCAGATTGAAATGCTAAGAGTTTTACACAGTCCATCTGGTGGTCATTTGGTAACACCTATGCTTAGTCACCAGTAGCTGCCTTACATTAGAACTGATGACCTAAGTGTGAACATTCTACACCTTGTCAGCCATCCAGTCTGACACGGTCATATTTTCCCACATTAAAATACAATGCAAAGCTTTCTGCTTTTAAAACTATAAGATATATTTCATAATCAGTCACCTCAGAGAATGAGTTGATATGTAATTGTTCTCCCTGGGTGAAAACCCAAGTATACCAGCTGCTGTTTTAATAAAGAATGGGAAATGATTGGCTTTCACATTTTGGTGAAAACACCTTATTTTTCACCTGTGGACACTTCCTATTGGTACATATGTGCTCTAAAGTATGTATTACTAGGTTTTGCCAAGAAAATTCTTAGCCTAAAAGACAAAAAGAAAGGAAACATGAGCATACCGAGACATTTGTCAACTTGGAGTTGAAAATTAAGAATTCTCTTTTTTATTTCTCTTATAAAATATCCATATGTAGAAAACTTCTGTTTGACATAGAGTTTGGGTCTCTGTGGGAAGACTGAACATGAATTGTTTTCTATATATGGGACTGCATGGCAGAAAGCCTGAAAATGAGAATAGGAGAGTAAAATTAAATAGTGACACCAGCAACTACAGCAGCACAAACAAATGAGGAGGGATGTAGTGAAATCTGAGGTATAAGGTCACATAATGTTCTGTAGAGCTTTGGAGGTGAGAATGAGAACTTTAATATAATGGCAAAGGAGGAAACAAAGAAAGGAATTACAAGAATGAAATTATAGATTATGAATGATAGGTGAAGAAGATTATTACAAATGCCAAGAACAGAAGCTTTATTTTCAAATATTTGCCTCCTATTTTGAGCATAGAGTTTTGTTTTGCAAATGTATGTACTTACTTTTTTGAATTTTTCACATGCAAGTTGTTAGAATGATGCCCAGTATGGAGAAAGGTCATATGAAAAGTGATCAGATTTGTGCATTCAAACAGTGTTACTTAACTTTGCATGCAGATGTGACAGAAAAAAATAGCTTTTAAACACTTGTGAAGGAAGAGGTTTGAAATAAAAAAAATACAAAAGAACTACACTTCATGAATGAAAGACTGTCTGGTTTGTACTCTAATAGTTTGTTTTGAACCTTTTTAATGATTGTGTAGCTTGTTTAGCACAAACCACATGCCACGTATGTGGGCTGGAGCTGTGAACAGTCTTACGGGTGGTCTGACATTGTGTTTCTGCTCTTGTTCTGTTTGACCCCACTAGTGTTAAGCTCCAAGACAAGAACGGTTCTAAGTTCTGGACTATGAGTTCTGGTCTGAATCAAGTTCATTTCTGGGTATCCTACAAGACTTTTAGTCATGAAAAAAACCACCACATTTCTTTAATTGCACCAGATCTCTCTCAATGTACCTGGGCAAGGCAAAACAGCCACAGTGTACAAGTGAGTCTAATTTCCACGATTCTGAAAAACTGCAGTTTTACTTCAGTCATATATTTTAATATTTTGTCTATGCAGTAGACGGTAAGCAGCTAAAGTACACTGAAAGACTTAGTTATATTGTTGTGATTTCCATACACAGACACACAAAGGAATCTGAAGTTATTATACATGCTCCTTAAAGTAGCAGTAGCATCCTTCTGTGTATGAGCACATTATTTGTAACAGTGAACTCTCCAAATACCATTATTTAACCAAATGACTGTCATTTTTATGCCACCCAAGCCTACATAATCATTTCTGACTCAAACACCTACATCTCTTGTAATGGATATGGTTTAAAAATGAGGACAATAAAAAATACCTGTGTGAAAAGATCTACAGGAAAACTTCATCAGCATTGGGTCTCAGTGGCTGAGAACTGGTAGTGACCTGAATCCAGTTAGAGGTTAGCAAAAATCTTCTGCTTTGAAACAGAGAAAAAATGCAATTTGAGAACTTTGATGAAGCTGTCAGGCTCTGAAAGTCAGAGACTACCCTGGGGACAAAGATAATATTACTGAGTAGAACAAGCCCTCTTCGATAAAGAAAGATTCATTCTTTCAAAGGTGTAGGCGGAGGATAAAAAGCCTTTTGAGTGATTTTCTGATGGAATTATATTGGCAGAGGTTTTGTCGTTATTTCTGGCTTTTAAAATATACACAGAACAAGGACGTCATCAATATGACAATTTCATAATGAACTTTTCAACTGTGTCTGGTTCTCAGCTGAAGAAGGGCAAAATCCTGTTGCTTAACTTGAGTTCAAATCCACTTTAAGGTGAATGGGTGGTAACTTTACTTGTTATTTGAGTAGACTAATTTTTCTCCTTTGGAGTGTCTGAGGAAATAGAAAAGAAGGATTTCAGAGGTGTTAGACAAACAGATCAGAAGGAAAATGTAGATTAGTCATAGAAAATAAGTTTGGAAGAAACTTTAGTAGATCATCTAGTTCAGTTCATATTTCTACCTCTAAACTTGACAGATACAGGCTAACCTACGAAGGACGACATTACCTGTGCTTTGATGGTATGAGGCAGTATTTCCTTTCTTCCTTTCCCTTTTCCTCAAATTCATGAGTCATCATGTAAACGAATCTTCATCTGTAATACCTGTCATTTCATGAATATTTCTAATCTTGACACTTAGTGTACATATCTGAAATTCATCTGCATTGCAACCATTTGTTGTAAGAAATAAACCAAAATCAGAATCTTATTCTCAGTTTCCCAAACTGCAGTGGCTTAGATAAACTGAGAACATACCAACTTTTCCTGGACTGAATATATTTATGTGATGCTAGAGTTGCTCAGCCTGATAGGACAGACATTTGTTACTACAGAAATATTGAAGAGGAGGATTTGGTGAATTTGTCAAAAGTTTTGGTAAAAACAAATGAAGTATCAGGCTTACTAAAATTTACTTTTTGATGGCTTAACTTAATTTATTTCTTAAAAAATGAAAGAGAAAAACTAAAACTCCTATTGTTGTGATTAATAGGTGCCTAACACTGATTGTTCCATTACCTGACATACCCTTTATATGCCAGAAGCCATCTAAGACTATGAAAACAAAACATTTATTAAATATATTTGTTGATTATATTAAAAATTACTAACAGGATTATACCTAGTATCAAGATTTACAGATGAAAACTGTAAAAGACTATCACAAAAAAAACCAGGTCTTTCAAATTACAATAAATGTTTTCTTGAAATAGACATCAAAAGATGGTATCTCAAGAGCAAGCTATCATTCATTTCTTAACACCCCGTGGTACCCACATTTCTTAGAATCATAGAATAGCCTGGGTTGAAAGGACCTTAAAGATCATCTAGTTCCAACCCTCTGCCATGGGCAGGGATAACCTCCACTAGACTAGGTCACTCAAAGCCCCATCCAGCCTGGCCTTGAACACTTCCAGGGATGGGGCATTCACAACTTCTCTGGGCAACCTGTGCCAGTGTCTCATCACCCTCACAGGGAAGAATGTCTTCCTAATAGCTAATCTAAATCTACCCTCTTTTAGTTTAAATCCATTACCTCTTTTTCTATCACGACATGCCCTTGTAAAAAGTCCCTTTCCAACAGTCTCGTAGGCTCCCTTTAGGTACTGTAAGGACACAATAAGGTCTCCTGGCAGCCTTCTCTTCTCCAGGCTGAACTCTTTCAGCCTGTCTGCATAGGAGAGGTCCTCCAGCCCCCTGATCATCTCTGTGACTCCTCTTTGGACTCACTCCAACAGGTCCATGTCTTTCTTGTATTGGGGACTCCAGAGCTGGACACAATAGTCCAGGTGGGGTCTCATGAGAGCAGGGTAGAGGGAGAGAATCACATCCCTCGACCTGCTGGTCACGCTTCTTTTGATATAGCCCAGGATACATACGGTTGGCTTAGTGGGCTGCAAGCTCTCATTGCCAGCTCACGTTGAGCTCTTCGTCCACCAACACCCTCATGGCCTTCTCCTCAGGGCTGCTCTCAATCCATTCTCCACCAGCCTGTAGTCATGCTTGGAATCATCCCAAACCAATGTGCAGGACCTTGTTGAACTTCATGAGGTTCGCCCAGGCTCACCTCTGATGCCTGTGAAGGTCCCTCTGGATGGCATCCTTTGCCTCCAGTGTGTCAATCGCACCACACAGCTTGGTTTCAGCAAACTTGCTGTGGGTCCATGTCTCCAAGAAAGATGTTAAGCAGCGCTGGTCTCAATATCGACCCCTGAGGAATGCCACTCATCACTGGTCTCCACTTGGACATCAAGCTGTTGACTGCAACTCTTTGAGTGCAACCATCCAGCCAAGTCCTTATCCAGCAAGTGGGCCATCAGTCAAATCCATGCCACTCATTTTAGAGACAAGGATGTTGTGCAGGACAACCTGGATGAATGTCAGTTGGTCTTCCCTTATCCGCCAACGCTGTAATCCCATCATAGAATGCCCCCAAATTTGTCAGGCACGGTTTGCCTTTTAGTGAAGCCATGTTGGCTGTCACCCATCACCTCCTTATTTTCCATGTGCCTTAGCAGAGCTTCCGGGAGGATGTGCTCCATGATCTTTCCGGGCACAGAGGTGAGACTGACTGGCCTGTAGTTCCCCAGGTCTTCCTTTTTTTCCATTTTTAAAACCAGGGGTTATGTTTCCCCTTTTCCAGTCAGTGGGAACTTTACCAGACTGCCATGATTTCTCAAATATGATGGATAGGGGCTTAGCAACTTCATCTGCCAGTTCCCTCAGGACCCATGGATGAATCTCATCAGATCCCATGGACTTGTGCACCTTTGAGTTCCTTAGATGGTCTCAAACCTGATCTTCTCCTCCAGTGGGCAGTTCTTCAACCTCCCAGTCCCTGCCTTTGCCTCCCATAACTTGGGTGGTGTAGCTAGATCACTTGCCAGTGAGGACTGAGGCAAAAAAGCCACTGACTACCTCAGCCTTCTCCATATCCTGGGTAACCAGGTCTCCCGTTTCCTTCTGGTGAAGGGCCCACCTCTTCCCTAGTCTTCCTTTTATCACCAGTGTACCTATAGAAGCTTTTCCTGCTGGCCTTGACATCCCTGGCCAGATGTAATTCTACCAGGCCTTTAGCTTTCCTAACCAGATTCCCGGATGCTCAGTCAATTCCTCTGTATTCCTCCCAGGCTACCTGCCCTTGCTTCCACCCTCTGTAGGCTTCCTTTTTGTGTTTGACCTTGCGCAGGAGCTCCTTGTTCATCCATGGGGGCCCTCTGGGCGTTTTTGCCTGACTTCCTCTTTGCTGGGGTGCACTGCTCCTGAGCTTGGAGGAGATGATCCTTGAATACTAACCAGCTTTCTTGGGCCCCTCTTCCCTCCAGGGCTTTGTCCCGTGGTACTCTACCAAGCAGATCCCTGAAGAGGCCAAAATCTGCTCTCCTGAAGTCCAGGGTAGCGAGCTTGCTGTGCACCCTCATTTCATTGCTTTATGCCTAACTTTTCCAAAACCTGGAACTAGAGGATGTAGCCTGTATCTGCATGCCAAATATCTATTCTTACCAGTGGGATAGAGCCTTTAATTTGTTCATTTTTTAACTAAAATTTTTCACAGGAATGGCTCAGTCCCCTCTGAAGTTAAGGCAGGACTTCTGCCTGGTATATTACGCAGCTCCAGAATTTAAATCATTATGAGAAGTGAAATTTGACCTAAATTCATTAAAGAGACTTATACTGAAGCTTATATACAGACCATGTTCACTAAGATCATTGTATGGTAAAGAGACACCACTATGTTAAATGCTATGCTATGGTACTGTATACATTTAAGAAACAGTAATTCAGAAATGTAATATGTATCAGTGGTTTGGAGCCTGAATTAAGCCTGTATTTCCAACACCTGTCAAGTAGCATGCCAATTCTTGTTTTTACAGAGAGTAGCTGGGTTATTTTAGAACTATTGAGCAGGTAAGATAGATAGCCAACATTTCTGTGAAATTGTAAAAAAGTAGTTGGGGTTTTGCTTTTTTTTTTTTTTTTTTTTAATTTGCACAGTATGCTCAGTTGTTCAATATACACTAACAGTAAATCTCAATTTATTACCCTTGATGTAATAAATAGAGAATAATCTCTTTAGAGTAAAATTGATATGTAAAGACTCTTGGCTAGAATTAAAAATTATATATTTAAAGTATTCTACAACAGGCTCCTGTGGTTTGAGCAACTTCTATAATAGTTTCATTAAGTTTTTTCTTTTGTTTTCTTTCATTTCATGAGAAAATAAAATCAATAAGAACATTTACTTAATGACTACATAGTAGAGAACTTTTTATTTTATATTTTGATCTCTTCAGATGTCAAAATTTAAATGTAAGCTGAAAGTTTTACTTTGATCCAATATGCCATACAGTTAAATTAGCAGAAAGCCTAGTTAACTGTTTAAATCTGGCTGCTAATCAAGCAATTTGGTAACTACCTTGACAGTTAAAATACACTGAACTAGTGATATAAGGATGTATACAGCACTGGTTTTACCACTATTACATTACTTTGTTGCAGTCCAATTATATTGGACGTAGCATATTAGACAAATTGTGTAGGTACCAAATAAATGTTTGTAAACCAATAGAACTTTTTGCATCTTGTACAAGAGAAGACTACAGCCCTTTCCATGAACAAATCACAGCAAGAAAATATAATTACCAGAATATGAAAACAAAAAAAGACTGTGCCTTATTTTTTCACTGGAAGGTGACATAAAGCACACTGGTCTAGTTGAGTCACTTAAAATCTGTTTAAGAATATGAGCTGTGTTTGGATTAGTCCAATATACACATATATATTTGATAATATACACTAGCTAAGAAGACATTATGGGCTCTCATCAGTTCAAGAAACACTAAATGTTTAGCTTCCATCAGCTCTAACAAGAACCGTGAAGTTGATATATTTATGAGAAACTACATCGAACATAATAGACTCCTCATCTGAAATATCTGGAGAAAAGACAAAAGGAAGAGTCATCAAATGGATCACACTCTGGTCAGAAACAACCAACTTTTTATCCTTTTTTCTTCTCATACTTCTTTGTGAGATCTCAGTATAAAAGTCATCTTAAAGACTTGACCCATGCCTAGTTATATTCTTTTATTATCTGAATTTGTCCATCTCTCCACTCTACTGCCTGCAAGTCAATCTCTTGTCAATCCCATCCATGCCATCCTTTTTCATGGAATGTCTTCTTACTCAAATAGGAGTCTAAAACCTCTGCATTAAACTTCCTGGGCTTTGAGGAAGAAGTTAACTTCTATTACAACGTCCATTAAGTATTCACAGCACCTAACAGGTAAGCATATGTCAGGGAGAGATATCTGATCTTTCCAGTTTAATTCAGACCCCTCTAGCTGCAAACATACTTGGTTTTACTCTCCCAGTGCCTTCCAACTATTTGTCCTAGAGACTTTCCCAAAGGTGTTTGCAGCCTGATTAAGGCAGGCACCTGGATTGGAATCAGCAGGTTCTATAACCTAATATGAAAGTAAACTACTTGACTTTTCATACATTCTCCAATTCTGCTACATAATACCATTATTTCTCAACACTAGACACTACTCTTATTTTCTAAATAGAATTAATATTCACGTGACTGAGAAGCAGGCCATTAGTAATTTGACGTTTGGCACTTCAGACACTAAATTTAAATGAAACAGGATTTATACACTTCAACCCACCACATTCATTCTACCATACGTTTTTGCCCTGAGCAAAAAGGCAAGGTTGAATCTGCACTTGTCAGCTCTGTGTGCATAGTGTTCATGTTGCTGGTTCTTTTCAATGGAAATAAAAAGATATGTTTGACAGCGTGCATTGCAATGACAATAAGAAATTGTGAAAAATTCTAACACAATTATATTCACTTAAAACTGCCTTCAGGACTTTCAACTTGGTCATATATTTTAACCACAGAATTTGAGGCATTCTTGGTAATTATACAGACCTAAGGCACTTGATTTGGTCATTGTTAATTCCTGAAAAGTCATAGGCAATAAACTTAATAACAGTGATAAAAAATTGATGTTTTCATTCATATTTAAATGTGATTTTAATTTTGTTTATCTGGAATTAGTGTAACCCTTACCTGAATTTAAACAACTCGTACAGAAGCAAAAATAAAAAAGAAAAAGAAAACCAAAATCTTTATGAGACTTTCAGAGGGAAGACTTAGGTGGACAGAACAAAATATGCCTAGAAGAAGAGGGATGAAAGGAATGTTGTTTCTTGGCTTCCCTCCTATTTTTTAGATCTGTGTGTCCTGAGAAGCTGCCTGTGGATGTGCCGTGCCCCTAACGCCCTGCTAGCCTGGGTGCCATCAAAGTCTTCTGCCGTTCCTCCTTGTGCTTTTGTGACCTGTTATTCCAATTTGTTCTCTGTTCATACTGTCCCTGGTGCTTATACTACAAATCTGTATGCCAATAAGAGATAAAAGGTTAAAATTCATATCAAAGTCAAGAATGAACTCCTTGCTATCCTAAAGAGACTCTTATCACCCTGGAAGGTAGGGAAGAGTCACTACACTTACTCATCAAATGCCTGCTAAGTTCCCTACAATTCACAATCCAGATTCAGTGGAGACTCTCATGCATTGAGGATTTGCTATCAGAAACAGTAAAACAGAACAGAAACTCAAACATGTCAAAGTGTTGTGAGGAAATGAATAATTCTGTCCTGTTTGAAACCACAAGCAGTGTAATAGGAAATGGCAGCTTGTAACACTTTCCTGGAATAGTATCTAAAAGTCCCTCATTTGCTCTCACCTGAGAAAGCATTCATGTTATAATCTGAAAACCAGACAGACAGAGAAAGAAAAGAGAAACTGTTTAAGTAACTGAAGTTTTACCATCACCCCGGAAAAGGAAAATTAGAAGATGCTCAATTTTCTTTCTGATAAGGTATGCTGATAGCTGATAGCTGAATGCAATGTGAAATGCACTATAATCTAATTCTTCAGGTTTTGTAATGCAGTAGCTGAACTGGAGAACTGCATTAAAGGATAATAAAACCTACACGTCTTTCTTACTCAAGTTTTAAAAGACAGTAATAGCATAAATACTTTCATACTTATATCCTATGGTACATTGGATATTAGTTCATATATTCTTTTTCTGTTACACACTATGCAAATTTAGCAACATTTCATGATACGCATTTAGAGAGAAAGATCCTCTGTGTAACCTTTTCTAAACATTTTGGTTTATCAAAGATATCAGTAGCAGTAGTAACAGTGGTACTGGCAAGACAACAAATGAATCAAACTTTTTCAGTTTTTGCATTAGCATGAAATTTAAATCAGTTTGATAACAATTCCCTTTTTACCAAACTAGTTGATGTACTTACTGTAAGGGTTAAGTATGGATCCATTTTATAGGCTATAAAAAAGCAGTATCTTTCATCTGCTTCTTGCAATAGCATAGCATGTGATTTATTCAGTGCAAAAATGAAAATCAAGCATTAGCACACGTCAAATGATATAACACACAGTCTAATTTTGTATATATTTTAGTTTGCTCTGGAAAGGGTAGAAAACCTTATAAATCCCCTTTTTTGGATGGTTCTGTCCTTTTTTATCAAATTTAGACTTTTTTTTTTCACTTGAAGTGGTAGATACTTATGATGAAGCCCACCTACTTGAGACATCTATTTTAGGAAGAGATGAATCACTTCTTGTTGTGCCTCTCTTTCTGTTGACTATGGATGAAGCATAAGGGAGCAGTCATCTAAAAATAAGACATCTAATCTAAGCTAAAGTTAGGCAACAGAAATCCTAGGATATCTAGCTAAATATGTAGTATCATTTAGTGCTTTAAAAAACAAGCCATATTGGAAAATTGGAGCACAGGAGATATGTTTTTAAAATACGTATGGCAGCAGATATTAGACATCTAAATACCTTTTGAAATGAAAAGGAATCAGGAATGCATCCAAACCTAAGACTTGTGACACATAAATTTTAAGTGCATTAGGTAGGATGCAATTGGTATTAGTAAGCCTTGAACCCAAATGTAAGTGTATATTGATAACAACTCTACACAGGTATTCTACAACACTGCGAGGGCATAGCAAGCCACAATTTATATGCATTTTACATAACTGTGAGAAATGAGACCACCAAAAGGACAGACGGGTGTATTTGCCCGAAGAAGGCATACAGGTGACAAAAGTTGCCAGAGAAAGGAAAAGATAATGACAATGGACTGCAGATTGGTGGGACATCTACCTGAAGAAACAAGGATGATAAACAGTATGGGGAGGAGACCCCATGTTTTGGGAGCAGAGAGCAAATAGAGTAAAAATGTCAGGTGTAAGTAAGGAAAATCAAAGGAGAAAAAATAAATAGCCTACCACACTTCTCATTGTGTAGCTTTTTAGCTTTTTTGTTTGTTTTGGTTGGGGTTTTTGTTTTCTTTTGTTGGGTTTTTTTTAACATTAGGAACTTGGAAAGCAAAATTTCTAAAACATAGATTACTGTATATTGCATAACAGCTTACTCAGCTGAGTCTAAGCTTAAAGTGTCAATAAATTGTGGTCATAAGGAAGCATGTGGTAAAATGTGTCTGACAGGATGGCCATTCTGTTCAGTAGCAGGTAATGAGATACACAAAGGCATACATACATTTTGTGGGAAGACAAACAGGCACAAAACATAGAGCATTCTAGTTTTATACAGCCTTCCAACAACTCTTCTGAAGCGATTGATGACTTAGTTAAGAAGCTGAACATACAACCTCCCACTATGCTCAGCGATTTGGACTTTTGCTGTTGAGTTGTGCCTTAAAATACTAATCAGTTTAAAAATGTGTGAAGCTTTATTAAACACATTTTTCAAAGTTGCAGCTGTAGAGGGAGAGCGTTCCACATCCCTAGTGTTTACAAAATAGCCACTTTCCTATTTATTTGCCTTCATGTTTTGTGATCATTCATGCCTGCTTGCACGGAGAGGCAAGAAACAGTAATCTTCCTTACTGTGTACAGTTGTCACTAACAGGAATAAAAGCTTTTTATTTCCTCAAAGGTAGCCTTTCTTAAAGAAATCTGGCAGCAACACTATCCTGACCTAGATGATCTGTGAGTGAAGAGCTACTAGTTAATTTTTTTTCTGTCTTTCCTATTATCATCATCACACTGCAGGATAGAAAAGTGCAATTTTTGTTGCACGTTTCTGCCTTTGGTAGAACCTATTTTTGTAGTTAACCCTATTACTGCAAGGGAAGGAAATACCCATTTGCCATTCCTGAAGAGGAATGCCACTAATAATGAAATGGGAAGGCCAAGCCAAAAAGCACAACTCTAGTTTTATTGTGCCTTGCACTAGCAGTCCTATAGTCTTGATCAGTGCTATAATCACACATGCAAAAGTAATAATGGTACCAATTTAACTCATACATCACTAGAATCAATCTGTTAATTTTTTTTATTTCAGTAAGTATGTAGGAATTATGGTCTACATGGCAAGCAAGGTTGCTCTGTAATTACTATTTTATACAGATACTGCTTCACTGTTCTAAGCTCAGCTCACTGAATCCTATGGAAAAGCAGTTTCCTGAGCCACAGGTTGCAGACTACTTCAAATTCTCAGGTTATTTGCTACTTTCTGATGGATGGTATTAACAGAAATTTGGTCATATGTTAAATCTTTCAATCTGGTGTCCCAACTCAGTAATTCCTCTTAGGGTTGTCCTTAGGATCTATGTAGGAATGGAGCAGATTTGCTACAGGATACTGCTTAGAAATGTATGTTTCTAGGCCTGGGATAAATATCTTGCTTCATATCTGTTATGATAGCCTGTTAAAGAACATGCCTAGATATGACTAGAACATAGTTCTTCAGCCTTTCTAAAAATCAATTGCCCCCATGCAAGATGCCAAGTAAGTCCTGAGTCAATAAACCGATAAACCTTCCTAAGAAAGAAGCTATATGGTGGCCCATCCTGTCACGTATAGACTCCTATCATTGTCTGAGTGCTAGAGTTTTTTCATTAGACATACACTAGTAAGCATTCTGGAAGAAAAATATAAGATTGACGAAGAAAGTAAAACAATTCTGTCCTGAGCTCTACAAGTCCAGTGCTGTTGATCTTGATCTTTCAATCCCAGAGCTGCCTTTCAATTTTTATTTTATTTTTCAAGCTTTGCTGCCCTCAGGATTTTCCTGTAATACTAGCATTTTGTGACATTATAATGTATAGAGGTATCTACATGCCTTGACAAGGTATTTGTAGCAGTAAGCCTGGAAAGCTAATGTGCCTGGAGCAATTCTACAGCTAGATAAGAGACAGGTATGGAGTGTTCCAGACTAGGAGTTTTAAGAACTTGCTAAGTGCCTCCACTCTCTGTGAAGTATACTCTGAACCAATTCATGAAAGATTTTGCACCTAGACTACTTTCCACTTATTCTTATCACCACTTACTTTATGTCAAATACATACACTTCTCTACTCACTTTGCAAGACACTCTATGGCTATGGATTGCAGTAATAGCCAACTGTGCTTCTGAAAACTTACATTAATATTTTAATAAACAGTAATCATACAATTAATTCTACAGTAGAAGTAGGTCATATCACAGTCAGAATTTGCTCAAGCTCAGTTTGTCTCTGCCAGGGTCCAAAAAATACACTGATCAAGCAGCTTTACTGATACCATGTTTTTTCCACAGCATTCAGTAGTAATGCTTACAGGACTCAACGTCTGAAATATAAACTTGTTGGAGAACACAAACAACTCCTTCAACCCGAAATTTCATTCAAAACACATTCTAAAATTACATTGAAAGTACTGGAAAATATTATATTTTTCTTTCTACAATCAATAATTCTGCTTGTTACAATAAATCAACTGCATTGGAATGGGACACTTGATTACCCCAGTACAACATGGCAACTTTAAAGAACGGGTGTGCCAAGCAATTATTCATAACACCTTTTTTTGTGCAGCCCAGATAGGAACCATCTCTTCATCAAAGAAGAGAAAATGCCAGAGGCTCATAAGGTCAACATCTTTTTTTTTTTTGAAAAACAAAAACACAAAATCCCATTCTCTTGTATATAAAGCTTGCCAGTTTGGCAGTGATACAACATGTGTTCTTATGGTATAGAGAGGAAATCTGCCTGTTTGTCTCAGTGTTTATATTTATATAGTCACTACTCAGCCCTAAAGCTGTTCTTTAGATCTCCAGCTAAAATAAATGTCACACAGTGCTGAATTATTATGAAAATAACTCTATTTACAAATATGACAACAAGCTGGTAACCTACTGAGATTCTCCAAAGGATTTTTCAATCTTTACAGAGATAGATTCCAACCAGCATATTTCCAGTCTCCCTGAATATAATATTCTAAATTCAGCTATTAACCACTTGCTAACAGATGTATCCAGTCTTAGTAGCTATGTATTGTGATGGATATAATAGACATTCTCAAATATTGGGAAAAAACTCTTTATGAAAAATAAAATTACTCTCTCTACTTTCATTTCTTATGACTGTATTTGGCAGCAACTTTTATCCCATCTTCCAGAGTGCAATGGGATTTAAACAGGATGAGGAAATAATAAAAATTGAGAATTAGATTTAAAATTAAGTAGTATATGTTCACAATGTAATATGATGACAATGAAATGCAGGATATTTTTGCTTAGTGGCAGTATTTTTATTATGCAGGATATATTTTTTTGCACACACAACAAAGAGAATCCCTCTCCCAACACACACACACTTTCCCTTTCAAAATCTGCAAAACTAGCAAAATGTTTATCAGCTTTACTATCAATTACACAAAAAAATACAAAAGCACTCTATACTGTTTAAATAAACTTATACATTCTGTATTTTTCATGGCAATTTTTTCTTAATGATCTTAATCACCCAAAAGAGATCATGAGACTGGAAAAAAATTCTAATGAATAAATTATTGATGGCCTAAACATTTTGGAATATTCAGTATGGCTTTGACTATGGATGACCTGTTCTGAGATAATTTCAACCAGTGAAATAATTTCATAAAGTATTTCATTGTGGTGATCCCAACCAATACATGGATAAAACTAGACTAAATAATTTTAACATATCAGCCATTACTGATAAATCTCTTCTGCAGTATTTGGAATGTAAAATGTATATTTATAAACAGGCAAAGTAAGGGGCTGAGAGAGTAAGGTAAGTGAAAAAGAAGGGGCGACACATGCTTTCGTCAGCTTGCTTTCCTGTTTTTTCTAGCCAGAAAATACAACCTCTGTAAATTAAGTATCAACACATGAACATTGTCTGAAAAATATATGAACTGTTATTAAGTATGAGGCTAATTAAATCTAAATAAGGGAGATATTAATAAATCTAAATACATAATCTTGAGTAAGGGCATATTTACAAAAGCTCTGTCCGGTGTCAGTCACTACATATATATATATATATAGATAGATAGATTAGATATAGATATAGATATAGATATCATATTCAAATTCTTCAAAAGATAGAACTTATTAAGGGATTAGAAAATCTGTTCATTATGAAAGCTCTTCAGGAGTTCAAAACATTTGGCCTTAAGGAAAGAGTGTGGCTAGCTGCTTATGGGCGTATATATATTCAAGAAGAGACACAGAATGCATTTAAGTTTTCTTTCCCTTTACAGAAAGATGGCAAAAAGCGTGAGGTATGTTCTCAAACTTATAATGAAGGCATTTCAGTGGGTGTCAAAGAGGGTCTTTGCCTCCAAAAGCAATATTAGCATGGAGAAGTCACAAAGGAACAGTGCCTACATTGCATTGGGTATTCTTATCTTGAAGAAGTGACCAGAATCAATTTAAAAAGATGAGAAATGCATATGTAACGTCAGCCAAACGTTGAGCTCTTTATAGTGTTATGAATAAGGACTTTATATCCCAGTGCCCAAAAATATTAATAAAGCTGTTTGATGAAAAGTAGAGATTTCTATCTCATGTCAAGGGATTTTAGTAGACTGGCTAATAGTTTCTCATCTCCTTTTCTCTTTAATGATCTCATCATCATGGTACCTGATAGCCATATTAAAAAACACAGAAGCTGGAAGACAAAAATCCTGAAGTTAGACAAGTGTCCTTTCAGTTACTGCCTCCAGCACTGGTGGATGGCTCGAAGAGTGCGGGGAGCAAGAATGTAGTAGATTGATTAAGATTTGATGCTTTTAATTAACGAATATTAATCTATCTTTTAGTCTACTGAGGGAAAACTTAAGCAGACAGACCAGAGTCATGTGGGAGGGGAGGGGAGGGGAATCCAGGCGAGGCAGAGGGGAGAGGAGGGGATGGAGAGAAATATGTGGGATCACTGCCAGCAGGAGAGAAGGGGTGGAGAACATCCATCTCTGTCCCCTGGGAAAAAGCCAGCCATAGGGCATGATCCCACTTCCAGGGCAGCAGTATAGAGCAGGGATGTGACCAAGCAGGAGGCACAAGGCAGGGGATAAGCCTAGCAGTTTAGGTATTGGCACGCAATAGCTGTGGAGGTTTTGGTAACTTCTGCAAATAGAATTGTTGCATTCTGTTTTCCAAACTTAGTGCATTGCTGCAGATCTCAACTATGTAAATTACCAAGCAGCTTTTTTCATAATGCAACTCTGCCAGTGCAAGTATGGAATTGTTGAGACAGCATGTTAATCTTCTAAGTGTTGAAATAGTGTAAGAAATAATTCCCTGCAGAATTCAGACAAGTATTGATGAATTTCTGTGAGATGTAGTTAGGAATAAACTAAAGAATAATGCTAGTTACTAAACTGAACTCTGGACTGGAGGAGGGAGGGGAAGAGATATCATATGTATTTTTAAATTAGATTCTGTATTATCAAATATGTAAACAGTCCAACAATACAATTACACTCCAGTCTGATTAAACAAACTGAAAGCTTCTTTCTAGGCAGGCAGAATTTTCTCTTTTAAGAGGAATTCAACACCCTAACTGAATATCTTTGGCCTTGTTTAGATCAACATTTTAGCTGTCTTGCCAAGGAGCTTTATTTGCATTGTCCAGATTACAGTCGTCTAGTAAATTTATGCCTAAACTGTATGATGACGACTAATACTCAGTACTCCATTAAAAATTAAAGAAGACAATGTGTCATAAATATATTTTTCTCTCTAGAAGAGGAAATCTGAGGGTAGAAGTAACTCAGAGCTGCTCTTTCTCCATGTAAAAAGGTTATAGTTTGGCAAATAATAACATCTAAAATAAATTACTTAATATACAAGAAAGAACAGTGCATTTAATTGGCTTTAACATTTTTCATCGTTCAGAGAATGACAGAACAATTTAATTTTTCTGTGGTATTGGTTCTTGTGTAGGTTCTTTTGTAGCAAAAGGAGAAAGAAATATGCCTTTTAACTATATTAGAGTACAGAAAGTCCATATACACTTTAAAATCAAGACAACAATATTTGTGGATGCCACAGGTACCAGTGGAAAGCAGATGCCCTGGGATCTACCCATGCATCAGCAAAAACATCAGGCTTTCAGCCACATTAAATTATCATTGTTAGAGTAGCTTGGAAGGGAAAAAAAAACCCAAACAATATAACATATCTGTACTTGTAAATTTCAAACCAGATTTTCTAAGGTGGCGGAAAAAGTCATCAGCACAATGAGGCAGAGTCAGAAAGTTTAAGGATAAGAGCTTGTCCTGAGGCCTTATTAAAAGAAGTTTGAAGGCTACACACAACATCTTTTCCTAGTTAGGCCAACTTCTCAGCTCTGTGGTGGCAATTTTTGATGCAATACAAGAGATCAGACTATCTAACTGTTTCTCTGGCTGTAAACATATGAAATATAGCTCTCTAGAAGTGCTCAGACATACATCAACAAGGAGGGCAAAAGATGTAAAATATGGTAAAGCATTTTTTTTTCTAATAAATGAAGTCAATTGCCATCCTGGGTGTATTAACTGAAAAAACAGAATCAACCAGGATGACATTTTAATTTTTTTATGATGTTATTATAAAATGTAAAACCATTTTAAACAATTCTGTAACAGCATTTATGTGAAAGAGAGATGTGGGGAAAAGATACTACTTCATCTGTTTTCTATATCAGGACCTGTCATTTCACAACTAAATTCAGAACACAAACATCAGGAAAAAAAAATGGACAAGTTTTAGGCAGAGATTTATATAAAGAAATCCTTGGATGGACTATCTGATGCAGTCTATTGATAGAGAAATAGTAATTCATGCAGAAGCTGCAAAAAGTTTGGGGCTTTTTTTTGACTTTCTAAACTGCCAAACTTTTTACAACTCAGGATTTCTTTTATGTCTTTACAGATGACCCCAACTGGGATTTGCAAAGATGTATGAGAATTTCAAAGCCAGAATTAAAAATTTCATTTCCGAGCTGGCAGAGCCCATAGATACAGCCTAGTCTATAGGCTTGTCTGTACCCTCTGTACTTTTCTTATGTAATTCTGGGTAGAGAACCCAGTGCAACAGATTTATGATTCTCTAAGCCACAGAACAGGCTTTGGTCTTACAGTTAATGGGTCAGATTGATGCTCCTACAAGTTACTACAGTGATTCCTTTTAAATGAATGAGACTCTGCTGAAAAGAGAAACACAGAACAGATTGGAGTGGTGCAAGGTAATCAGAAGCTTGCAGAAATACAGGCTTTTTGAAGAGATTCACTGTTATTGCTTCAACTACTTTAAAAATAAGCAAGTGTACAAAGAATTAACATATGTAAAATCCTACACTAAAGTGAAATTGACTCATTTAGAAGCAGTAATACAGCAGGAAAGCAGCCTGCAGCCAACAAAAGGGCTGCACAGTGGGAGGCTTATCCCAGCAAACAACAATTCACACCTGTTAATTACTCTGAATAGTCTTGTACACAATGCCAGGCATGGCATTTATCCATTGTTTAGAAGCAATACTAATGTAATCTCTTACGTTGCTGTTATAAGTGAAATGAAAGCTTAACATGAATCATTTCATCGCAAATCATCAATTAACTCATCATAGCATTTGCCAGAGGAACCATAAAGTTCCAGTGCATCCTAAACTATGTAAATAATGAGTATTTCAGCCTTGCTGACAATTATGGTAAGGTTGTTGATGGTGGGATTACACAAACTCAGTATTTCAAGGAAATTTCTACTTAAACCATAATTTGTTATTTAAAATCTAAAATACATCTTTGTATCAAGAATACAAAACAACAACAAAAAATCTAACAGAAGTTTTGCTTACAATTCCAACACAATCTGATTAGAAAGCATGTCAATCAAATTTGAAAGGTTTTAAAACAAAGTTTAAGTAATTTCCACACCAGTCAAAATCTAACCTTTTAACTTGACACACTTGAAAGACTTAAAACTTTTACAGTTTCATTCTGCTTTTTCGTGCTAATGCTTGGGTGAACACAAACTGAAGGCATGAAATATTTTGATATTTCTTTATCAGAATTATTTGACTAAAAATACATTTCGTATCGGTACCCATCTAAAACATTTATTTACATTAGTATTAGAAGTTTTGTCCCTAATCTTAAACTCTAGCACACTCACTCTGTTAGCAAGTTCCAAGGGAGATTTCAGTCCTGAAGGATTATAAAATATTGTCCCACTGCTATTTGTGTATTCAAAGAATGCAGGCTGAACATACACCCAGGCATTTTGCACATTAAAAATGGTCGACTATATAATCATATTGAGAAACTCATTAGGACAAAATAGAAGTCATAAAGGAGAAAACACTCTCATAGGGTTTTGATAAAAATTTGGTATTTATACAGATCCTGAATATGAACAGGACTGTTCTGATTTTTTTAATAGTTAAAAGGGAGTAAAAAACCCAAATAAATCATCATCATGAACAACAAAACAGCAAAGCCCAGGAATTTTGGAGGGGGTGGGCAGAAGGAGAGTATAGACATACTATCTGTCATCTAAAAACATCAAAAGTTTAAGATGCTATAGTTTTAAGCTCGTCTTTTTTGTCTCTGTAGTAAGCAGACATCAACTCCTCTGCAGGCTGATTTATCCTATGTCTATTTCCCTCCCTATCTATCTTAGTGTTAATTTCCCTTTAAAAGCAGTTCCCCACTGATTTTAGAGTCTCGGTGACCCATCTAGACAAGGTCCTTAACTTTTAGACTGGTTGTGCTCTGGGAACAGGAATCCTTCCTGAAATGTTTGTATTTATTAATCTGTTTCAGGTGTTCACATGAAAATTGAGGGATCCTAGGCACTAAACTCACAAATATACTCACCATTGATTTGGTTTTGCCCTTCTCTTGGAGAAGTAGTGCTAAGGGGTAAGCCTGGTAGTCAGTGTTCACAGCCAATATGATTTCTTTTGCTGAATTATTACTCTTTCAGTTGTGAAACTAACAATGAAAAGGCCATGATTTGTTACTAATCATGGAATGGTTGAGGTTGGAAGGCACATCTTGAGTTCATCTTGTCCAGCCCCCTGCTCAAGCAAGGCCAGCTGCAGCAGGTTGCCAAGAACTGTGTCCAGTTGAGTTTTTAATATCTCTGGGGATGGACACTCCACAACCTCCTTGGACAACCTTTTCCAGTGCTCAACCACAATTACAGCAAAAATTTTTTTTCTTGCATTCAGATGTATTTTCCTGTGGTTTTATTTGTGCTAATGACGATTGTCAGCAACAGGTTGTAACTCAACTGATGATCAGGTTTGCTCAAGGACAACTTATGTTCAGAAAACCATATGTGATTCTTATTCCAAGTGGTTTTCTGCAATGATTAGCCGCATTTATAAAATATTAACTGTACTGAATTGAAATTCCCAATGCTAACAACTTCTCATAGTGAACCTACATGTATTAAGTAATTTTTTCTGTACTAATGTCTTAATAATAAACTAATGTAAAAATAGATAAATTCTCTATACATATTTAAACAGGCCAGTGGTATGGTTAAGGGTGTTTTTTGCCTGTGCCAGGTCTATTTAATAAGAAGGTAAAATCTGTAGATATGTAGATATGAATGTGGTCTGCATCAGATCTCTTAGGGTCCAAGTAGAACCAGTATTTAGAATCATAGAATGGTTTGGGTTGGAAGGAACCTCAAAGATTATCTAGTTCCAACCCCCCTGCCTCAAGCAGGGACACCCTCCACTAGACTAGGTTGCATTTCTGACATAGAGGTTGTCCATGATCTAAAACTTTTTTCCAAACTTTTGATTCTGGATCTTCATCTCAAGCAGATTTCAGTCCCCCTCCAGGGCAAAACCGAAAGTGTGTTTGTGTGCCTTCTCCTTTGCCTGTTTTTCATCCATTCTTTTATTTTCTCAAAAGTATAATACTAGACACACTTATCATGGTGGCAAATTACAGAAAGCATACATCTGTCTCCAAGTTTAAGAGTTTTGTTTCTTCATTTGACTTTTCAGAGACTTCATCAAGCTCCTTCTTCAGGTATTATAAGATTTGAACTATCATACAGTCCCCTAGCATAAAGGGATTTAATTTGATACCCTTCGAGAAAACTTTTATTTTTCTCCACTCACCGCAGCTGATGAACCAGTAAGGATTCAATTTTCATTAGAAGTTTCCAAAAAGTGTTTCAGGCAAAGTTGGACAAATGAACACTCTGGTTCGTTCTGCACTACCTAATCAAAATGACCTCTGCTTTTCCTAATAAAAAGGCAAAAAGAGTTTGAGAATGCGGTGCAAAGATACAGTGAATCCAAATTTAGGGGTACTAACTCCAGAATAAGAATATTGCGGTCACCAGTGCAGAACTAGTGCATATTTTCTTTGCTAATTCATTTTTGTTAAAAAATCAGCATATTTTGTGTTACATGTTTTCTTATGTAAACATAAAGTTAGTTTGAAAACATAATGTCAGCAGGAAATCCTTATTATGTGTCTTGGCTAATTAAACATAAGTGCAGTCATATCTCTCCATCTGATATGGATCCTGCTGAGCAATACAGCATGTAGAAAACCAGTATTAATAACTGTGGAACCATAGCCTGAAAGGATGCACATAGGAAAGAACTTGCTGAATGTACAAGATGCGTTTGCCTCAAGTATCTTCTAATTTTGAAGAAAAGAATATTGGAAAAAAAAATATAATGCAACAGAATAAGGAAAGAATAATAATGGAAAAAAATCTGATCTACTGCCACGCATTTTCCAGAGCCACTTGCATCACAGCAAGAGTATTGTAATGTAATTTTTAGAATCTGTTTGTTAAATCATTCTAAGTTCAAATTTGATCCACCTAGCCTCACTAATACCACTGTGTTTTCTTTTAGTCATACCTGTGTCTTCCCTTTCCATCTCTTTTGCTAAAGTGCCTAGGACAAAGACCCAATAGCTTTCAGGATTTCATTCCATGTATGGCCTGAGAAAGTATCATGCTATATTAAAAAGATGTTCTTGGTGAAGAACCCTTGGATGGATGAATTCTCAAACAATACATGATGCTCAGTATCACCTGCATGTGAATAACCAGAATGCCCTTGCAGCTTTTTCGCAGGCAGTTCTGGTATCTTTGTACTTGGGGCATAATGAATTGCTGCACTTGTGTGAGAGCACGGTGATCTTTATGCCAAAGAGCACTGCATGAAAAAGCACAAAATCTGCCTACACATCACCAAAGAAACCTAAGAGACTCTTGAGTTTCCTGAGGTTAAACCAGTTAAAATTAGTTTTGAATATTTTGCAGATTGTCACTTGTTCATCTCAATAGGGTGCAGACAGAACTGAATGGCCATATGTCCCTTGTTTCAGCTGCCAGCAATCAGCCACTTGGCAAAGCTCATGCAAAGAACATCTCCATTATATTTAGAGACATACTGGACATTTTGCCGTGAGATTTCTGCCAGCAGTTCTATATTTAGAAAGCATCTAAGTAGAAGGAAGATGCAAAACTGAAAGTAGGTGGAGTGCTTCAAACTCAACTATGAGTCTTGAGAATAAGTTGAAATAAACACTGAAGGCTTTGAAGGATTTTGAAAGGTTAGTAAAATTATTTACAATGTATTTTTGTCCTTGCATTTTACAAGTCAAGCCAAACCGTGTAATTAGATTATTATTAAATGAGTGGGTTCTCCCACCTCATCTTCAAAATAGATTGAACTGAAATGGAGCGTTATGTATCTTTAGAAATCATAATTTTTCTACTCAGCAAACTTCCTGTCCTGAATGAAGTGAGGCAAATTCTGAACTAGATCAAACACTAACCAAACAACAGAGGAGCAATAAACCCATCATCACAGACACTATAACCATAATAAAAGTGTTTTCTTTGTAGGGTTTTCATTGACTTTACCTGTTATCAACAAATTTTGGCATTATACATTGACTAAGTCATGTAAGTCTATCATATAAAATAGAATGCTAAAAGGCAAGCAACTTTTCCTCAGACTTAGGTCTCATGAACTCAGTTAATAATTCCACACATTCATGTGCCTTTTGATGCAGTTCCCATACCAGGAACTTTCTGTCATATATATATATATATATATATATATATGAAATACTGTTGGAGCATTTTATCAACAGTGTAGCAAATATCAATGGAAGAATTTAGAGGAGGGGACTGCAATTTTATTTAAAATGAAAATAGGAACAATAGGGTCCTATACTGGAGGAGAGGAGGAGACAGGTTGATTTTCATAAGCTAAGTATATAAAACTTCAGAGATTATTCTTTAGAGTTCCTTTTTGGAGAGAGAAAGAGGAAAAGGAGAGAAAGCAGAGATTTAGCTTAATGTTGAAAATATGGAAGGGCCAAATATTTTATTGGTGTAACTGGGCATAAACTCATCAAGTTTCAGTAGAGCTCTGTTTATCCATTAATAGTAGTTACATTTCAGACACAAAATGTTTTGTTTATTCTGCTTTAAATTCATGGAACTAGATGTAGTACACAGTCTACACTAGACAAAGCTAATAGTGATAGAAAAGTTTGAAGAGATACAAAGGTTATATAGCAGTAAATGGCTGTAAACCTTCTTTATATTAGAGACTGGGAAAGAGAAAAGAATTACAGGTGTGCCAATGCTGCACAAAAAATGGATTATTGTCAGCAGGAATGGAACAAGGCCATGATCTCAACTAATTCAAAGTTCCTTCCCAGCTTTTCTCTCTGTCTAATCTGCCAGTTTAGTTTTATATTACCCTCAGTCCTCTGGATCTTGTTTAGTAAGGTTTCAGTACAACACAACTTTAGTTCATCTGTTCATTATATACATTTCTAATTTATGCTAATATGCTCATTAGAGATAGTTGAAAATTTCTATGGAAATTATTTTGCGTTAAAAATTATTTTTTTCATAAAAACTGTAATTATACATTCAGATATATATCAGTGCTATATAATGCATAGCAAATCTTGAAATAGAATGATTTCTGAGAAATTAAAATTTATTTTCTATTTTGTTTTTCCATGTTTTAGATGCTTTGTATGTTATAAACAGATATGTGTTAGATACATTTATTTAATAACTGTCAAAATATTGAATTTAGTTGAAGTATTTCCCTATAACAATTTTTATTGAATAAGTCTCAATGCAAACCATAAACCTTACCTGCATATCCCATTAAACAGGAAGGGAGACAGTACCTTGATATAGTGCTTCTGATTACAGTGGAGTCAGGACTGAATTTGACTCAAATGATATTAAAGTCATATAGCATAACATTCCCCTACTCTACTCTTTTAGCATATATATTTGAGATAGGGAAAAATAGTAATGCAAACATCCTCATCAGTTTTTTTCTCATCTTTCTCCCTTTCTTCATTTGTTTTTTCCCATTATTCAACTTAATATATTTAATAAATGACAAATTTATCAAACACAAACCATCTGTTTTGAGATTGAAACAAGGCTAATATATTAAATGATTGGTAATCACCGGTGTCCATGCTGGTTTTCCACCATTTGAGATGGTAATAGAAAGTTATAGTAGGTAAATAGAAATAGTAATAGAAAGTTACAGTAGGTAAACTAGCAAAACAGACTTGATTATTTTTTAGGACTACTCATCTGAATTCATTGACCCTTATTCAGAAAGCACAAAGAGCCTGAAAAGCAGCTTTCAGATTAGGTGGGGTCAGCACCTGGATGGCAATTAAAGGGTCTTATAGTTGGTGAGTTCAGGTATGTCTTTCCTGGAAAACACTGCATTCATGCCCAAAGGAAATTCTTGTTTAATATGAATTTCAGATATAGCTGCTTTTCAAAACTTTTACTGAGAGCCATCCAACATAGTATATCTTTGCTTTCTCTTCAACTTATTAGTTTTATGGAAATCACAAATGCAATATGAGAAGAAGGGGAGGAGAGTGGTGGGAGTTTTTTGTTTTTATTTTTGGGGGAGGGGGGTTTGCAAGCTTTAATATCCTGTCAGCAAGCTCTCTGGAAAGAGTTAAGAAATTTTGATAGGATGGGTATTCTTTTTTCCTTCCCTCCATCTTCTTGCTTGCTAAAAATAAACTGTATAAAGATACGCAGTTTCAGAGAAAATCACTCTGCAATAGAAAGTGCCCATTATAGAGTGTCAATGGATGTGATAACATGCATAATTTACCTCCGGGGAGTATGTAATTAGAAAATTAACCTTTTACATTTCTCTCCTTAATCAGCTGCAACAAATGACTAGAGAATAACACATTAGCAGCTGCATTTACTATATTTACATGCTATTAATGAGAAACTGACTATGCTTGAAGAGAAGAAAGGAAAATTTAGTCTGTGTCTATGATAAGTACAGTGCTTGAGATGGCATGGTGGCGTGGGGTTTTTTTTGTTTGTTTGTTTTGTTTTTTAACTTCCATAGAATGGTTCGGATTGGAAGGGACCTCAAAGATCATCTAGTTCCAGCCACCCTGCCACAAGCACCCCTCCACTAGACCAGGTTGCCCAAAGCCCCATCTGACCTGGCCTTGAACACTTCCAGGGAGGGGGCATCCACAACTTCCATTCTTGCAAAGGTGTGTTGACAACTCCATGTATCCTAAGGACATGTCAGAGTATCTCAACTTTTCCTGTTATCAGGAACAAAAGTATTTGCCTTGTATCTTTCTACCACAGTGATCTCCTCTTTGAAAAGATTGAACAAAAGAAAGTCTATTTAGTACCAATTGTAGTGATTTATTTTTTTCTAATGAGATAACTCTTCTTCTATTAAGAAATGGATAGACATCAATTTCATTATAAAAGAGCTGTCCACAAGTAATAATGTATTTTAATTACTATGAACTTTATCTGAAATTATTTACATAACAAAATGAAAGTTTCCATATCTGACTACAAGTATCTGGAATATTTTTGTTCTTGTATTGTTGGTCATAGAAAAACTCATGTCTGTGGTGGTGTCAGAGCAATTTAGGTTGATGGCAGGAGATATAAATGCCAGTAGTGCAATGGTGCTTTTCAGGGTCAGTTATAGGTTGTGTTATCATCTATTAGAAATGACAAGAAGTATGAGGGGAACTTCTCCCTTTTTCCAAGTACCAAACAAAGGTGGCTTCTGTCATTCTGAAGAACATTATTGCTTTTCAACAAGAAATATACATATTAATTTTCATAGGAAATTTGATAAGAGTTTCACCAGTGAGCGGAAAAAAGTCAGAACAACAAGCAGCAGTCAGCTTCTGGCAGAATAAAAAACTGTTCTGGAAGACATAGGGATCATAGTATTACCATAACTGAGATTGTCCCATGCCCCTCACAGGAAGGAAAAGTGAATAATCAGGAAAAATGCTTTGACTGTTACTCTTCAGAATAACTGATGTCTCACCAGTGATTCTTTCTTTAGCAGGAAAATTTAGAAGATGATAACAAGCCAAACTCAAGAGCTGTGCTTCTCTGCCTGGGTCATGTAATCATTGACAAATAATTTGTCCTCTCTGAACTTCAACTTCCCTGTCTATAAAGTTAGGATAATTATAGTCCCTTACCTCACAGAGGTGTTGATTGAATGCATTAATGTATATAAAATGTGCAGTTATAATGGGAATCTGCATCATGGGCATCTTAGAAACTATAAATAAAGTGCCATTCTAATAGACAACAGTTTATACTCAGTTTTTCTCATATAGGTCTGGAGAATACTCCACAGAAATTCATATTTATACAGTTATCTGGGACACCTTATTCTGATTTTGTTCTTCACCCTACTTCAGAATTTTATTCTTAGAAATATTATCAGATTCTGGCTTGTTGGGCTTGATCAACAGAAAGGCTTAAATGTACATGTCTAAGCTGGCTTTAGATTCTGCTCTTGAAGGTGTTCTACTGTACATAAATCACAGTGACTGGGAAGAGAGAGTTCAAGAGGTCCCTTTTCAGAGTTAAGTTCCCTTGAAGGGAGGAGTCTCAGCTTCCAATTTTAGAATTTTATCATCTTGTTAATCAGTGAGGTTTAACATATGATAAATGAACAGGAGTGTCTCAGACTGGTTGCTGTGACGACTAGAAAAAACACAGTGGTGAAGCACCACCATCTCTTCCTTCTCCTGTGACACAATTTTAAATATCAAGCAGCTATGTTTGCACTTTACAAGGTGTTATATATTGCCGGTGCATCAGGATGTTTCCTGATGGGAACTAGATCAGGGTCCTCAGGCAGATGCATGTGAAGGAAGTGAAAGCTTTGTCCTCTTTCCACCTCTATGGAGGTGAGCTCTCCAGAGTGCAGATGTACAGAAAGTCTAAGGTAGATCTTATTTGCTGGTGCACTGACTTTTATGCAATAAATGTTTGTACACATGCACCTAAGTACTGTGTGAATAGACATGTAAGTACACTACATGTACCTGTAAGTATATGCAGAATCACAGTATGTCTTAGGTGTACGTTGTGTGATACTATATACATATATGCATGTATGCATGTGTTTTTGTTATTATCTCCAAACAAACAATACTTAAAAATAAAACCAATGATCTTCCTGTGCAAACATGGGACATATTCCACCAGATTACAGCGATTAACATTGATTGGGATGTTGGTTTTATCTACTTGACAGGCCATACCCCAAATATAGTATGACAGGCCTAAAATAAAGCTATTTAGTTTGGTTGCAGAATGCTTTTCCCCTGGGATATTTAAAGTAAATTGTTAGCATCATATTCAATAATATTCAACTTTTTTTCCTGTAGAGGATAGAAATGCAAAAATAGTGCTTAAAAAAGTGATCTTCTGGACTGTATTTTATAATCTTCATGGGTTATGATGAATTCTGACATTTTTCATCAATAGGACTATAGATGAGTCATCTCATTTAAAATGCTTTGAGTGAAAATAGAGCTTGTAGAATTTGATGTAGTATGTTGTACTGATACGTATTTTTAAACTGAAACAAGTGGTTCAATTTAACTGTAATTATTAAAGCACTCAAGCAGATGCTGACCTGTTTTTTGTTTTACAGTTGGGTAACAGAGAATATTAGCTGCTTTGTATAAATTTTGAAATTACAATGGGTCCAATCTATTTCCCTACATAACTTAAAGGTCAGCCCTGATATAAAATGCTATCTGCAAAGTTCTGAGAAAAATATAATAGTAAGTCCTATCCTTCAGTACCTAAACAATAAGAATGTCTCCACTGAGACTTATATTGCAGATTTGATTTTATATAATTAACCAAATCAAAGTAACAATCTGCTTCATTGAGACATCATGCTGAATAGTCATCATAGTTGATAACTTATTTAGTAGCTTGTTAACAAATGAGCTATTCTGAGTGCTATTACTACTATTCAGTTAATTGAAGTATGGAATAAGAGTACAGTTCATGTACAAGAACACTATTTTTAATTTGCTAATACTGCACGCATCAAGTTTCCCTTCATTATATTAAAGTGCTAAGCTTTTTTTACTAGCAAGAAAATAAATAACCTTGATGATAATAGATGAATGTTAAACATTTTAAAAGTTCAGATAAGCCCTTCAGCTTGTGTTCTAACTTATTTTCTTTTCTGAGAAAGGTGAGAAATTGAGGAAAACAAGACGTATCATAAGATATTGATTTCAATGCTCTCCAGAACAAAAGACAGAGATACCAATGTATAAAATGACACAAGACCATTACCTAGAGTTGGAAAGGCTCCTAAAATTTTAAAGTTTTAATATATCCAATCCTATTCATCTAGTTATGATTAACCAATCTGTCAGACCTAGAGGTATTATTTTAAATTTAATATCTTTTGCAGCAGTTGCAAAAACATTAAAGGTCATACAAATGCAATCTAGTTCATAGTGTATTTGAAAATGGAAGGTTCTTGTGATGGATTTTTTTTTTCCTTAGCTCATTCTGTGGTACTTGTGCAAAGGATACAATATTTTTTAGCAAATGACAAATATCAATATTCATTAGTCTTCTACAGACTAAGATAAAATTAAGGTAATGCTTTTATTAATATCTAAAATTACTATTATTACAAATACTGTATTAATGCCTGCTACTGGACCAGCAGATAAGGCAGATTTGAATAAAATTAACCAGTCAAGAGGTTTTGCTTTGTTCGTATTTGCTTTTGTTTGGAGTTTTTTGGGTTATTTGTTTGGTTAGTTGGTTTTTAACAATATTTGAAATTCAAGTTCAGCAGCCCTTTGCAACAGCTCTGTGATTTCTATCATTCTCCAATATTTCCTGTATGCATCTTGAATGCATGTTCTGTCAGGGATACTCATTAGCCTTCCCTGGAATCACCTCATGCAACACTATCCCAATATTGCCTGTGAGCATATTATCTCAATGATGAGAACTTGCAGGAGAAATATTTAAAAATTGTCACACTGACAGAAAAGAATGACTTTTGGTTAATGGTTACTTCTATGGGTGTCTATTATATCCCAGCACTTTCACAAGAAAGACGGAGTGCGGACTTTGAAAGCTATAAATAAACAAGGTGATTTACAGGTTACTGAAAGCTAAGATTAACTACGAATTAGTGGTAAATAATAAACCAGCCAGACAGTTTTGATCTATTCAGTATTATCATAACCCTGAGCCAAAAGGAGATTAATCATCAAGAAAATATGGAAGTATTCATATAATCTTTGCCTTTTATTTTGTTTGCATGACATAGTTAATCCGCTACAATTTAGTTTTAGAACACTGAATCTAAACTTTCAGGCAAAATTCTCTCTTTTTTTTTTTTCTTTTTTTTTTTTTTTTTACTAAGCCATTAATAAGTTTTTTAAATCCTAAACATTTCTAAATCAATTTTGAAGGACTGCAGGGGAAGGTAGGTCTGTCTCAGGAAATGTAGACTATTTTTGTTTAAAATCTAGTATTCAAAGCAGTAATGCTCCATTGCCTCATAAACCAGAATGCTTCTGGGCACTTTGTGTAGGATCCATCTCAGTAAACATCTGACAACTAAAAGTTGTCATCTAAACTAGTCATCTAGTCTTCCTTTATAGTCAATGGAGAGAAATAAACACCTTCAGGGAGTGATTCATCTCATTGAAGATAAGCATCTAAGACAGTTTAGACAAATTGTCTGCCTACAATGTCTAGTTCTCTCAATAAGAAGAGTTTATACAACTAGCTTAGACTGAGACAATCTTTCAGACATTTGAAATTAGACAAGACAAATCCCATGTTTCATGCCTGTTTGGAATCAAAGAACATGTTTGACAAAGCATATTTTTTTAGTCCAATATGCTAGTTAAATTTCTGGGTGAATTAATTACAAAACTTGCTTGTTTACATTGTTCTGTAGATTCAAACTGAGCAGTTGCTTTAATTTACGGTACCAAATTGTATAACAACATGATGGTGAGGAACGCTGCACTTTAGAAATGGGTAAAATTATCTTTTAAAGACGGATTTATTCTGCCAAAGAATATAATGGAAGAGCTATTCATGATCAATTCACCCTAGTATACTGTTTCTGAAAATATCCAGTTATGAATGCCTAGGAAAAAATGTATCAGAACAGGGAAATTTATTCTGTAAGACTTCCCTAAGTACCTTCTCAGCTTCCAACAATTTGGAATTTAATATCTTATGTCAAATTCTGTCTTCAACTTTGTGTTTAATAACTCTCGATAAACATTTCTTTCATTGATTACTCTGTTTTTGTGATAATTATCAAACAATGCTCATTTTTCATTTTGATTTTTGACAATGTATTTTTTTATTTACTTAGTAGTTTGGACATTATGAAGTGTCCATTATCTGCATTCAATGAATATTAATACCGCAGAATATGTTTTGTCAGCCTAGTAATGCCCAAAACCAGTTAGGCTTTATAGATTGCTTGAGTAAAATTAACATGAAGACCAGTTTTCTGGCCTTGAACCATAGAGAGTCATTACCATGCCAAAATAAGTGCTAAAATAGAGCAGAAGGAAGTATTGGGGCTTAGGAAATGTGGTCTATAATATTATTTGGATTTCAGATATGACAAAATATTCATAGATGAAATTTGGGGGTTGTTTTGACTCTAGGTCTGTGAGTTGTTTAGAATTTAAAAAACTTATTAATGGTTTGGTACAAAAGGAGAATTTTTGCCTGGAAGTTTGGATCCAGTGTTCTGAAACTATATTGTAGAGGATTAGTAATAAATAAAATGCAAAGATTATCAGAATACTTTCATTTAAAAAATGAATTAAAAAACCCCAAGAAAAACAATTTAGAAAACAACCTCTAAGCATACTATCAATTTAAAACTGTCAGCTGAAGGAAATTTAAAATAGAAAAATAACTTTCAAAGAAACACACTGGGATTTTTAAAACATGTATGTCATGAAAAGCCTACCTTCTGTTATCAGCAAGTACACTGCTAGTTCTGTATCTATTCATAGGACAAATTTTGATCTCATCACCTCTATTCATGTGTGTGAGAATATGGGGGGGGGCTTCACAGCAGAAGCACTGTAACAGCTTCATGCCAAAATGGGTATCAGAACATGGGAAACCCAAACCTTAAATTGTTTTATCAAACCCCCTGTCCTTTACAGGATTAAAACCCATCAGGTTTATATCTCCCATATTGCTGTACGCTGCACTTAAGGGTGTCCCTGTGGTCCAGCAGGGTTGTGGTTGCTGTGCAAACTTAACTAGTCACTAGCAAGACTGTGATTGTACAGCCAGGTGGGCTAACACTGTCTTCCTTCCCTTGAGCAATCCATAGGAAGAGATATCTGATCTCAAGGCAGGTCCTTGGTATAAGTTTTGCATTGAAGTGGCCTTGGTCGGCATACTGTATCTATCATTGACACCTGAAATGTTAGGAACACGCTGAGAAAGGTACATGGAGCCAAAATTTTTTAAAAAAGTTGGCCTTCTAGGATTTACAGTATTCTATCTTTTAAGCATTGCCTACACTGAAAAAAAAAAATTCTCAGTAATGTTGTATCAGTGAACAGAAATGTATTCTTTTTTTTAGTGCAGAGTCATTGCATCTTCTGTAGTTTATTACTGCTGATGATCAACCAGGGCAAAAGGATCAAAAGAACTGACTGTGTATTTATGCCTTGCAGATGTTATCAGAGGAAATAACAGGTCAAATTATTAAAATCATTTTAGAAACACCAAAAGTATGGCAAAAATTACTACCTCATCAGCAGTGTTAAGAAAAAAACCCACCAAAACCACAAACAAGAAAGAAAATAAACTATTCAAAATAACATAGATGAAAAACTCTTATTAAAACAGCTCACAGTGTTTAGTTCAGGCTTTTGAACTCTAGATAAGTGTGATGGGTTGACCCTGGCTGGAGGCCAGGTGCTCACCAAACCCTCTCTATCCCTACCCTCCTCAAGTGGACAAGGGAGAGAGAATATAATGAAAAGCTCATGGGTCAAGATAAGGACAGGGAGAGATCACTCACCCATTACCATCATGGGCAAAACAGACCCAACTTAGGGAAAAAATAATTTAATTTATTACCAATCATATCAGAGTAGAGTAATGAGAAATAAAACCAAAACTTAAAAACATTTTCCCCCCATCCCTCCCTTCTTCCCAGGCTCAACTTTACTTCTGATTTTCTCTACCTCCTCCCCTGCAATGGTGCAGGTGGATGGGGAATGGAGGTTGCAGTCAGTTGATCACACGTTGTCTCTGCCACTTCTTCCTCCTCAGGGAGAGGGCTCCTCACAGTCTTCCCCTGCTCCAGCATGGAGTCCCTCCCATGGGAAAGAGTCCTCCACCAACTTCTCCAATGTGAGTACTCTCCATGGGTTACAGTTCTTCACGAACTGCTCCAGCGTGGGTCTCTCCCATGGGGTGCAGACCTTCAGGACCAGACTGTTCCAGCGTGGGTCCCCCACGGGGTCACAAGTCCTGCCAGCAAACCTGCTCTGGAGTGGGCTTCTCTCTCCACAGGGCCACAGGTCCTGCCAGAAGCCTTTTCCAGTGCAGGCTTCCCACAGGATCACAGTCTCCTTTGGGCACATCCATCTGCTCTAGCATGGGATCCTCCACAGGCTGCAGGTGGATATCTGATCCACTGTTAACATCCATGGGCAGCAGGGGGACAGCCTGCCTCAACATGGTCTTCTCCATCTCTGCTCTGGTGCCTGGAGCACCTCCTCCCCCTCCTTCTGCACTGACCTTGGTGTCTGCAGAGTTGTTTCTCTCACATATTCTCACTCCCCTCACTGACTGCAATTGCTCTTGTGCACCAAGTTTTTCCACTTCTTAACTCTGTTATCCCAGAGGCACTACCACCATTGCTGATGGGCTTAGCCTTGGCCAGCAGTAGGTCTGTCTTGGAGCTGGCTGGCTTTGGCTCTGTCAGACAGGGGGGAAGCTTCTAGCAGCTTCATCAATAAATAACATTTACCAAGAACTATAACTTTTTTATTGGGGAAAATGAATATTTCAATCAGTGCGTTCTATCTGTTAACTAATATTGTTTCATTAAGAACAATTGCTAAAGAAAAAGCTTCTGTTTTTCTCCAGAAAACTTGTGAGTATAGAAAATATTTTTTTTCCCTTAACCACTCTATACAGTACTTTGTTTTCAGGAAAAAAGTATCAAATACTGAGTTAATATACCAGGGGGAAAATTGGGTGAAATTTTTGACACTTTCTCTGCTGTGGAAATGTTATCTGTAAGATTTCTGGCATAAAAAATTCCATCCACTCATGCATCATCCTTTTTTAGTATCTCTTTCCTGATTTTTACATAGTCCTTTTACAAAAAAGTTGGTTTTTGCTCTTACTTGTCCTTCTTGAGATTTAAAAAAAAAAAAAAAAAATAAAAAAAATCCACTTTTCTTTATGCTTCAGTAATAAACAGAAGTAAAGAAATCAGGCTTATGTCAGACCTTACCTGGCTTGCTAAGGATCAGGGATAAGCCTTAACTGGCTTGATAAGGGTCTGAGGATGAGCCAAGTGAGTCAGTCACTCTGTCCTTCTGACTGGCACATCTTTGTGATCCAAAGAGTTGGTGTTTTCAAGATATAATCTTTGGACAGGGATCAAGGTGGGGTAATTTCTCAGCAAGAAAAATGTGTGTATGAGGAAAAAACCTGAAGATATTACTTGATTCCTCCTGTAACAAAACCAAATTAAGAGACACTGGTTTGAGGCCTTCATGATTTGTAATGCTGCTACCTTCTTGTGGTCATATTTTATTTAGTGCTTTTTTGTCAATTCCATTCTGTCTTTCAGACACTTGCTCAACTGCCACAAAAGAGCTTATTATATATGCTGGCATTAAGTGGATGTGCCTTCAGTGGAGGTTAAACAAGTTTTTATGGAAGAAAGAGTCTTTATTTGAGCTTTGAATATTCTCCCATGTTCATAAGCCCTAAGGTCTGATATGCAAGAGGAACACAAGTGTAGATATACATAATATCTTTTTTCTTCTACAGGTTCTCAGATGAGAGCTTAGTTCATTTCTCCAGCTCTTTTGCTTAACTACAAATCTTTCTAAATCTCTGAATTTAAATAAAATATTTGTAATTTCTGTCTATGAACATTCTGAATAAAGTAGTGAATAAACAGCTTTCAAAAGCACAATAGGAGATTTCTGTCACTTTAAGGAATTAATTGCATAATTAAATGTGAGAAAGTCACACTAATTTTTACAGAATGTTTAAAGAAATCCTTCTTTCCTTCCTTTCTTCCCTTGCATCTGTCTGTCTTTTAGAAAATAGTGGCTTGGCAGAGCCATTCTGTGATTGACATATGCGTGAACTCAAGTTGACTGAGTCAACACTGATTTCAATTACATGTTATTTTTGTAAAATGTATCCTCATAACACCTGGTGTTATTTTAATGCTAAAAAGAGGGCTTTTTAAAAAATAAACACATGCAAACAAGTGATGGTATTATTAAGGAAAATACTGTGCTACAAATTTTAGGACTGATTACTCATTTCATAACCTCTAATAATAGCTAGTACCATTGTTTTATTTATTTTAAACATTTGAGATTGCTTTTCCTCCTTCAGCAAAACATCTTTCTTGGAGCCATTTTTATTGAGCGAGAGTAACTTGGTAATTCTCTTCCTCTTATTCGCTCCAGGGGCCGCAACAGTGAGTCTGGGAAGGTAGCTCTGAATTACCCTTATATTTCTATTGCTTTCTCACTGTTTGTTCTAACCTTCCCATTAAAAAAAATTGCAAATAGTCAATTTATTAGAAATTCTGGTGCCTCATAATTTACTCTACACCTGACGTAATGTGAAAGCAGAATGTGTGGTCCTACATTTGATTCTAGATTAGGGGAATAAAATGTAACAGGATTCACATTTTCTTTGTATTGTTTATTTTGATTATCTTTTGCATCATTTTAAAATGTGAATACAAAGGTTATGTAGAACAAAAGCTGAATGATAACCTTTTATATGTCCTTTGCACCATTATAAATGTTGACAGTAGGTGAATGCAACAGTGGTACTATAAACATTTGATTCTGTGAATTAGATTTTGTCTCAAAGTAAGCTTTAAAAACAATATCCAGGGGAGTTCTGAGCTCTGTTGTATATTATTCCATTTTACATTCAGAACATGGATTATATATATATATATACATACACACACACAAATACACAATTTAAGTAAAACATTACTTTTGTTGTCTTTTCCAGCAGAGGAAGGGAAAAAAGCCAGCTAACAATCCTTCCCTCATCAAAACATAAGCCACTTCTTCAAACAAGTACTTGAAAGAACAGATAAGTCTTTTACTGTACTGTAAAGGTCAAAAGGCAGCCTCTGCCAGACCATATAGGAAATATTAGTTCCATTATTTCTGGTTATGGAAGTCTCACTATACTTGCACAATTTCTCTGTATTTGATTTCCATTATTTGTGTTTACGTGTTGTTGTATGATCTGGAGAAAGGTCATGTTTAATAAAAACGTGTTCAATCATGCTTTTCATCATTTTTTGATTCATATTTCTTCTTGCTACTGTCCTGGTTTCAACTGAGATAGAATTATTTTTTCTTCCTAGTAGCTAGTACAGTGCTGTGTTTTGGATTTAATATGAGAATAATATTGGTAACATACTGATGTTTTCAGTTGTTGCTAGGTAGTTGTAGTGTCTACACTAAGTCAAGGACTTTTCAGCTTCTCACGCTCTGCCTGGTGCACAAGAAGGTGGGAGAGCACAGCCAGGACAGCTGACCCAGACTGGCCAAAGGGACATTCCCTACCATAGAATGTCATGCTCCCTATACATATAACTGGGGAGGCTAGCCAGGAGGCAGAATCGCTGTTCAGAAACAGACTGGATGTTGTATTGTTTTATTTTCCTTTCGCATGTGGTGAGCAATTGCATTTGTGCATCACTTGTATTATTATTATTATTATTGTTGTTGTTGTTGTTGTTGTTGTTGTTATTATTCTCTTCCTTTGTTATCCTATTAAACTGTCTTTATCTGAACCCACGAGGTTGGGTTTTTTCCCATTCTCCTCCCCATCCCCTTGGCAGGGGGTAGGAGGCAGAGTGGGTGAGCGGCTGTGTGGTGCTTAGCTGCTGACTGGGGCAAAACCACAACAGTTCTGCTTGCAAAATTTTATGTTCAGATGAGCAGCTTTCTGCTGTAGAAGGACAGGTTAATAAAGCTTCACACAAGCTGCCTTCCTTCTGTGACCTGTGGATACTGCTTGTTTATAACAAATTATAAATAACAATTTTTCTTAACACAGCAGGCATTTCAGACTATTTCTATATTGTACAAGTATTTAGCCTTTCTTCCTTTCAAATTTTATTTTTTTAAGGGACTGAAAATTCAGTTGATAGAAATCTATCCATTTGTGTCAATATTCCCTCTACCTCTTGCTTACTTTGTCGAAAAGGGTTTGACATTAGATTAGACCAAGACTTTTATAGACTTTTATACAAAGATCCTTAGACTGAATTTGCTGATTTATTTACATGAATCACATATCATTAAAACATGGAAAGCACAGAAAATGCACAGAAAAGAGTTGTGAGCCCTAGAATTTACAAAACTGAAAATTTGCAAGCTCAGATAAATTTTACTGGAAATTCTTCTTATGAGAAGACCAAGGAAGTGTTTTTGATAATACCAAAATGCTGTATTTTGATACTTTTAAAAATAAACAGTTAAATATTTGTTTTAAATTTATGTTATTTTAAATTTAATATCTGTTAACTTTTTTAAATCTCATACTACAAATAAAAACAAAAGAATTTTAATAATCTATTTTCTGAGTTTTCATTTTAGACAGAGTTGGTTTTTTAACTTCAAAGTGTTGAATTACTACTTAAAAATACAAACACTGAACACAATTAGAGATCTCATTTATTTGTAGATATAAATAGTATAAAAAAATCTAATGAAATTTCTAAGGCTTTCTAAATAACTAAGTCTAATAAAACAACCCCCAAATTAGAGAGGAAAGCATAGCAGAAACTTGGACAGACAAGTGAAACCCACATTAAAAAAAGGTGCTAAAACCAATCATTGACATGATACTGTAAACTGTAAACTTAGATAAGTGCGCTTCAGTGCAATACTAAATTGAATACCAAGGAGTTTGCTTTGCCATCTTTCTGTTTAAAAAAAATCAATTGAAATACATACAGAAATGGAAATCTGTCAAATTAGGGTATAACATGTCATTAGCTCAGCTTCTCATGCTAGTCTAGATCTTTAATACAATTGCTTGCAGATGGAAGGAGGCAAATGCTAGTTTTGAACTCCCTATATTAGAGAATATATTGAGTGCTATTGGTTTCTTGAATCCGTTTGTTCCCTGTTGAACTTTTTCACTTGTTTTGGGACATCAAAATGATATTTTAATGCGTACAAAAAGATCACTGTGCACAAAGCCAGTCTCCAGAGATGTCAGCTGGTTTGCATTGATCCTCTGGTTTAAATCATGGAGATCACAATCTTAAGGTAATGTGTAATGTTTCATAAAAAGTGTGGTATGAAATAAACTGAACTGGGTCCATCTGGGATGGAGTCAACTTCCCCATAGCAGCCTTCATACTTCTGTGCTGTGTATTGGTAGCTAAAGAGGTCTTGATAACACACCAGTGCTTTGGCTACTGCTGAGCAGAGCTGGCACAGCATCAAGGCTGTCTCTTCAACTCCCACCCCCCGCTAAAGGCCAGTAGGCTGGGGGTGGGCAAGATGTTGTGAGGGGGCATAGCCAGAATAGCTGACAGGGATATTCCATACCATATGACATCACGCTCAGCAGTAAAAGCTAAGAGAAAGGAGGAGGGAAGGGGGCATTTGTTAATTAAGGTGTTTGTCCTCCAGAGCAACTGCTACGTATACTGAGGCCCTACTTCCCAGGAAGTGGCTGAACATTGCCTACTGATGGGAAGTAGAGAGTAAGTATTTTTGTTTCCTTTTGCTTCTATGTCCAGCCTTTGTTTTTCTTTATTAAACTGTTTTTATCTTGACCTACGAGTTCTTTTTCATCTTATTTTCTCCTCCTCTATCCTTCTAAGGAGGGGAGCAGTAGAGCAGCTTGGTGGGCATCTGGCACCCAGACAGGTTCAACCCACCACATAAACACATTACATGGTTTGTAGGAAGCATCTATTCAACAAGCAGCTTCCTATTTAAACTTAATCCAGTTTAGCAGTCTTTGAAGTTATAAGAAACTTTAATCTCTAATGTAAATCTTTAACTTTGAATTACACCAGCAGTGGATTTTGTTCATTGAATAGAATACTTGTCTGAAGTAGATAATGAACTTTCTTCATTGACGTTTACAAAGTTTATGTTTTCTATTTATCACTGACAAATGCATGGTTGTAACTTAGTGAAGAAGATGTAGTATTCAACATATGGAAAAACTGGTTTTATAAAAGTCCAAGACGCTAGTTTGGAGAAAACTAAAGTGATTTCGTCCCTCCTACCCCCCGCTGCTTTTGGATCTTTTTCATTAAGTGGCCTGCCTGCATCTAATACACAAGGTAGAAAATAATATTTTTTAATATCCTGTGTACCTTATTGATTTCCTGTGCAGCACTAACTTAAATCCTATGGTGTTCTTCTGTTCACTCTAGTTGTACTGACCATCTTATATTTTGTATAAATCTGATACTTCTGTCAGGTACTTTAATTTTATTGATATGTTTATGACTTGCTGTTGTATCTATGACTTTTAAAACTAGTAAATATTTAACAATAAATACTTCAAAGGAAATATGTTTAGTAATTCAAAGAGATTATTTTCTGAGATATTTTAACTTAGATCTATCTTGGTAGTTTTATAATGACCTTTTTGACATTTATTGTTTGCTGAAGAATTGTGATTATGAGAATCATAGCATAATCTGAGCATATAGGCTACTGATTACACTCCTGTTTCTCAAATTCAGAAATTAATGTTTTTTTCTTTACTGACATAAGGGTATTGCATATGTGTGTATATATCCATCTGTATGCACAAGTATACATTTGCACACACACATATATATTTATTTTGATGTGAATGTGTAATTCTGAGGAATAAGGCTAAATTTAAAGTGATCCTTTTCAGTTTTAGCACAAGTAAACTAGAAAAGTTTGGAGAGGTCTATCTTTATTGAGGTTCTACCTGGGGAGTGGTTCATACGTGCCAATTAGCCTGAGATTAAAAGGTGACTAAATTTTTTTTTTTTTAAAGCTCCCAGAACAAGACCATTGCCACATATTATCAAGCATCAGTAAGAGATTATGAAGTTTCTACACCTAGGATAATAGTTTGAACTTCATAAATACTTTCTGAGAAATAATATGCACATAGCAAGTTTAGAATTAGACTATCACAATTGTAGCTCTAGGTTGATTCTTTAAATGAGAAATTGTTGTAAAATTTTAATGCACCTTCCTTTTAAGATTGATTTAGAAGCAAACACAAAAACCCTCTGCAACAAACAAGCAAATGAATAAGTAAAGCAGAATTCAAACCAGGTGCAATACAGATAGTTTTAGACAGAGATATCTTTTTATCTCCAGAAAACTTTTGTCAACAACTTTCCAAATGCAACTTCACAGAGCATGGCATGAGAATACTAACTGGAAGTAAAGCAAACCTACAGCTTGTGTTGCCAAGAGAATTAATATTTAAGACTGAGACTGTTCTGAGTGCCAGGCATCCCTACTAGTTCAAATGTGTGCAATATACATTCAAAGTTATTATTAAGTTTACTTTTCTCACAATGACCTTGAAAAAGCATCCTTCTGATTTTAGTAGTTTTCCATCATATTGCAAGAACAGAAATAAAAAAAAATAAACAAGCAAACAAAAAACCCACCACCAAATGACAAAACACTTCATAGTCAGTCAGCCTCTCAGAAGCAGCTTCTGGTCACAATAAATCCCGTTCTACTTATTTGTGCCACTGGACTTAGACAATTCCTTCTTATCACTGAATGTGAGAAAAAATTGCCCGTATATTACCACTAAGTAAAGAGAATAACAATTATCCAATTGCAATACATAATTTATGCACAGGATATATAATATTATTTATATTAGTGTGAAGACAAAGTATTTCTATTCCAGAACTGTATACAACTTCGGTGGGGAAAATAAATAAATGAACAAACCCCAAGCATCCTAATGATATTCAAAACCTAGGGCCAGAGGTCCTGCAGTCAAGTGCAGAGACATAGATGTATCACAACTAATCCCTAAGGACTTCTGTCTGCCAAAGGGAATCCTTACATATCTGGCATCACTACAGCCATTCATTTGCCATCATTTCTGCCCTCAGCTATGGGGGCTGTTGTGGTTTAGTCCCAGCCGGCAGCTGAGCACCATGCAGCTGCTGCTCACCCCTCCCGCCTTCCTGGCGGGATGGGGAGGAAACTCGGGAAACAAAGGTAAAACTCGTGAGTTGGGATAAGAACAGTTTACTATGAATGCAAAGGGAGACGAAAATAACAACAGTACTTAGAATATACACAAAGGGTGATACATGATGCAGTTTCACATCTGGCAGATACTCAGCTTGTCCTGGAGATGCCGCTCCTCCTGACTAGCCCCTTTATATGTTGACTATGATGTCATATGGTATGGAATACTCCTTTGGCTGGTTTGGGTCACCTGTCCTGACTGTGTCCCATCCCAGCTACTTGTGAAAATTAACTCTATCTTAGCCAAAAACTAAGACAGAGAATGTTGCTGCAAGAAGCAGCCATATGGAAACGTCTTTCTGGAGCAGTGTCGTGAGGCTGGAGGCAGGTAGATACCCTGTGGTTTGGTTCAGCCCTCAGATGGTCTCAGGGTCAGGGGAGGGTGCTGGGGCAGCACAAGCAGAGGTCTGTGACGAGCGAGGGAAG